>JADDOH010001186.1:0-328988 GCA_016648135.1 Agrypnia vestita
TCACACCCCCGCTAAAATAGTGTCACAACTCAAAAAAATAAAAAATCAATTTTATTGCACCATTAGTTTCACAATATGTACTTCAAAATCTTGTCTCAGAAAGTGTCATTGTAATATTAACCAAAATGATGAACATACCAAACATAAACAGACAGTAACAGTATTTTTTTGAGTTGTGACACTACTTGAGCGGGGGTGCGATATGGAAATTGTTTAATAATAAAAAAACATTGACAAAAAAGAACTTCCTTTTGCTCTCCTGTAAAGTTTGAAATAATCACCAATGCCCTTTTGGCTTTCTACCCTCCATATTATATATTGATGGGATTTTATAAAATAATATAAACACAATACCAAAATATACAAAAACAAAAGCAATTAGATGAAAATCTTTTCCCTTCTTGGACCTGTTTGAGATTATCAGGTTTGACATTTACTAAAAATCTGTCCAAAGACCTTTTTCTCAGAATGTTCACTGGAAATGTGATATTGTCTGGTAACTCTAGACAATGCTATTATGGTTTGATTGAGTTTTGTCGGGGTGGTACTTCTCTGCAGTGAGCAGACATCCACCTTTTTGCAAAGATTTCCTTGATTAATGAAGTAGGAGGCTTCTTAATCACCTACAAATCTGAAAAAATTATATCTCCTTCTCAAGTTCCTGCAGCTTCTCAGTGGTCATCTCTTCTCGGTGAACCTCCACATCACCATCACCCACCAGGTCCATGGACCTGCCCAGAGGTACAATATTCTCCACTACAGGCGCAGCCTCACCCTTTCAGTCACTGCTTCTAGTCACAAATTTCTCCAAGCAGAATTCATTGTTCTGTAGTAAATTTCCTGACAGGCTTTGTTAATGAGAGATATGCAATGGACGATAGTAAATTAGTCATTCAAAAACGTGAATCTTACTCCAAAAACTTTTTGGGTCCAAACAGGACATATATCAAGTTAGACTTATTCCAAAGAAGATGTATACCGAGGTACCACTGTATTATTACAAAAATTCAAACAATAATATATTCTTTTTTTTTTAAAATGAAATGCATGACACACAATTAAGGCTTGATCCACACTATCAGTCCGCTATGGTTCGCTCTCCCTCCAAGAAAATAATAATACACAATGAACAATGAAGACATTCATATTATGTGCTCGTTCCGGTTCAATCAAATTTGGTTGTATCAAAGAAAGTTTGACTGCAGCGGGATCGAATTTGTCCTATAATGCTTGTACAGTAGCCGGCAAACACCTTGAAATTTTACGGCGTAGTGGGGGGAAGTTTGCACTTGTACCATTCACCATCCACCATCCACCAAAGAGACCCAAATTTTGTCTTCTGCGCATTCCCCCACTACGCCAAAAAATTTCCAGAAGTTTGCCGGCAACTGTACCTATAATGTGAATGGGCAAAAGTTAATTTGTCTCCGACCATTCGTGTTCTAGTGCAAAACATCAATTAAATTCAAAGTTAAAGTGTGCAAACATGGATAAAAGTAATTAAATGAATGTACAAATTTATTATAAATAATTTTTTGTAACTATAATAATAGCTTACAAAAAAATATTTTTCAAATTTCTGCAAGGTTTTATTAAATTTATTTGACTTGTACCATAGTGAATGAATTTTTAACATTCGACATTAACTGTCGACATTTCACCCAAGTGTAAAGAATAATTTCGATTGAGGAGAACACGTTCGATGACCAATTACGCGATAAAGATGTGATTTAACTGCTTTTATCTAATTTCCCATACACCGCCAAAATGGGGACTCGAGGGAGGGTTGAAACGGAAATCGATCCATTCTGCTTGAGAAGCAGTACTCATGAATGAATTAAGCTGAGCTTTAGCTCCAACAAACTTTGTGCCGCAATCCGAGAATATACTATTTATCCGACCACGCCTACCTACAAATCAACGAAGCTCAGCAATGAACGATTCGGTAGATAAAGAGGCCACCTCGAAATGCAAAGCCTTAGTAGCAAAATACAGAAACAGGCAACGATAAGCCTTGTCTATCTTCGCACCGCGGTGTTTCCCTGTTTTGATACGAAACGGGCCACCATAATTGACGCCAACACTTTGAACACGACTGAGAATAGTTTAACCTGGTTGATCCGAGCAGCCGGGAGGTCACTCATGACCGACTCTAGGGGTACTGGTTTTGTGCGATAGCATTGTACACATTTTTATAAAAAATTCCGGATGGCGCACTTAGGTGACAAAATTCAAAATTCCTGTGTTAATGCCCCGATGAAAAAGCTCTCTATGTAGACCATCGATCACTAAGAAGGTAAGCTTGGATTGGATTGGAAAGGACAAAGAAAACCAAGAGGATCAAAAACCTGAGCAACTTCACTAAGAATGGTACGTTTAGTACACTTGCGGTCAAGGCATTGGACTTCGAATAAAAATGTGTCGTATAGTGGATCCCACTTTAATCCCAATACCTTGAGATCGTTAAAATTCTCAACGTCCATGGAGACGCGCTTGTAGTAGATCATCGCCCTCATCTTGTGCCAACTGTTCGACAGTACGACAAGCCAGGAAAGGTGCAGAGGAGACACCGTACGTTACTGTTATAGGTTCAGAAGCTTGGAAATGCCAAAATATTCTTTGGAAGACACGATCTGGCTTTTGAATCAGTATTTGACGATACATTTGCTGTACGTCAGCAGTGAAAACCACAGAATGGATACAAAACTTCAGAAGAAATCCCGTAACGCATTTGTGATGATGAGTTCAAGTGGACAGTTCCAAAAATCACACTGGTTGGTGGACACTGGCGCAAGCCAACATATGTGCCGAGACCGTAATTTATTTGCAAAATATTCACCATTGGAAAATAAATCGGTAATTGTCGGTGACGGCAATGTGATAAGTGCGCACGGTTGTGGACAGGTGGCAGTACAAGTCTACGATGGGTTCGAATGGAGAAACACGACTATAGACAATGTTCTGTACGTACCAAAATTAAAAACTAACCTGTTCTCTGTAAATTGTGCGACAGAAAGAGGTTATGTAATAACGATAAATGGTAACTGGTGTAAATTATATAAAGAAAATAAAGTGTGTGCGATAGAAAATCGCATTGGAGATATGTTCTATATGGACGTGCGCTACAAGTATGAGTTAGCAAGCCCAACTCATGTGAGATCCAGTCTAAAAGAGTGGCACGAGAGACTAGCACATCAAAATATGCAATATGTTAAAGCAGTGCTTAAAAACAATAACATTTCAGTGAAGGACGATGCAGACATGAAGTGTGAGGGTTGTCTGGAGGGCAAGATACATCGTTTGCCTTTCAGTGCTAGTGAAACTAAAACGACTAGACCATGTGAAATTATACATGCTGACACATGCGGGCCTATGGAGGTGCCATCGGTGGGAAGTTCCAGATATTTTGTTATCCTAAAAGATGATTATTCCAATTTCAGATCGGTGTACTTTGTCAAAGGGAAGGATGAAGTGAAAAACTGTATTGAAAACTTCATAAACAAAGCTGAAAATTTTACCAAAAACAAAGTGCTTTACTTCAGAAGTGATAATGGCCTAGAGTTCGTAAATAAGGAAGTGCAGAACCTGTTTGAAAAACGTGGTATCATACACCAAACCACAGTGCCATATACACCGGAACAAAACGGGAAGGCCGAGAGAGAAAATCGCACGTTGGTTGAAGCGGCGAGAACGATGCTATGTGCAAAAGGGTTGCCTAAGAAGCTATGGGCAGAAGCGGTTCATACTGCAGCATATGTATTAAACAGAACCAGTAAAAGCAACGAGATTGGAAAGACCCCATACGAGACATGGACAAACAAACAATTTGATATAAATGAGTTTAAAACTATCAGTACCCCCGTTGTTGTCCATATTCCAAAAGAAAAGAGAAGAAAGTGGGACTCTAAGGACAGAAAGCAATCATGGTTGGCTACGGAGAAGATGTTAAGGGCTATAGAATATTTTTCCCGGAGAAGAACAAGGTTGAAGTAAAGAGAGATGTTGTATTTGTAGAGAGGGGAGAGGAAGAGAAGCAGCAGGTGGTTTTGCTGGAATATGACACAAACACACCAGAGAGGGCCAGTGAAGAACAATGGTCTAATGAAGAAAATAAAGAACAGTCCGGAGGCAGTAAAGAGAAGTCTAAAGAAGGAGAGAAACAGTCCAGTGAGAGTGTAGAGCAAGCAAGATCTCGTGGAAGTGAAGAGCAGTACGAGGAGCACGAGGAAAGTCCTAATTTTTCTCTTGAGAGCGAAGATAGTTTTAAATACCGTGCTCCAGTGAAGAGGGATCGAGTGATGAAGAAAATGGAGACCTGTCATCACGCCAGAAGAGTACTCGGGAAAGAAAAAAAAACTCATTCTATACTTGTCATCACGTCATTACGGAGGAAAGCGAACCTAAAACTTACAGGGAGGCGATACAAAGGAAGGATGCTCGTAAATGGCAAGAAGCTGTAGAGAAGGAACTTGAAACTTTTGTGAAAAACCTATAAGTGAAAATACTGTTAGCAGCAAGTGGGTCTTTAAACTCAAAAACTCTAATGAAAGTGTTCAGTACAAAGCTAGGTTAGTGGCCAGGGGTTTTGAACAAAATGATATGATGGATTTGCGAGAGATTTATCCACCAGTATCTAAATTGTCAACCTTTAGGTTATTTGTGTCAATAGCTACTAAGTTAAACCTACCTATTTATCAGATGGATGTCACAGGGGCTTTTTTGTATGGGAATATTGATGAAACAGTGTATTTGGAATTACCAGATGGGGCCTATAGTGGAGAAAATAAGTTTGTCAAATTAAATAAATCTGTTTCTAAATTTGTAATTAAATGAATGTAGAAAAATAATAGGTTGTCTGTCTCATGCTGTATTAGGGACAAGACCAGATATTTGTGTAGCTTTATCAATTTTAAGTAGATATCAAAACAAAGCAAACAACACATTATTATCAGCGTTAAAGAGAGTACTGAGATATGTAAAACAAACTATTAATTATAAATTAGTGACATGTTGGTAGGATATTGTGATGCAAACTGGGGGGGAGATTTACAAGACAGGAAGTCAACAACTGGATTTTGTTTCATGTTTGCAAATTGTTTAATTTCGTGGTGCTCAAAGAAACAAGCCAGTGTCAGTCTGTCTTCTACGGAGTCAGAATACATAGCAATAAGTATGGCTGCGAGTGAAGCTTGCTGGCTGATTAATTTATTAAAAGATTTTAGTATTCAAAATGTTTGTCCTGTTACAATTCATAGCGACAATCAGGGGGCCATTATGGTTGCTAACACTGATAGTATCAAGCGATTGAAACACATAGATATTCGATTCCACTTTATTAAAGAATTAATAAAGAAAGGAAAACTGTTTTTAAAATACATTAAAACAGAGGATCAGAGAGCGGACATGTTTATAAAAGCATTAAATGGAAACATGTTGTTGAGATTTACAAATGAGTGTGGTCTGAATGAGTAGTAAGTAAATAAGAATTATAAGTATGTACGTATTACATTGAGGGGGGGTATTATCTATAGATCAATGTAATATTTTATGTATTGGCAACATTTGTGGGTTGGCCAACTTGTATCATCTATGGTGTGTACCAAGTGTGTGTAGTACGCAATAAATTCGTTAATAATTACTAAAACCTATCGTTTTAATTATTCTATCAGTTCTTTTGAAGCTTGGGGCCAATAAGCAATGAATCATTCAATGAAGATCCATTAACATCAGTTGCCGAGGCATCGAAAACGACTATTAATTAAGTTTCTTCTTCAAATATAACAAAATTATTTTGTGGTGACATAATTATAATTTATATAAAATAACTTTGTAAACACCACATTTTATTGAAAAAAATTCAACATGTTTCCTAGCTTTTTCGTTAGGATAACAAAAATAAAATTTAAAAATCGAAATATATATAATCAAAATATGAAAATGAATAATATAAAGTACCTACTTAACATGAAAATAAATTTAAATGATTACTATTTGTAATTACTTTATACAAAGTAGGTACTTTACACTATTCATTTTCCATATATCACTTTTTTAATATTTTGATTATCTATACTTCGATTTTAAAATTTTATTTTAGTTATCCTGACGAAGAAGCCATTGGCTTCGGAACATGTTGAATTTTTTTCAATAAAAAAGTGTTTTTTACAAAGTTATTTTATATAAATTATTAATTTAGTGCTCATGTTGCCCTAGTTATGAGGTATGTGATACCTTCCTTTATGTAAATCCTTTCCAGGGACATGAGTCATGTGACCACTGTGTAAGTAATCAGTCATGAAGGCGGAATACTGTTCCCTTAAGGATAGGTCTGCTGTAAGTCTCCGCTCGAGTGAATGGAACATGCGCAATGCGACGTCGCGCGAGCCCGGAAAAGAGATAATCTGATTCCTTGATCGGAAGGGCAACGTCCCGAAGGGTAATACGTATGATTAGCGCAGTAAATCTGTTCACAACGCTGTTCTTCAGGAGTAAGCGGGGAAGATTGAGGAACAGTGTCCCACATTCTCTGAACTTCTTCATGGAGATGGTCCTCGTAGGCTACAATAAATTAAATTGACTCATGGTATCATAACCAACCAAGCTAAGAAGGAGCCAACCGAATACAATACCGAATTGAGAGCTGATGGCTGATGAGGGCCACCCTTCACATTTCTAGGTCTTAGGAGAGAGGAGAAGACCTCAACTCTGAGAAGGAGGTCAATCGGTCCTGGTTTATGACAGTCAGGGTCCACCAGAGTAAGTCTCGTAAATGATGCCAAGACAACTTATTTAATCTTACCGTCGACATGTTGCCGCAGATGATGGGCAGCGTGAGTGCTGCTAGAATGAGTGAATGTTAAAAAGAGCTTGCCCATTAACACCGACCTCTAATTTTATGACACCTGACACGAGAGCAGAAGATTGGCCTAAGCTGGGCGTAGTATCTACGGTCAGCAGCACGATCTGTGATGAAATTCGCTTGGCTACCTGAATCGATCAGTGTTCGAAAAGTTTGGAAATGGCCGGCAGAATCACGAATGTCAACATTGGCAGTAGACAAGAGAACCGCGGAACTGTCAACTAAATTGGTGAAGACACGAATTGGAGAATCGGAAGCAGATGTATCTTGATTCGTGTGGGGTGATGGTACCCTTTTGTAGAAGAAATTTTCTTTTCTTTCGGTTTCTTCTCGGTGGATGAGAGTTTTTGTTATGGCATTTCTAAAAATTATGTAAATCTATGTTGATATGTAAACATAGATTTACAGTTTTTTAGTTGATGAGAAGTAGTTGAAGCAACAATAGTGTGCTTTGGCAAACTGTATGCGATCCTGAACCGACTTAAGTGCAAAGGCTTTACAATTGGAGATGGAATAGGCTTCCTGGCAAAACGAGCACTTCGCAGAAGTGGTCGGAGTCGAGGACCATTCAGTTTCAGATGTACCTTCTTCACAGAACAAAGAAGCGATCTGTCTATTCCGAAATGTTGATGTGAACTGATTCTTCGTCGGATTCGAATACCACACAAAAAAGGAATGTCAGTTCTCAAAAGAAAAGGTCACCGACACACGCGCTTTTCAACTGTCGTCACTGGGTGGATTTTTCAAAAGTTTAAATCCTGGCTAGCGGATGTCTTGTTTCGACCGATCAAAATCATCAATCACGAAACAAATATCGAAATGTAATCGTCGGTCTATAAGCATTCAGCTTTTTTCAACCTACTTTATTATCAAAATTTTACTGTGGAAGTAATTAATTAATTAATTAATTATTTAATTAATTAATTAAATACTGTGATATGTGCGAAATTCAACTGAAGCAGTAGAAAAAAATAATTATACAATTTACAGCCATATAAACTAGTGATGCAACGAATACTACTTTCACGAATACGAATATCAAACCAACTATTCGGGGAATATAAATACGAATACGAATAATGCAACAAGGTAATAAATAATACACCATTGTCCTACTTCTAAGAGATTTAATAATTAAAATTTACCACTGGCAAATTTTTGTTCAAAAAGCACAACACTTGTAACTGCTCAGACGTTAAGACAATTTATTTTATCCATTTGTACATTCCCAGCGGTCGAAAATAAATATCACTTTTTTCACGCTTATGAGAGGTCTACTACTAGATGTTACTAGGTTTAATTTGAAATTATTTTATAAGAGGTAACACTTTTACACACAACGGAAATAAAATGGAACGAACAATACGTATTACAAAACAAAAACTACATGAAATGAGCACCCAACCTTATTAATTACCCAATGAAACTAGATGAAAGAACTCATGTTATTCTGTGAAACAAGTAACAATTGATAACTTGAGAACTCTACAAATCCATTCATTCAATGTTAGGGGTATCCCCAATAATAGAGTGCGTAGGTGTGTTCGGATACATGGTGCACAGCCAAACCGTAATATGCATTGCGTTCAGTTATAGATAGTTTGTTTTTAATATTTGTGATGATATTTGGCGAATACAAATATTCGATAAATATCTACTATTCAGCGAATACGAATATTCGTATTCGTTGTATCACTAATAAAGACAGATAAACCCATGTGAAAGAGGAGATAATCGAAACTGACTTTTATTCTGATTTAGCAATGAATTTGTAATATTCAGAAACATTTTTTTTGTGGTGTGATTTTTGTTCTTTTGAAGCTGAATTAAAAATATTTGGATATTTTACTAATTGCTAACTAATAACAACACTGCTTGTCAAATCACCGTGAACTGGTGAATCACCAGATCGCATTCAAATTATCATGAACTGGTGATTTGAAACTGCCCAATCACCAAATCCGGACCAGTGAAAATATGTAAATACAAATTAAAATTAAATACGATGCATATTATATGCACAGATTTCACATTTCAGATTCTTCCAATACTATATCATTGGTGTTATATAAAATAACAACAACTTACTCTCTTTTTTTGGGTGGATCTTGCCGAACTTTGTTTGGACTGCTGGCATCTTTTAAAGGCGAAAACCTTGCAACAGAACGCTCGTTCATTTGTTTGTCCAAATAAAACAAAACTAAAGTACCACGCAAACTATCCACAAAGCCCTTTAATATGGCAAGGGATATACTCTGAAACATAAAATTGATTATTTATTTCCCCACTCGTGATTTTTTTACATGTAGGAACAAAATACGAGACAGATTTTTTCATTCAAGTTACGAAGTTTTTATTTTTATTTTTTAAAGGTTATTATACAGATATATAATTGAATTTGAAAAGAAGATTTGTTTAATACGCAGTAAATAAAATTTACCTTTAGTGAATCCATTTTCAATTATATATTTTACTCAATTTCACTATATAAGATGTTTATTTTGTCATCTATTTATATAAAACTGACACATGACAGCAGGAAAATATTCGGTTGGGATAACAAAATATTGTATTCGTATTGAACATATGAAAATTACAGCTGTACAGTAATGTCGTAAATCGGCCAGTCAAATATTATTGCTGTCTAAGACTAAAACAGGGGTTAGTTGGTTTCAAGAACACGTATTATTTATTGCGTCTGGCATGATTAAACCAAAATAAATGTTTCAAAAAGAAAGCACAACGATGTTTAAACAATGGAGTTTTTATTTCATATGTGAAGAATACCAAAATTTATTTTGTCTAATGTAAATCTTTACCTAATGTAAATTGAATTTAAATTAGGTAAAGCGTTAATTTTAATGATTTATTTTCCAATAATTCAGTTTTTATTATAAAAGTTTTTACAGGTGTAGGAATATTTATAGTTTTCAGATACGATATATGTAAGTTTTATAGTTTCGGAGTTTTTTTTTTTCAATATTTATTTCCTTTGTTATATATCCGTATATTTTTTATATGCCAAAGTGCACAGCAATTTTACGGCATGGATTTGAAGAATCAAATTAAAATAAAAACATACTTATTTCTAAGTTCAACTTATATAATTTTTGTGAGATGCCTTTATGGAGACATTATCAATTGCCCTTGGCACTATCAATCGGGTTTTATATAATTCATATAAAGTGCACATTTGTATAATGATTGCTTCAACCGTCAATGAATAGTTTCGGTTATAGCCATCGGTTAAATAAAGTTAGATGATAAACAAAAGGGTTATGGCCATCGTTAGATGAATGCAAATGTATAGGAAGTTGAAATTACGTATCTATGGCGGCACCTATCCTACAGCAGCCGGCAAACATCTTGAAATTTTACGGCGTAGTGGGGGGAAGTTTGCGCATGTACCATTCCACCAAAGAGACCCAAATTTTGTCTTCTGCGCATTCCCCCACTACGTCAAAAAATTTCAAGAAGTTATCCAGCAACTGTACCTTGCGCCGTGTATTTGCCGGCCGACCCAGCTGTCGTAGTTTTGTTTATGTTAACATAAATAAATCACCGCTGCCGCGCCCGTAAATAATCTGGAACAAAGGAAGACGTGCTAGAGAGACAGATGACTCCACGAGACAGTTGAGACTCTGTCGTAGTATGTGGCGGTCCTGCGCTGCGCGTCAACAATTTCTTTATTCCATATTTTACTTACCTAACTCCGGTGAGAAATAAACATCAACAATCAAAACACTCTTTCATTCCACGAATTCCAAATCTTCCTTAGAGATTCTTAGGAATCTTTATTAAAATATAGCTTCTCTAATCTATCTTCTGATCTATCACTCTGATTGATTAGTCGTCTATGTGTTTCCGAACTTGTAAAATATGTATATAAAAAAGGACAAAAGTTGCGATAAGGATCCACAAATATGTATTTTATACACTTTACTTATTAGGTACATATTATACGCAACTTTTAGTGAATTTACCAATTAACCACAATTCTTTGTAGATCTCTCCTGATTTAAAAATATAAATAATGTACAGCCTTTTTAGATACGGTAGCCTAAATTGTTTATTTGTTGCACCATCTAAACAACCCACGTTTTCCCAATGGTTTGTTTTAATATTTATGTTTTTTTCCAATAACTGTATTCAAAAATTACTTTTAGGCATCAAAAGGAAAACTATCACTCGCCAACACGTTACGGTAATTTTACAAAGTTAACATTTTTACATTTAGAATATTTTTTCAGAAACATTAATTTTATGACAGCTTCTGCTCTCCTCCCCTGATATATTTTCAATACAAATCTGTACCGTTCGACCGATCGGACTCAAAATTTTAAAATTTATATTTTAGAACCCGGCAGATAACGAAGGCTACATTTCTCCTCTCCCCTTTTACCAGTTTGCCTCCCCTCTACCCCCCCTCCCCCCATATATCTTCTGTACAAATCTACGTCGTTTGACCATTCTTACTCAAATTTTGACACATAGTCTTGAGGACCCGGTGGGTAATACAGGTGACATTTCCCTCCTCACCGTTCGCCCCACCACCCCTCCTCTGATATATTTTACATGCAAATCTGTAACGTTTGACCGATCTGACCCAAATTTGGTATACTTTTCTTTAGGACCAGTCGGGCATTTCCAATTCCTCCTCTTAGCCTCCCCTCCTCCAGATACATTTTTTGTACAAATCTACACCACTTGACCGATTGGACCCAAATTTTGCATACATATTCCCATCGGAAAAAATATGCCACATTCATCCCAGCCTTGATTAAATGGAAACAAAACAGTGGAAGCTTTGTTTTCCCCCACAAATTTGTTTTCAACTTAATCCTTAACCCGTGCAACGATGGGTACGAACAGCTAGTTATACATATATATGTTACGTGCCCGGCAAAGGAAGATCGAGCACAGATGTTGACTCAGTTGTTCAATGAAATTACTTTTAATTATCAGCCTTCCCACAAAGTGAACAAAACAACAAATTCACGGAGACGTATCGAAAACAAAGCAGACTTCAAGGTCTTTCTCGTTAAAGTATTGAATACGATCTGATGTTGGAAGCGTCCCAATATTGCTTATATAACACCTTATCGCTTATATGGCACTTACATTACGCGTGTGGTTGAGAAGTTCCAAAATCTACTTTTTCAGTCCATAAATTTAGTCGAGGTATCCGCTGTCATTTCAACATGTGATCGTTCACAAAAAATATTTTCAAATGGTTTGAAAAACTTAAGTACACACATACCCTTATAATAAATTATTATTTATTGGAAGATAGGGCAAACAACTGAAAGGATCATGCGGAGGGTCGTGGGACCACGAGAGTTCGGTACATAGTATGTATATCATATGGCAAAAAAAACTGAACTGTCATAAATTGTCGACAAATCATTTTAAAATATTAGAAGAAATGACCTACCTCAAAAATGTCTCAAAATCTTTAGTAAAGAAAAGAAAATTGTGTTAATATTTTCATTTATGGGTGCAAAATACTAACTAAATACCTAGCACGGCCCTGCTTTCCGCGCTTCCGTTTTTATGCTCGAGGTCCAAAGTTTCATTGTGATAACGATAAACACATCAAAAACATATCACCTTTCATCAGTAAGTACTTTATTTATCAAAGTAGTACAAAATAAAAATTCAAATATTCGTGATAATATTCGATAATGGAACCTGTATGGATAGGTGCACATTATCACCTCGATTTATCACAAGTACGTAAACAATTAATACTTGTAATTGTTTAACGCATTACTTACCGTTGATTTGTGGATTTATACTACAAAATTAAATAATTGATAAAATTGATTCAGTAATAGTAATTCTGGAATCACAATCCATCTGTATTATTTTAAAGTACACTAACATAAAATTAGTACATCCTTAACACACTTATTAAAATTGATATTTCCACATGAGGACTCGTAAAACTTAGGTAGTACTCATTTACGATGAAACATCGAACGTTTTCTAGCAACCCCACCCTCTCCCCCGATATAAATATGTTTTATATAAAACAAAGAATCATCCCTTCCCCGTAACTTCTACCTTAAATCATAAATGAATCCCAGGACTAGGACAGCAAGTCTTCATAAAAGGTCTTTCACATTATATTTTTCAGCCGTGGAAAATGCTACTACAATAATAGAAAATACATACTTTTCATTTAACTGATATATTTTTTATATTTTAATTAATCACATTCCACAAACGATTTAAATATGCGTTTTTCACCATGCTTTTTACCCCGCAAGCGAACTTTACATAATAAATTTCATAAATGAATAGTAAAATAACTGATGGACCATTGGGTCTATCCTTTTTGCAACTCCACAAATTAAATTTTACTAGTAAGTATGTATGTAAATTGTACTTCATGTGCGAAAGGCAGTGAGCACAAAATCGATTACAAGATTTGTTAAGACTAAAAAGCAAAAAAAAATTATATCACATGAAAAATAAAAAAAAACAACGCTTATATTTATTTAAATGTACTAAAAAGTTTAAAAAAATATTTTCGGCCAAAAGATGTTTACCTACCTCATTTGTAAAATAACAGCATGGGCGCTTTCCCTCCATCTATATTTAAGCGCTCATAAGCTTTTAAAAAATTATAAAATAAAAACTCTAAACTTTGTTTTTTTCCACTGTTTTATATTTGAGAATAACACTATATGTTTTGGAAACCTCCGTTTCCTTCTTCAGGTGAATTAAGACTTAGTCTTAGACATTTAAATATTTAGCGTGGGTTTTTTTCAAGTAATTAGTTTCCTCATAAAAGTTGTTATATTATTTTCAACCCTAATGCCCCTGATAGTTTCATATATAAGTTCATCCCAATATGCATAATAAAAATTTGCGATTTTTTTTCATTCTGAAAGGTAATCTTATTTCATCTTTTCTCCTTGAACAATGGTCATTGCAACATCAGCATAACTTTATACGTCAAAATTTCAGTGTACGTAGTACCAAATGTCAAGGATTTTATGTTATGAAATAAAGGTCAGTTATTTTCCAGAGATAAATTGTGGATCAATGTGAACTTTGAAGTTATTTATCTATTGCGCTGATTAAATAATTTTATTAAATAGGTACAGTAGCCGGCAAACATCTTGAAATTCTACGGCGTAGTGGGGGGAAGTTTGCGCATCTACCTACCTTTCCACCAACGCGACCCAAATTTCGTCTTCTGCGCATTCCCCCACTACGCCAAAGAATTTCAAGAAGTTTGCCGGCAACTGTACTAGTTAGCAAAAAACGAAAGCGGTTTAATTTGGATTTGCAATTTAGTTTTTGAGCCGCGCAATTATTTACAAGCAGGGGGTAATATATTTTCTGAAATCGGAGAAATTTTTAAATCAATATATTGTGGGTTTTTTTAACGCGGCACGAAATATCAATAGTCGACAGACCCTAAAATACGTCTGAGGTCACCAATAAAAATCAAACGATTCACATTACTTAACTTGAATAAATTACCTTCGCATTATACGTTATACCTCTATCATTCGGAACTCGTATTTCCACAGTGACAATCGATATTACATAAGTGTCATATTCTATGACTTCATTTAGTTCTTATTCCTGGAACGCTCCAAATAATGTTGGTACAGCAAGCCATTCAGAATTATCGACACAATGCAAAAATATAATAATTGTTGGCACCTGCGCCTGAATGAATGCAATGTGTGCAGCACTTGAGTTTTTAACATTGTCTTTTGAAATAGAGTAGAAATCGGCAACCGCCACCAATATTTTCTGTAGATGTATACTATAGTAAGTAAGAAGTTTTGGATATTATGACATTAGAGTTCGGGAGATTTTGCAGATAACAGATACAGGTACTATAAAATGTGTAAGTAAAACTAAGTATCGGGTAAATAGTCGGGTTAAGTAGTCACCGGAATAAAATATACAAAGTTCATATTTATTATTATAACGTAAAAAAGATGATTATTAATAGAATTTCAAAGTGTCTGGGGGAAGAAATAACACCCGAAAAGCGTCGGGCAATGATTAATATGAGTGTATAGTACTGTCCCATTAAACGTATTGTAACGAGATGCTAAAAAATCGAGAACAGCCTAGCGTGATCTACAATCTTCGGGAGACTTCTAAACATTCGGAAAACATCTATATATACCTATAAGCCACGAGAATCTTCTCCTAAACACTAGAAAAACCCATAAAGTACCAAGTACCAGCATTTTTCCAGTATTAAGAAAACGAGCGAGCCTTTCAGTAATCGCATACAATGTGTAACATTTGACATCTCACAATAAAAAATATCAATTGAGCAGCGTCAGAAATCAATCTTAAAATTTAATCAGATTTGTTATCTTCACGTTTTACTTACTCATTTTTTCGTACCTGTATTACCTGTTATCTCATCTCAACCCGAACTCAAATGTCATAATATCGAAAGCTGTTTACCTATAGTGTTCGTCTATATAAAATATTTGACTATAACGTAAGTCTGGCGGTCGCTAGCTCTTAGTCTAAAAGATTCGGTATCGTTCGGGTCTATGCTTGTTTTCATTAAGTACTCAAGTGGAATACGTAATACATTAATGAGCTTAAGAATTATGAATGCCCTGTTTCATACTATTTCTCGAATCGGGTCAAATGCTTAAACTAGCAAGCTTATATGAAAACGTTTGATTTTCACGAAAGAGTTTTTCGATTTTTATCCGAGTCATGAACGGGAACCAGACCAACTTTGTATTAATTTAATTATGTTTTTCAGCGTCTATATAAAATATTTTTGAAGAAATACTTGTTTTGGTGCATTTAGGGTAAAAAATTTACTGCAACAGAAGTTTATTCACTTGAAATTATTGTTCAAATAATATAAATAATATTTATTGTCTACCATCTTGAGTCGAGTACCAATCATAAAGATGCTCAATTCAAAAGCTGAAGACTGATTGGTTATTGAATTGAAAATTAGAACTGTTTATTGAATCACCATTTTAGCTGTGTACCTAAACGAAATACCAAAAAAGTTATATTTGTTACCATGCCAAAAACGATTAAAAGTGATATTCAATAAATTATTTATTGCAAAAGGGACGCAATTCTCAGATATTCGTTTTCAAAACAAAAAAAAAACATTCATTCAACATTCAAAGTGGGTAGGTACTTGTACTATTTTTGAAAATGCACATGTTTTTGGAAAAGGAACAACATCTCAATAACGAAGCCACATTAAATTGTCGTCAGCTGTCAGATTCTATTTACTTGCGACTTAACGAATGTTTTAAGAAAAAAATTTCGGTTGCCCCAATTATTTTAAATATTCGAGGTTACCTTTCTGTTTTAATTCTTTTCAAAGAACTCAATAAAATAGTTGACAATAATCAGTGTAGATTTTTACAACTCAATACTTTGAGCATCGTTAATATATAATTTTGTCTTTATTTTAGTTTTTAAGTAGGTACATTTTATATAGGTACACGTATTTATTATTTACTTTCCTAACATACATGGTATAATAGAGCTAGTCCAAAATAATTTCCAGGTAGATTCCTGCTTAAACTATGAGTCGAAAATGTACAAGCAACATTGTCCTAATATCAATAGTTATGGAGATAAGCGACTACTTATTATTAAAAATATTTCTGACATATCTTCTACTTACTACTTATAGTAAAACGTTGGAATATCATGAAGGCAACTTATATCGAATATTAAAAATTTATAAATTTGGCGAAATATGTTTATTTCAAAAGTGGCTACGGATCCTTCATCATCTATGATTCCAAACCATCTGTAAGGATAACTCATATTAGTATTTTATAATCAGAGATTGATTTTATGCTAGGCGAAACAATATTTCAGATGCTCTACCAGATAACGATACGAAACGATATTTCAGATGCTCTACCAGATAACGATACGAAACGATATTTCAGATGCTCTACCAGATAACGATACGAAACGATATTTCAGATGCTCTACCAGATAACGATACGAAACGATATTTCAGATGCTCTACCAGATAACGATACGAAACAATATTTCAGATGCTCTACCAGATAACGATACGAAACGATATTTCAGATGCTCTACCAGATAACGATACGAAACGATATTTCAGATGCTCTACCAGATAACGATACGAAACGATATTTCAGATGCTCTACCAGATAACGATACGAAACGATATTTCAGATGCTCTACCAGATAACGATACGAAACGATATTTCAGATGCTCTACCAGATAACGATACGAAACGATATTTCAGATGCTCTACCAGATAACGATACGAAACGATATTTCATGACTCAACGTGGACAATATCGCCCACCAGTGGTCGATTGAAGTCGCTTAGCGGGCGATCAAGAGTTAAAATTGATTTGGAAGGGCGAATTGATATGATTTTTGGCGATAGGTATGGGTACTTTTTGTAGTTAAGTTATTAAAAAAAAAACAATAATTTATAATAAAGTAAGTTTTAATAAAAATTCACCTACACTTTGTTAATTGTTTTCATTCCTAAATATCTTATTTTGGATCCGAAATAAATCATTAATTTCAACTCGCCTTATCATTGACTAAATATTGTAGCATTATTTTTATTCTATCAAAGATCCTATTTGTGTCATAATTACAATTAATTCATTAATTGAAAAAATCTACCTATATCATACCCCTTCGACAATTAAATTAAAGTTGGTAAATAAAAAAAACTGATAATTTTTCTTATTATCTGTTCTGTTTCATTTTTGCTCATAATTTAATGACCTTGTTTAACGTTATTTCGTTTAACGCTGGAACTGATTGGAACACATCCCTGGAGTTAAACGGGGTCTTATTTTATTCATTTGTTTAATTTATTTTATAATATTTATTCGGAAAACCGACACCTAACAATAATTAAATAAATACGAAAAATGGTAAATCATAAATGCCAATTAGAGATTTTCACTGGTAGTTAGTATTCACTGATGGATAGTAGATGGTATATATGATTGCATATGTGGGGTATAAAAACAAAAGGCAGTAATATCCAAAAACTTTAAAAAAATATTTTGTATGCAGTCACCGAGGATTACTAATTTAAAATCTTTTATGTATCTATCACTTCAAAAATCATGTTTCCTATAAAATCTCGAATTCAGTACATTGTAAATTAGTTATCATCGATGACTGTGTTAAATTTTCTGTCTTCGTTTTTATACCCCACACATACTGTACAGTAAAAACTTTTTTCATTTCCACTTTTAGAATATCATTAAATATTTTATCGTTACAATACTTATCTATTATAGATAATTTATCAATGAAATAATAACGATTCTTCTTGATTTCTTATCATTAAACGAATTTTTTTATTCACCTTGTAGGCGAATTCAAATTAAAAGTGAATTGAATTGAAATTGAATGCGAATTGAAATTAAAAGTGTTATATTTCAATAAAATAACACTTTAATTGTTTTTTTTTTTTTAATTAACGTGGAACTTCGGATCCAGATAATCTTGAGAAAAGTGAATAATGGAAGCTGCATAGGGTAGAGTAGATGAGTCTTTTCAATAAATAAAGACAATCGAATTAGTATGTGTACGCCGTGCGTACGAGGCACATTGTGTACCCGTATACACCAACACAACAAAAAAATTGGGAAAACCTATACACAAGCAAATAACATCAAGATCGAGGGAAGGGCCAAGTCGAAGGTGAATGGACAATATCAGGACAGCCCTGCAAGAAGTAGGTAGGTAAGAGCCCAACAAACCGGAACACAACAGCGATGTCAAGGGATGGATGGCGCTCTGTATCGACTGCGGAAATGGACTTTCTAGTCCCACGAGGGACTGCTAAAGAATAAGATTTATTTTTTAAATATGTATTCTCATTTTATTTTCAAAACAGCGATCCGACCTATTCTGAAAATAATAATATTGCTATTTTGGTAATTGTTACCCGATCACTCGTAAATAAACGAGATGTAGATTTACGACAGTCGCCTTTTTCAAAAGTAGATCTGACGTATTTACAATTAATTTACATTTACGAATTTTGATTTTTAGATGAGACTTTTGGAGAATATGTAGTTGTGATTCTACATGGTCTAATTAATGAGACATGTTGAGTGAGCGCGACGTGTAGTATAATTTAATACTTTCAAATCAAAATAGATTCATCAATATTTTGTTACACACACGTGGATATTCCTACAAAATACTGTTTCTTTGATTTCGAAGCGACATGGATGTCAAACATATTTTTATCATCAAGCATATTTTTATTAATTAAGCCAATCATTGCAATCTGGAGTTTTGTCTTAAATATGAGTTTTTGATGAATATTATATAAAATAAGTAAGTACCTAGGTACCTACAAATATTATTTTAAAAGTTGGTAGAAATCAGTTTGTTTCACAAACATCTATTTTTTTCCATTTCTCCATCCAAAGAGTTCAAATATTAAATTGAAGCCTATATTTTCGTCATAATGATAGAAGTATTGACATTTGACTTGACAGATGTCTTGATGTTTCCTCTTCAGGACGGATTTTTTTCTTTTTAATATACAGATTATCAAAAGTTCGTTGTGACCTAGATAGATATCGTAGTGTGATATTATGTTAAAGAAATTGAAACAACGTAAAAAAATTAGAATTCTGTTGTAAATCAACAAGTTATATGAGACAACTACTTATAAAGACCATCTTCCAGTATCTGATTACTCCGGTCGTGCCACGTCTTCCGCGGTCGCCCTCTCTTTCTGACGCCGTCAATACTTGCATCATATATCTTTCTTATCATTCTTTCCTTATTAAATACGCTAATATCAGCTTTACATTCATTCCCAATATCTTCATTATTAACTATGACAATGTTAATGCTATAAACATTAACACTGTTTAATTAAAAAAATTACAACAAATTGTACCTACCTATTTAATAGCGAAATTAATTCTAAAAATAGTTTCACAATTTTAAAATATTAGTTTGCCACAATTTTGACGCAACGTTCTATGTTGCGCATGTAGCATTATGGTACCTAGGTGATATTTCAGACAGGCGCGAATACCTCGCGTACACAACTTCGACCATATGTTGTTATTGTTTCAAGTTTCAAGGAGCCGTCTTCAAGCTGGAAGATGGGGCTGAGTCACCCCGCCATGAGCGGCAACTCTCGCCGATATAAAGAAACCGCACCGAGGACACGAGCTTACACAGAGGTCGGTCGTTCCGCGGTGCGCGCGCCGTCAGCTGTCACGTAGTGTGGCAAAACCGCGGGAGATTTGTTCGCAAGAATCGAGCGAAAAATTAAAATGTCACTGGCGATAGCGAACTAAATGTTAATGACCTCTCGAAATGCGAAAATACTACTGCATCGTGCGAATAGAACTGTGTTAAACGATAATGCGCATTGGAATGAATCTGGTGAAATTGTAATAAGTGGAAAATGTTTTTTTTTTCGACTATAGTGAAAGTGATGTAGTTACGGCTAGTTACGGAACGAACGCAGGTTGGTTTTCCGCGTAATATGTTATGGCTGGATTTATAATGTAATTCAATGGAACATGAAAAAATATGTTTAATTGTTTTCATTAGGTAAACGACATGTTATTTCAACAATTAAAATTAAAATATGGAATTGAAGACACCGATTGCCAGAGATATTTTTTTGCTTAGTTATAAACTGTTTTTTTTTCAATGTGTGTATGTATGATTAAATTTTGTAGAATTTACTAATTTGATTTTTATTATACTTTTTTGAATGATTTTACCAGAACACCACGTACCTAGTTCTTTTTTCATCTTATACTGATTTTAAATTTGGAGAGCATATCTTCACTTTTTGTATGCATACTTATGTAGTATATCTTTAACGGTTTTCGTTGAAATCTACCAACTAATTTAATAAAAAATTCTAAGTTTTAATTAATAATTTTGGAAGCTAATTTCGGTTATCGTGTAAAAAATGAGTTCGATGTGCAGTTTTTTTTATTTAAGTTTACATAATATTTTACACATATGATATACATTATATAATTTTTATAGATTTATTTAAAAAAATTACAGAACAGTAGGTATAAACTTTTGTATGGAATAGGAGAATGTCACAAGGGTGGTAGAAAACTTTTTTAAAAACGTGAAATACACGTGCAAAGGAACATAAATATTTATTAAAATATTAGAGATAAGTATGTTTGGTTGTTTTATTTAGTTGTTTTCGTAATGCCAACCTCACTGGGCTAACGTTGAGAAATACGGAATTAAATTCTTCTTTTATATTAAAGAATCATAATTTTGTCGGTGCATTGCTCGCCGTATATGAGAAGTTGACTACATTCGCCATGCTCATTATTTGTTGAATATGCTTATATTTGGGCGGGTCATTCCGTCCGTCTAATAGTGCATGTGCATCCCATCATTGGCCCCTTCGATTTTCGATGGTATCTATTTGTTATGAGGCTCTTTACAGGCACTCTCCATTAATGGCAAAAATGGCATCAGTAGCAAAAAATTGCAGGGTTAATAATTATATTTCAAACTATGCTGTGAATATATTTCAAACTGTGATGGACTTGTTCAACGATACCGGTTTTTAATTTCTGGCACGAATGACGAACGCTCTCTGTTATCAAGTTTGGAAGTGATATTTGAGCTGTCGTTCTCAGCTGGATATGAAAGATGATTCAACTTATCTACAACAGTATAACAAATGTTTGTATGTGCAAAATACAAGTATGTTCGCTATTAATACAGTTAGTCTCCGTACGCAGTTTAATGGTGTATAATGCAACATCTATAAAGGCATCGACAAGAGTTTCAGAACGAACCATTTCTAATACCCAATCGTTTCACGTTCGACGCCTCAATTAATTTATTAGTTTAATTAATTAAACTAATAAATTACAGTTAAAATACTACAACAGGTCACGATTACCACACACAAAGCTAAAATACCCAGGCTTGAGAAAATCATATCGATGTGTCATGACGTCACTGGGAATCGAACCCGGAACCCCGGTATGAGAAGCAAGTGTCGTTCTCACTAGACTACGAGGGTATTGGATTATTTAATATATTCGTTAACATCACAAAAAGTGTAAAAGATTACATGTTTGTTTTACAGTAGTTCAGACATGCGCGATATGAAACAAATAAAATTAATATAAAAATACAATTTTTAAAACATTCGAAATACATTGAACCGATTGATACACACAATATATCGTGTTAGACATCTATCGCAAGTCACCTCCCTTTGTTTTAAAATTAAACCGAATACCACTATCACTCGCCGTTACCTAGTAGGTACAGACATGGTAATGCTAATATTGACTTCTTTAATATTTATGAAATATCAAAGAATAATTTTGTACACACGTTTTATGTACACAGTTGAGCATTTTTTATCAGAATTATTGCTTTTGTTATTAGTATTCGTATTACTTTAATTTTATCTAATATTCCTAAATGTTTATGTAAATAGCATTGCCGATACCCGAAAAAAAAAATAAGGAATTTTGTAACTTTTTTCTTATCAGCCGATATGAAAAGTCAGTATTTTAAAACAAGATGGAGAATCAGCCAACTTACTTATCTGAGATATCTTCCGGATTAATTTTTCAGAAAAGTTTGATTGAAATCACATAATAACGACAGGTGTATAAGGGCTTTGTGCGTGTCACTCACTGGAAACTACGGGGTTACGAGACCACTCTATTCTTACTTTTATGTTCCTCAGAATACCAGTAGTGTATTACACCTACCATTTCCGAAGATCCAGGTTTTTTAAATTCCTCTTGTCTCTGGTGCGTTTACCTCGTATTGGGCCTGCAAAGTTTTATTTTTAAGTAAACAAATCACAATCAATCCGAATCATTTTTATGACATACATAGAATGTTCTAATATTTTATTATCAAACTTGATCCTTGTTTACACAAATGTAATTATACTTTGTTTCTTGGGGTCAATTGCCACGGTCCGGTGCAGCGAGCGACTAGTCAAGGACGATCAGTAATTAAATGCAAATATATCTCTTAGATATAGTGTATCCTGAGACCTCAGATAGATGCAACGAGTTTAAGGGTCAAGTCAGCAACATTATCTAACTCAAGTTTATCTGTCTATATTCGAATTACTACTAATTATGTTTATTTGTTTTTTTTTCTATAAAGTAGATATGTGAACCCGGATTACATGTCACATCAATATTCTTACTGTCCTCAAACTAAGCTAAACGCTCATTCTATAAATATATAGAATATAGGACTAACTCGCTGATCTTCTGGAAAGGTACAACTGTCTTAACCACTTGACTAACAACGAGCTACTCAATTATATAAAAACGAAATATAAGAGCAATTCAGAGAAGTTTTTTTTTCTTATTTTGGATTTTGCAAAATTAAAACTGTATGGAATAATGCGACAGCATATGGATATTTATTTCCATACTTTGATTATTATCGACTTTTGTATTTTAGGTGTGCTATATATTCACACTGCCGTGCTTACATGAGACTTGTTCAGCTAATCGACGTGCCGCACCGCCCCAGTATCAATGCATTCAAAACATTAGGCACCCGCTATTGACGATCGGTATTCTTTTGATGTTTTAAAACAAAACTGTTTCGATTCGGATCTATCACGTGTCACTACACCACCCGGTGAAAAAATTATTTTAATTTTGTTCTGAAATTAACATTTTGTGGGTCTGAAAAATTTCGAATTATGGCGAATTTCGAATTATCGGTGTTCGAATTAAAATGATTTTACTGTATATCGATACTTTAAAATTATTCATGTGTTTGTTTTCATACCTTTGTTTCAAGCCACAAGGATACTCTAAAAAAGTTTTGACATGGCCTGGCACACCCTTTTAAATTTTTGAGAATTAGTGAAGAATTGGAAAATTTAAAAAGTGATCATCACAAATAAGTATGCATGGTGACCCTCGTAGTCCAGTAGATATGACACTGTCTTCTCATACTGAGGGTTCCGGGTTCGATTCTCGACGAGGTCACTGTATGTATTTTTCTATTTGATATATAAAAAAAAATTTAGGTCCATAATTTTGTTTATCATTGTACCTCTCCAATAAGAGACTAACTCTTTGTCTGGAGAGGGAGTTACACTTTTATATACAGGGTGTACCAGAGCTAGCAGCAGAAACAAGTTTACAAGGTTTTTTATCATTTTATTTAAGTTTTATTGAAGCAAATGAATTTTTCATAATCGATATAAGTTACTGTAATGATACTTCAACTTTTTGCAAAAAATAAGTCAGAAATATTGGAAAACAAATGCAAACTTTGATATTGCATATCTCCATAACTATTGATATTAGGTCATGGTTGTTTGAACATTTTAGACTCATAACATAGTCAGAAATCTACCTGCCAAGTTTCTGCTGCTAGCTCTGGTACACCCTGTATATACAGGGTTATTTTTAAAACATTAATAACCTTGCAGGACTATATTCCTGCCTTGGTTATGAGTCGAAAATGCTCAAGCTATTATGACGTAATATCAATAGTTCAGGAGATATGCGACATCAAAGTTTGCATTTTTTTTTTCAATATTTCTGACTTATTTTTTGTAAAACGCTGGATTATCATTACAATAACTTATATCGAATATGAAAAATTCATTCCCTTTAATATAAGTCAAATAAAAAAATAAAAACCTTCGAATTCCAATTGGAAAACATTCCAATTGGATTTTTTCGGGGTTTTTATCATTTTATTTAGCTTGTATTGAAACGAATGAATTTTTCGTAATCGATATGAGTTACTGTAATGATAGTCCAACGTTTTACAAAAAATAAGTCAGAAATATTGAAAAAAAAAATGCAAACTTTGATGTTGCATATCTCCATAACTTTTGATATTAGGTCATGATAGCTTGAACATTTTCGACTCATTATCAAGGCAGGAATATAGTCCTGCGAGGTTATTAATGTTTTACAAATAACCCTGTATATATATTTTTTTATAGTACATAAATTTATATAACAAGAAAAAAACTTACATAATATGAGATAATTAATGCATAAAGTAAAGTGAAGTAAATAGTACATAAATATATATAAGAAGAAAAAAGGTTACATAATATGAGATAATTATTGCGTAAAGTAATGTAAATAGCATATAAATATATATAAGAAGAAAAATGTTCCATTGTATGCGATAATTAATGCATTTATGTGGGAAAAACAATTTTAAAATAAGGGGCCATCCATAAAGTACGTCACATGTTGAGGGGGGGGAGGGGGTCGACGAATTTTGACATTGTGTGACAAGGGGTAGGAGGGGTCCTAAGTTTCGTGACGTCACATTTCAAAATCTAATACAATTAAATAAAAACGGTTATATAGTTCAATTGTACGCGATAGAGGTAGGCGCGAGAGGTTTATCGTTGGTTTCATATTAGAATACGTATCGAAAACGGCACTAACGGAGTCTTATCGGATTTGGTTAGGCGGAGAGAGAGACCGAAACAGTGGAGGTGGGCGCTGATGCATCATAAGGGGGCCCCTTAAACCTGCACCTGGGTCACAAGTCCCAGGCACTGTTCTCGGCTCCCCTCTCTGCAATGTGTGGACCCGGCACCCACACGGTGATTCCATCGAATGCTAAGCGTTTTGTCTATTCGTTAATTTCTAAATGTAAAATTGCTAAATATGTGACGTCACACTAGGGAGGGGGGGTCTCGCAAATGTGACCAACTGTGACAAGGACGGGGGAGGGGTCAAAAATCACGAAATTAGTGTGACGTACTTTACGGATGACCCCTAAGCTAACATTAAGAAAACAGTTTAAAATGAATATAGTAAAGAGAGAATTTTAATTAATTATGAGGGTTTATTTTAATGTTTTTTAAAGGTCTTATAATTTTTTTCAATTCTCATTTCAACAGGTAATTCATTAAACCATTTCACACCTCTAAATGTATAATGATGCTGGGCAATTGTGGTAGATACTACAGGGATATGCAATTTACCGAGATTATATTTCTGCTACTTCATACTAGTTGGGTCAGAAATGAAACCTATTTATATTTTATTAATTAATTATTGTTAATAATATTATTTCTATATTTTTTAATATTAAGAGCTAAAGAATTATACACAGAATTATACACATAACCAAATATTTATTTTAAATGAAACCTATTTTTGTTTTATTAGTTTATACCACTTTATATTATAAAATATTATAAAATTGTAGAAAGTGATTAGGACACGGCGGAAGTGTGTCCCTCCTCGAGATATGTATGACATATTTGTAATGCAGTTATTTATTATTATTATCTAATTAAATCCCCTAGTAAACATAACGTGTTTTGTACAACATACGTATGTACCTACATTGTTTTTAAATTTCGTTTCAAACCAAGTCTCTTAAAAATGTATTTTTGCAAGAAAGCGCGACTTATTTACCAAGGGCCGGTTATATAAACTAGGATTATAATACTCTTTCGTTAAAACCATTGATTTTTGCGTTTTCCACCAATTAAACGACCCGTTTTCGTAAAAATCTATGGTTTTTACGTAAGATTACTATAATCCAAGTTGATACAACCGACCCTAAGACATTACACTTTATAAGAGTATTTAAGAGTATGTATTAGTTTGACCTTTTCATAAACGTTTCAAAATTTACAAGGTCATAGTAAGACCATGTTGTACCAAGAAATTTTCGTTAGTTAATGTCTAGGTATATATTTTGGTGATCTGTAGTTTAAATTTATAAAATGAGGTTATTTCAAAGTGACCATAATAACAAGATCACCAATAGGAGTTGGATGAGGTGCATTTTGATATTGGATTCTTTATAAATCTCAATATCGTATTAAAGTTGTATTTTACAGTGATTGTTGACCAAAGGTTAAGATTGACGCACGGGGATAAATGAGCTCAGCCGCTGACTGGTTTTAGTAATCTTGCGTTTCCAGGCTGAAATAAACACGACGACGATGGGTGATAAAGCGATCGCAAAACATAACAATCTTACCAATGTTTCAACACTAGAAACGATTGATAAGCAATTATTGTTTATCAGTTCAAAGGCTGACTGGTAAATAATCCAGGTCGATACATCGCACGGAAAATGAGACCAGTCGCAGTCAGTTGGTTGGACACAGCTGTAGATCCAACCGCTTGAACTCCTTGTGAAACGTGACACGCGCATGAAGGATTACCATGCGAACCAATAAGTCCTCAGAGTCGCTTTGATCTTAGAGTGCGTTCATTAATTCATTTAATACCCACGTTATTAAACGAGTCCCAATCGTCCTGCCGTATCTCGGCTGTCTCTAAAAAGAAATGTTACCCAATTTCCTTATAAAACAAGCAAACAAGAATAATTTATTTCATTTGTATAGATTATAAAATAATAAGAATTCGATCTAAATGTGTAATTTACAAGTCATGTAATAATTCGTGTTCAATCTTGTTACCTATGCAACTAAGATTATAAGTTTTTTTTTGTTTCAGATCCGCGATTCTTAAAAGTGCATTCAAAAACGTGAAATAATCATCTTTGTTGGATTTTTTTAAACCAATATATTGTTCTAGTGTTTGTATTACATGCAGTGTGAATAGTTCGCGAAATTGCTAATAATTAGTATCCAAAATGGAGTTCGCTCTTCAAGAAGTTCGCAATGATGTACTGCTTTCCGGAGCTGGGATCGGGCAGGGACAGGCCTCCGCCGGTCCTAGCATCCCTGGAACGCCCACCCCCGCACAGAAGACACCTCACGAGGCCGAGCCTGCGAAGAAGGAAGAGCCGATCGCTTCAGCAGTCGTCGAAGAAGCCATTGTTTCAACTTTTTCAAAACTGCCGCCAAAAGATCCCGTCGACATCCAGTTCGATAACGTGTCGTACACCGTCAGCCTGGGATTCAGGAAAGGTGAGTTTAACTTTTAAGACTGCATTTTTGACGTAAACGAATTACAGTTCTTATCTATAGTCATATGAATGTTTTGAGTGTACAATATGTTAGTATTTATGTGATCGTTTTAGTTTTTTGATATTTCTCAATAAATTATCGGGTATCTTTCTAATAATATTGTTTTGCTTATTAATTATCTTAATTAAATAAAATTAATTTTGCAAACAAATTAAATATCACATCAGTGAAAGTTTTACGCACTAACAAAAACAATACTATAATTTAAAATACCACTTTATCCATCTTTATTGATTAATACTCTATACTGATTGTCATTGACCATTGATGTTCGGTCCGTTCATTGGGTTAATTAGAATCCCTATCAGCAACTAAAACGGAATACACTGTGTCAATTTAATGCTTACTTACTACACTTACTGTCAGTGTAAAGTGTTGTAGGTGTTTATGATTTTAGGTAACGTTAGAACGTACCTAATATCAAATCTCGCTATCAAATCGCACGACCCGTGTACAGGTCGGTCCTACCAATCTAAAGCGTCATCTCTATATTAATGATAAAATCCACGTGAGAATCACACATAATAATGAGATTTATCTCAAGTAAATTTCTAATAATCCTAAAAGAATACGATATTTTAAACCATTGCTCTCTAAATAAAGGACCATCATTTGATAATAATCCAGATGAATCAATAAAATAAATTTTATATATATACCTACCTTTGTATATGAGACATATTTTTGATTGGTATTGGATTATTTTTAAACAGCTAGAATTCCATATTTACACAAAATTGAAAAGCATGGACATAAATTGTTCGATAGATATGTGCGATGAATCCTACTGTCATTTTTGCCATATAATAATGCCATAAACTTGTTATCACAAAATGTATGTTATGTTTCATCATCACGGCCATTCGAATAGGTCAAGACATTTCTGTCAACAATATTCCTCTCTCGCTCACTACAAACAGTACCTACCATTGTGAGAAAGTTAATAAAATCCATTTTTAGTGTCTCACGTGATTTGGCCATTTTAGGCACAAATTCATGATACCTGTATTAGGGTGCTTCAAAAATGTATGAAAAAAAAAAAATTTTTTTTCTATGAAGTAGGTACCTTTTCATATGTCTGAAAACTTACACAGTACAGTTTTTTAGATTTTACAAAGGACTTTTAGGGGTCGCTACTAGCTGTGAGAGTGTAAGGCTTAACTAACAAATATAAGTTGTTATTTAAACTGTAAAAAATTATTTTAAGAAAAATTTTACGAAAATTTTGATTAAAATAAATAACTTAATTACATGAAACATTTGAAAAATAAGTGTAATTAAAAAGAATAATAATTATTCAAGATGATTTCACTGTGAACTTTTTTGGGTAAGGATATTTTCGTCAAAATCTTTATCCACCATGAGTGAAGACGATTGTCCTAACACCATCGACGTCTCTTCCAAGTACTGTTCCTCTCTCTACTATATCATTTCCAATTTTCTTAGAATGTAAAAGTCTTAGTTTATGGCGTCTCATCATACATAACCACCAATCTAGGTCACACACACACACAAACGTGGCGAGTCTGCTGCGTAGACAAAACTGAGGCACAGCACTGTACACGAACCATCCACACAAGTCGATGCCCGAGCACCGTCAGCATACACATACAGCCAGACTTCAAGATTCAAGATTCAAGAGAGTTCTTGTTTCCAAAACATATCAAAATAGCAAACGCCTTGTACGGGCATGTCAGTCTCTCAACCACCCCCGGCATAGGCCAGAGACCCTGTTCCGTCTAGTCTTTATCTTTGTCTTTTTTATCGTAATTATGTACAACTTGTAGTTGTTTTATCGAGTAATTAAAATCATCAAACATTCCATGACTTGGGCAAATTTCCGTTACATAACGGGTGGTGACCATAAAGCAGACTTCTCCTTATTCATAGATCACCACAAACTGATGACTACCGACGCTCACCAGTTTTATTGTAGTCATAATCATCCTTCCATGTCCTAACATCTTTCGCCAAAATTGTGTTGTGAAAAATTCAATGCTTGATGTGTAACAAATTTTTTAACCGTAATGCATTTTTGAGGGTCACTCGCCTTAGAAAAGCTTCCAATCCTTGATTTTTGAAGCAGTGACCATTCTGTTTAGTTTCCAAGAAAACTTCATCATCGAATTATTCAAAAGCAACAAACTCTTCAGACTGATATCAAAGATATCCGATTTTCTTCTGATTATTCGTTTAACAAAGATTTGCCGAGTTTTTCTTAACTCACTTCATTTGTAAACGCCATCATACGGCACAAATGTACGTTATTTTTCGAAAACCCTAGTTGCGATAATAACACGTTTAAACTTGCTTCACATTGTTTAAAATACTACGCAGGCCGAGAGAGGGGTATGTTCAACCCATTCACGGCTTATTGATGTTGCATGTAGTGACATGTTTGTTCTGAAGCATTGCAGTCATTGCCCAAAACGCCACATATTTTCGAAAATTTGATCAATGGTAGCGAGCCCTTAAATTAATTTAAATGGGAGGTAAAAAAAATACTTGCTATTGATAAAATGGCTGTTGAAACATATAAAAGTGCGCCCCGATAAAAAAAAATTTAATTTTTTGAAGCCCTGACCTGCATGTTTTACGACTGTAACTCACAGTACAGATTTTTCTTTGTTCTTTAAATTATATGCAGCGATTCGAAATTCATTGTCGTTCATCGAACTGCACACAATGTTTTGTTTAGGAAAACAAGGTGGACATCACCATCTGTCTCAAGAATACGTTTGTGCATTATTTCGGTTTCAAACTATTCATAAACTAGGTAGGGGAGTTGTGCTTAAGATGACATAGGTAAGACGATATATCTATAGGGTAAAATGACATAGTATGTCATCTTAGACTTTAAAGGTATGTCATTTTATACACTATTAATCTTACGAGCATAGTTCGCCAATAAAAATTTTCTTTCTTGCAGGTATGCCTGCGCATAGTGTATGACACTAGTTGGAACACAATTGGCACTTCACCTAATGTGCAGTAAATGCAATGAACTATAATAATGCAATGAATGAAAAGGTAAGATGACATAGTATGCCATCTATGTCATCTTACCCAATAGATAACTCAAACTTTATTTTAATTGTTGTGACAAAAACTTTGAAGTTAGAATGCGTTTTTATCAATATTTGTGTCATATAATAGTTCTAATAGACACTCCAAATTATACTTACTCGCACTTATATCGCATTTTTCAAAAATGACCTCATAATGTATGTAGGTACATAATATTATGGCTTTCAATTCAATCTCCACCTTTTCTCTCCTACAAATATTTTCTTCACTTCTTTTCATATCATTTTCTCGTCCTTTGAAGTCGATCTTTTAAATGTCAAAACTACTCATGATTGAGGTCAAAGACGAGTAGAGAGGTGGATGATCTGATATTGTGAACCTGATTTAAAAAATGGACTCTGGTCCAAACGACCTGTCATATTTGACCAGCGATCACACTCACAATAGTCATGGTGACGCAGGAGTACCAAGAGGTAGTCTGATTCTCGGAACAAAAGTGTTTAGTTAATAATTTATCGTGTATACTGTATACTCCATTATACCTAAATATTTTTTTAATTTAAACTTTGAACTTTTGTTGATTACATTTTAGTGTATCGTAAAAACAATTCCTGAAGCATTTGGCGTGGACACGTGGGTAAAAATGAAACATATTTTAAGGAAATTCTTGGGAATATTCCGATAACACAAGATTACGAAATTTAGTACCACAATACATCATTATTTTACTATAAACATACAATTAAAGGGTCAATAATTATTCAACATGCTCCAATTAAGAATCTGTCATGTCATTTCTACGAAAACATTGGTCTTTGTTATTAATTAGTATCAGAAGACATGAACTTAGTTTTTTTCAACAAAAAATTAGATAAAAACTATATAATACCATAATATTACATTACTACCAAATTAGTAATAATTAGCACAATATGTATCTGATTTTTTTAGTGCTGCGGCCATTAAATTATTTTTAGTGTAGGTACGTACCAAAAACTGCCTAGCTATGGGCAATTGGGGCAAATGAAGAATATGTTTCCATATAATTTCAAGGCGAACATTCTAATGAATACTAAAATACGAAAATCATTTGAATTGTTAACCATTAATTAAATTTGCGTAATCTTTTTTCATTTCTTGATGTTTTAAAAATGTTCCATATCTAAATTTAAAAAAAGAACACTTTTATTAAAGGTTTGAGTCCATTTCGTCTAAAATGTTTAAAACGTTTTGTAGCAAAAACAGAGTAAGAATATCTCAAATTTAAAAATACAAAACAAAACCAATTTTTTCAGTGACCACCAAAATAAATATACGTGAACTTACGTAAATTCCTTGTCTACAATTTGGCTCCGCGTCTGGTTCGTACTATGAGTGTAATTTTGTACAACATAATATATTCGTAAATAATTCGTAAATTTTGTAACAATTACGATAAGATCAAACTAAATACTTTTAACAAGTATAATGCTTTAGTAAATATGTCGCGCTTTATTACAAGAAGACTTTTTTTTAATACTCCGTTTTGAACAAAATTTAAAAAAAATACGTCTAGTGTAACGTAACGTCTTGTTTATTAGGGAATTTAATTATGTAAGAATAAATACTTTAAATCCAGTATATATGTGTCTTAGACTTGAGTCTTACTTACTTGAGACTTGAGGTGGGACATTATTTCGCTGTGACTCAATCCCATCTCCTAAAGAACTAGTTTAGTTCATCGCTGTACACATTTTATTCTTTGTGGTGACGACATAATTTAGATTGGTACAATTATTGAGGAACGAATGCTCGCAACTTCACCAATAAAAAAGTATTTATCATTTAATTACAAAATTATTGATGGACTACTTATTATGTAAGATAAACTTTATCAATGCAGTCTTTTTTAATAGGCTTGTCCCAAATATTTCCCCGATAAGATAATATGACGAATTATTGTGAGTTTTGAACTGTTTTTATAAAACTCGCGAGACGAAGGACTGGACCAAAGATGGACAGGAGTTGGTAGCGATTATCAAGACTACCTAATTTTACACTGAAATCTTCATTTTATTTTTAATACAACTTTTGGAATGTTCTGTAGATCACTAAAAAGAATAACAATAAGTGTATTAATTTTTTCTCCTAAGCATAATTCTGTTTTTATTTTGTCAACATGTCTACTAATGTTTTTTCGTTTTTAAAATAGGTTTATTTCATTATTTTCCTATGCAACATATTTATTTTAGATCCCAAACTCTGGATACGCCAGAAAGTATAAAATATAATAATATAATAACTTAACTAGTTCTTTAGAAGAGGGAAATGAGTCACAGGGTAGGAATGTCCCCCTCGCGACGCGCCACTTTTATACTGAAATCATAAACGTATTTATTCTTGCATAATTAAATCCCCTAGTCGACTAGACATACTATTTTTATTTTGTTCCAAACCGTCTCTTAAGTAAAAATGATGTCTTCGTAATAAAGCGCGGTTTATTTACCAAGAGATTAATATTTTTAAAAGTATTTAATTTGACCTTTTCATAATTGATTTAAAATTTACAAGCTCATAGTAATTTTTTTAAACAAAGCAAACGTATAAGCAACAGACGTGGTGCCAAATTGTGTACAAGGAATTTACGTCAGATCATGTCTTATTTATTTAAGTGCTTTATTACTTACTTATCTATTAGTTTTATCTTATCTATTAATTAGAGAAAAATTGTTGGCATACTTGACGATAATTATAAGTACATTTTCAAGATCACAAAATTTAGTGACACTTTTTGTGACGTAATTACTTGTAGTATCGAATTTAGAATAAAAATTGCAATCCAAATTGTATGAAATATTTGAAATATTTCGAGTCTTTGTTTAGATGCACATACAAAAAATTTAAATAATATTTTTCCCCATAAAATGAATGCACTGAAGAAAGAGTATTAATTCATTTTCTTGAAAATGGTGCTTGTCACCAATATTTTCTGGTCTTGTGTAATCGTACTTTTTATTATTCAAAAATTGTTATTACTAGTCAATACTGACCTGGGTCACTTCGACATCGAGTACCTAATCAGTAATCAATGCTTTTTGTGCGAAATGCTGTCTGTGGGATTTTGTGCAAATTCTAAATTTAAGTCGCCACATTAGGCGTTGCATGCTGTTGATCAATTTATAAACAACTTAAATAAACTTATATTTAATATCAATTGTTGATTCAAAATACGATCATATATAATATATATATTACCCCATTTTTATCTTAAAACTGTGAGAATTTTTCTCGACTGCACATAGCGATTACCAAAATTTTAGTAATAATACCGTAATTTAATAATCAATTTTTAATTTTTGTGTAGTCAGATGTTTCATGCTAAATCGGCATTCAAGCCTATTACTAGTACGCAGGCAGTGTACTCACTTAATAATACGAGTAAAAGCTGTTGTTTATTCCTTTGAAATAAAACTAAGAAAATTGCAAACCAGTTATACTCACTGATGCAAGTAGATTGCGTTTATAATAACCGGTTTGTTAGGCAGTACCTAACAGTGCAACGTACTAGTATGTATCTAAAAGGTATATAAGTTGGACTATTTTATACCGCATGGGTGTATTATCGTGTATAACGTATTACTAGTACTAGTAATATCGCAATTTTGACATTAAAATTAATAGTCTAGAGAAATATCAACTGCTATTAGGAAAATACCTGAACCTAGTGATTTTCTCTAATTTAAAAAAAAATATATATGACTGTGAGTAGAAAGGGTCATGGCTACGACTGAATGCATTTCCTTCCGGGGCAAAGTAATAGAGGGATACGAAATCCCTAGTTTTTAACGTTTTTTAATTTTTTAGGTACCTAATATTACATATTAATAAAAAGTTGAATCTCAAAAATAGTGCCACTGATCAAGCAAACATTGTTTTGGAAAGACTTGTTACCTTTCATATTATAACATACAAATCTTACAGTCTAGAGGACCGAATTTTTTATGTTTTGTGTACTTTGACTTTGCTGACACTCAATCATTTATATACGAATGTATATTAATTATTTCCAGATTATTATTATTTATATTAGCATTAAAATTAAAACAGAGCTCTGAATTTTCAATGAATATGTTGCGAATATATGTTGGTACAAAAAATAAATTGTCTTTAGAAATATTATGTTAGAAATGAAAACGCACTGTTGGTATTGAAATCCAGGAAATTTCCTGCCATAATCGGCTGATTAACAGATAACCCGGACAAAGCAGTCGCCAGCTATTGAAATGAAAAAGTCAAACTCTGGTCAAATATCATTGCTCCAATATTTTGGCAAAATATTAGTTTATCATTTAATTTAAAAATTGTACATTGTTTTTTACTCTCTGGTGCTTTTATTCTCTATTGTAATTAACACCTGTGAAAAAATCCAGTTGATGATATTGCGAGTCAATTGCATATTAATCACTTACATTTTTTTGGCTTGTTTTTTGCCATGAATTTTTGGCTTATTTTGCTCGGTGAAGTCTTAATGATTAATAAGGCAATATGAAAAATATAACACAAAAAATAAAGGTATATTGTTCAAACCTTCCTTATGACACGAAGAATTGAATTTGGAATCCATGACGAGCATCAATATAACTTATTTATAGACACCACAGTAAAAATACTGCTGGTATCTGACGTCATTTGTTTTAAACATGTGTGAAATTACCATATAAACATCTATGGAATTTTATAATACCTAGAATACTTTTGATGTATTTGCCTTGCCGGCGAGCCATGTAATAAGCGTGTGTTGCCCTTTTTGCGTGGTCTCAATGGCCTCATACGAACAAAAAGGCACGATTTATTTCCAAATACTTTAGCGGTCACACGAAAACAATCGTACAATGTCAACTTGAAAATAATGAGTGACCTACATTGTTACGTATATTCGGACATTCAATCAACTGTGTATTACTTATAAAGTACTCAAATCTCAACAACAGGAAGGTTCGAAAAGGTAACAAAATAAATTCTTACACAGACTCGAGGCACAATAGTTTGTATGACAGTTTGATCACTATTTGTGCAATTATAAAAGCGATTGTCATATCACTGCACACGACTGCAGTTTGCTTCCGGTGCATGTCTGTAAACAGTCATTTCTATTGACATAATATAATATGATATCAGTTTACTTGCACAGCTGACAATTATTCATAAATCTAATCATTGAACGGCATGTCTCCAATCATTTTTGGGATGTTGACCGAATGCATTTATTTTACAATAATTTCAAGCTTGGCTACCAGGCGCGTACTATTTACACATTCAAATAAGCTGTCAACGACTAGAGTTTCTCAGAAATATATCTGCGATTCATGCGATAATGCGATAAGATTCACATTTTGACATTTAATCAAATAAGACATCCGATTGATTTCCCAGAAATCCTAGATGTTCACAGTCTATTTAACATTGCACGCCCCTGATAACTGTAAAGTTCAATCAACCTTTTAGTAGATTCCTTTTCTTTTCGTATTAATTACTCAGAGCTGGTTCTGATTTAAAAACGTAGAAATAACCTTAACCGAAGCCAACGTATTAATCTCTAAATAATATGTATATAAATCTGTTTATTATATATGAATTCTTAATGTCTTAGGTTTTCCAATTAACTAAACAAATCTTCTTTATTAAACAAAACTGTCACCAAAATATTTTAAAAAGATTATACGCGGGACAAAATAATCAACCGATTCATAAAAAAGGCTCGAAATCAGACGTCGCAAATTATAGACCTGTTTCTAAAATTGTGCACAATTGCTAAAGTTTTCGAGAAGGTTATATACGATCAAGTCTATGCAGCTCTTCATCACTCCTTTCATCCAGATCAACACGGATTCATCAAAGGGAAATCAACCGTCTCCAATCTAATCCTCTTTAATGACTTTCTAACTGATAAAATGGATAAAGGATTTCAAACAGATGTGATCTATACTGATTATAGTAAGGCATTTGATAGAATAGATCATCATCTGTTGATTAATAAGCTTTTCTTGGCCGGAATACATGGTGACTTGCTAAGATGGTTTGCATCCTACATCGATAATAGAACTCAGGCTGTGGTAGTAAGCAATTACATGTCGAGTTGGGTTGTAGTTCCCAGCGGAGTACCTCAGGGATCACTGCTGGGGCCATTGTTGTTTATAATCTTCATTTCCTATATTCACGATTGCTTTCGTCACTCTAATGTCCTAATTTTTGCTGATGATATGAAAATTTTTAAACCAATTTCTAGTATTTACGATTCGTTCAATCTACAAGATGATTTGCTACGGTTAGATAATTATTGTAAATTAAATAAACTTGATTTGAATCCCTCAAAATGTTCTTGTGTAGTTTTCACACGCAAAAAGAATATAATACCATTTAACTACATACTAAAAGGAGAACAATTAGAAACAGCTACGTCAATCAGAGATTTAGGGGTGATCAATGATAGAAAATTATTATACGACGAACATATCGATTCTATTATAAGTAAGGCTTATAGGGCTTTAGGTTTCATCATGAGAATGTCTAAAGATTTTAAGTGTGTAAAGACATTGAAAGTACTTTACTGCACTTTTGTCAGAAGCAAACTCGAGTATGCAACGCAAGTATGGAACCCCCAGTATATGATCTATGTAAATCGCTTGGAACAAATTCAAAAAAAATTTATTCGCTTTCTCAACTTTAAATTCAATTGCGTTTCTGACGATTATGACAGTTCATGCAAAAAATATCACATCCTACCTTTATACAGACGTCGGGAAATAGGTGATTTGATGTACCTACTAAAAATTGTATCAGGCAACGTCGACTGTCCTGAACTATTAAATAGACTAAAATTCCATGTTCCCTGTAGATCTCGTAGACACAACCCAGTCTTTCACATTGATTTTACCTCATCCAACTATCGTCGGAATTCATATTTCTTGAGGGTATGCGATGCATTCAATAAACTGATAAGATTATTGGATATTGATCTGTTCGAGTGCAGCCACACAAGATTAAGAAAAATTTTGAGTGCTGAATTTTTTTCCACGTAATAATTAAGTTTCTTTTTCTTTTGTTTAAATTTTTTATTCTTTCTTTCTATATAATTAATATGCCTTAGTATATCATAAATATTTATCATTACTGACATATTTCTGTTTGTTTAAATTTTTTATTCTTTCTTTCTATATAATTAATATGCCTTAGTATATCATAAATATTTATCATTACTGACATATTTCTGTTTGTTTAAATTTTTTATTCTTTCTTTCTATATAATTAATATGCCTTAGTATATCATAAATATTTATCATTACTGACATATTTCTGTTTGTTTAAATTTTTTATTCTTTCTTTCTATATAATTAATATGCCTTAGTATATCATAAATGTTTATCATTACTGACATATTTCTGTTTGTTTAAATTTTTTTATTCTTTCTTTCTATATAATTAATATGCCTTAGTATACCAGAAATGTTTATCATTACTGACATAATTCTGTTTGCTTAAATTTTTTATTCTTTCTTTCTATATAATTAATATGCCTTAGTATATCATAAATATTTATCATTACTGACATATTTCTAAATGTGGAGACCTCTAATTGGCCATCTATATTGTATCAATGTTTTCTATGCTTTTTTTTTGTGCTGTTGGTCTTCCATAAACATTAAATAAATAAATAAATACCTATATTTATAACTTTTACTGCCGATTCCCGAGAGAGCAATATTCCATCCTCATTCACACACTCTAAGGGTCGGTTGTTTGATCAGAAGTAAGAGTAATTTTTGCGTTCTCCACCAACCAAAACACCCGTTTTGGTAAAAATCTACTAACTGTTACTGAACCGGCCCTAACAATTTACATTCTTCTTTACAAAATATTCAATTTGCGACGTGATTTATTTTACTTTGTGAGTACCTACTTGTACCGGGAATCCGCTTATTTAATTCAAATTAGTATATTCTATTCATAGAACATTTGCTTAGAATAATATGAAAAATACTTAGAATATCAATGTAATGTGAAATCCTTGAACGCATCTGTATTTTTTAATAAAAAATTAAGGAAAGGATAGTCCAGCAATAACAAGGTAAATTTTTTCATTCAATATTTTCCTCCTCCGCACGTCCTGTACGAAAAACAAGTCTGTATAAGATCCCTGTTTATCGCTTATTTTACTCGTAAATATGTTTAAGTATTTTGTTAGCTAGTATGGACGCAAAAGTCAAATGACGTAATTTGATTAATAGATAATAAAACTACATAATACATAATTTAAATAATTGCCTGATTAATTACCTAAGTTAACTACGTTTTTCAATTTGAAAATTTCTGACAAGAACTCATTTGTTTTCTATTTTAATATACCTTTAGAAAAATAATTATCATGTATGGTTCTGATTCGTATATTTCAAAGGAAATATGAACTTTATTGCAATGTAATGTACCAGAATCCCCCACAAAGAGATACTAAGATATTACATAAACACAAAATGAATCAATCGAATTTTATTATTGGTAAGACTAAAGTGTTTATATTATTTTACCTTTCGACGGCTTAGTATTGTTTTCTTTCTACGTAATTTTCTGGGTTTTTTGACGCGCAACGTCTTTAACTTTCGCTGGACCAAATAGCGGGTTTCAAATGACTGCTAGCGGTCAGATCACGGAAGTATAAATAACCTCTTTAACCTCCATAGATTAAATAAAATGTATGCCGAAGAGGTCCGCAAAAAATCGGAACTTATTGACAAATAAAATTAGTGTCGATAAAATTGTTGATATTTGGCTTCAAATTTTTTGTTATTGATTTGTTTCATGTTTACTCTATGCATGTTTTTGCTTGTAAATGCATACAAAAGTACTGCATGTAAGTACTCGTTTCAAGTAAGTGTCTTGTAAGGCTATATTTTTTAAACTGTGTTATTTTATTTGAATTAAACGTACGATTTGCCAAAACTAATTCAGTGTTATAATTTAATTAAATAAGGTAATAAAGTCAAGATTATATATTTAAATAGTACAGTTTGATGACAGAACATAGGTACAGAATAAATAAGCATTAAAGCAAAAAGCAAATAAAAATTCTCTCACAGATGCTCATCATATGTATATATATATATATATATATATATATATATATATATATATATATACATATATATATAATATATATATATATTAAGTATAATGTTACTTTCTATAATGTGACTACCCAGCCACTTGCCTCAAATACTTGAAATACTGCAGAGGTTACGAATTGAATATGAAATCTAAATATAATAATTTATTTTTCTGTCTGTCGGGTAGGGTAGGATACGACTAGTACACACATACGGCTAATTTCATATATATGCATTTTACTGATCACATTATTTTGCATAACAATTTGTTCAGACATACAAACGTTACATTGTATGTATGAAAAAATTGTTATGCAAAATAATATGATCAGTAAAATACATGCGTGTGTAACTATTACACAATATGACCTATTCTTTTATAACCCTAATTATTTTAATCAAAACTACAGTACGTTGGTAAAATATAATATTACAAAATAAAGGGGTACGAGCACGTTGCAAGTTTAAGAAAACAATGATGAAAGCTGTCATTTTAGATTAATGTATCAACAACATATGACATCATTCTTAAGACAGATAGGCACGTCACTTATCTTAAAACTTATAAACATTAGTTTATTAATTACTAAAAAAATATACACAATAACAAAATAAAAGTATTTGTTGCTAAAGAGCTTATGTATGGTATCAAAGCTTTGATAATAATTGTTATTAGAGTCATTAATAACGAAGGTTGAACAAAATCTATTAGGTAATCTAAAAATTAAGATTTGAATCGAAACGCATTGAACACACGATTTTTTCCAAATAAAATTGCACAGCGAAAACCGGTTATGAATATATAGTGAATGTATATATAGAAATGTAAGAATATTTCCAGTGTTAAATTAGATGCTAATTAATGAAGATGTTAATTACGGCATATATCTCATTTAAGAGACATTATTATTTATTTATGAAATTCAAACACTCTAGAAAAAATACATATGTATATAAAATTATAAAAGTGCAATTTTTTGGCGGGTTCTGGTTGAATATAATTTTCTTTCTCTGCACTGAAATGTATTATACCATGAAAAAATCTAATATCTTTAAAAACAACCTGGCTCAAGAAACTCAATTTTGAACGTTTTTTAATTTTTACGACGGAGCTACTAGTTTTTAAAATAGTGGAATGGGCTGGTTAATTTATCCGAGATATATAAAAAGGATAATTTTTCAGAAAAGTTTGATGAAAATCTATCAAAAACTGTGGAAGTTATCATGTCCACATAAATGCATTTAAATTTTCCGAAAGTTAAGTTGCGTCATAAGATAGATACGCTGCAATGAGTAATATTTCTATAGAAACCAAATATTTTCTAAAAATATAAAATAATTGAAGTGATACATTTTGAATATTGTATATAAAATATAGTATTTAAATACTTGATGTAATCGACATTTATAATATACTAAAAGATTGGTATATCTCAAATTTACATAAATTTAACCCTTGCAAATTTTTATTATAGTATTTTTTGTCCTCACTTTTACTATTTAAATGGTGTATTTTCTCACGTTCAAACCAAACAATTTAAAAAAAAATTATTTATACGCCTTTTACATGAAAGAAATATTAGTTTACGAAAAGAATAGCACATTGTCATTGTCACACAACATTGTCACCTAACTATGTTAAAATAAAATAAAACTTTAAAAAAATCAAAGATAAGATAATAAGCAAAAAAGAAAAAAGTACATAATATATACTTTATTAAAAACAAATTGTAATTTAAAAAACCATTAATGTAATTAATTATTACAACGCATAATGGAATTTTTTTACGGTGGATTTATTTTTGTTTATTTATGTGCTACTTTCCATAAACCCCCGAAACATTGAGAAAATGCAACCAAAATCAGAAGCAACAGAGAAAGTGAAAGAAAATTGGCCACTGTTTTTGTTCAAAGAATACTGGCATATCCGCTAGATAGTGGTTCGACTGCCATCGGGTGGGTGGGTATTCATGACTTCTAGGGCCACTTTACCATAAATTGTATTTTAAACAAACAAATTGTTTTAACGTTCTTTTCGCGTCGTATTGTATCCGTGCACATTCGCACATCTCTCGCTCCTGTAAACCGCATTCTCGCATTTTAACGACCATAATGATCTAACGACCTCTCAACCACAAATGAATATGCAAGGATTTTCCCCGCCACGGTACAAAGTTTGTTTGATGCATGTCGATATCCGCAAATTACGTGACGAGAGTAATTAATACTAAAGCCTTGTGCTTTTACAACTCCACTATGAAATTTTTGTCTCCAGACAATAAATACTCTAAGGCACAGTGACAGACATTATGCTCCCACGAGATTCTAGATTCTTCAGAGACACCGCAGATCACCGTTTACATACTAATCTCAGAGATTCGAGCACCGCCATTTACCATTGATGTTCCCTTCGTCCGTTAGGGGAAATTGAATCATCTAGTAATTTAATGCATTAAGTTTCAGAATACTCTTAAATAGTTGAAGATGTTAATGATGAGCTTAACCGTTATTTAAACTGTTTAGCAAGCAATCATTGATGCACCTAAGCTTCCAACAGTTAAACCAATCATTGTTATAATCGAATACCAATCACACAATCAAAGACACAATAACGGCCTAGTTCATTACTTGTCGTCGATGGCTTATTTCTTTTTTATTCACTAAAACACACAAGGATACAAATTTAGCCGCTCATCCATTAGAATATATATGTATATCTGTGTCGAGGTGAGTGGCTTTACAGATCATTATTTTACTTATGGCAATGAACAGTCGGCCACTGACGAATGTGTTGCTAGTATAGGTTTTTTTTTATTATAATATTTAAAAAAATTGATTGGATTTGGAAGGAGGTGTAAGATCGAAGAGGCCATGACTCGACCTACAGCGCCATTGACGAAAGAAAAGGCTAATCCATGGACATCCGTGTCTATAATTTAAACAATATCCTCTTGACCCATTTTTTCTCGCTTTTTCTGTTGTGTGCGACTGTGGCGTTAATTGTTACGATTGTGCATTATTATTAGCTCGTCTTGCATGTAACGTTTCTTAGCTTATTTCACACGCGATGAACTTGTATTTTCTTTTATGTATACGGACGTCTTATTTTTCAATTACATCATACTTAACCTATTTAAATTTCCACAACGTACTCTGTTACAAATCTGAATTTGAAGCATCTGATCAAAATCTCAAGGTAATACTGAAGTATCTGAAATCTCAAAGTAATACTGAAATATATGAATTATGATATTGAAGTATCTGAACCCTCAAAGTAATACTGAAAATATTAACTATAATATTAAAAATGTTACAAGTTATATTTTTAATATCGTGTCCTGGTTCGCTTCAAAGCTGTTATCACCAAATTTGAAGCGAACAAATCATCCTCGATGTGCCCTTTCGCCCACTACAACTATTTAAAATAATTTTATTATGTACTAAAGCACTGTATTGTGAATCTTAGTAGGTACTATTACAGAAATAATAATAGAGTCATATCCGATTTATATGAGTTTTTCTGGCTATAAAGTTATGATGTTGTATCGAAATTATGCATGTTCTGTTGACATTAATTTAGCTTCAGGGTTAATCAGTTAAACAAGAGATCACAGCCAAAATCAATGGCCGTGATCTCTTGTGATGTAAGTTGACGTGTTTCTATGCAACAGTCATATTCAAAGCTGTTTACTTTCGAAATATAGAAAGATATCTTAACCAATAGACATTACTTTAAATGCCTCTTAATCTATTGGCCAATTAGTCGCCACCTGGTGGCGCTCGAGATAAAATTGTGATTTACCATCGAAAAACGAACATTATTAAAATAAAGATACTCTTTGCACTGATTGGTTGATTAAGAGCTCACGCAGACTAAACACTAAATGATAGTTGAGTTGGATCGGGCTGCATCCTACGCACATTTTTGATTGGTGATGGGCGCGCTAACTGTCCAATAATCATCCGACTACTTCAATGAGCTGCATTTGGATAGAACAGTTATGCCACTGGCACCGGCAGAAACGTAACTTAGTACTCAGCGACAAATAGATGTTACGGGGAACTACTATTATTGCTCTTTTTATAAAACGATGAAGAAGAATGATGAAGTAGAGTGCATCCATATACAATGAATTATTGTAAGGAAATTTTTACACGCTACGCTTTATGCTTTATGAGCATAAATCGTTTCAATGAACTTGTTAAATTAATTTGACCAACAACAGTCAAGAAAGTGAGAGTATCGCCAATTGAATAGTTAGCGAATGCGCGCCATACACAACATACAAATATGTGTTGTATCAAGCAATTAAACGTCTTTTATCCGATAAACGCCGATTTATCGATAGTGAAATTAAATTAAATGAAATGAAACTATCGGTCAACAAATTTTTTTATCGGGCGATTTTGCATGTCTTCATGCTAATTAAGCAGTCAATTAAACTGTCGGCTGATCAAAAATCTATAGTCTACTCTTTAAAATTTTCCGTAAACAAAGCAATTAAAAAACAATAACATTTTCTGAATGCAATTAACAATAAATAAATTTACAATACTTGAAAATTAAATGATAGGATAATGGGCTAAGAATACAAACACGAAATGGATGAAAAATTTCAAAGTATGACAAATGCAAACAACACATAAAAACAGCAAAGTCACTATTCCTGAAACGGATGGTAAAGGTTTCACGATGCATTTATCTATTACATGGAATGAGACTTTGATCTCTCATTCTCAAAGATTTACCGGCAAACTTCGGTGTGTCATTATGTCATTCTGCGTACAAAATTCTCAGGATAAAGAATCATGGCTTGCTTCGTGTCCAATCTGTGCTGTCCTTTACACACTTTTGAAATAAGTATCTGAGACAACTCTCATTAGTGATGGGCTTATGTGTGTGTGATTGATGTTCGATTGTAACGGTGATAAGTAACTGAGATTTAACTATTGTCTAGAGTAGCAATGGTTGCCCATCGAATTTGCGAAAATTCATTCAATTACCAATCATCTGTACAATCAAATACAAATCTCAAATAACGGTTAAAAAGACGGTTTGGCCCATCACTAACTCTCATCCATGTACTTATACACTTATACACTACTTATACACACACCATTTCAGAATACAGAATATCAGTCAATATTAAAATATCTATTCACATTATACTTCAATGTCTGTGTTTTAAATATTTCTTAAGAATTTTGTTTCAAATTTTCAGTCACTTTTAACTCTCTTCTATATATATTGCTAGACATAATCATATTTTTAAGTGATTAAATTTAAAGTGGTAAGTATTTCGTAAATAAATTAAAAATTGAAGATTGTATTATACGTGTTATCGAAACTTGTTTTGCAATTTTTTTACGATCAAACAACAGATTTGTTATTTACCTTCTTATGTTGCTTTATTGTTATTTAACATTCGTAACATCAAATAAAACTACCAGTAGGTGCTATTAATGTTACGACTAGGTGGCCTTCATGCTATAATGTGCGAAAGGATTTAGTGTTAGTGGTAAATATTAATTGTTTTGAAAAATTAAAAAAATATATATATTTTGAAAATGTAAATTTAATAATAATTAAAATAAAATACCTCACAAATAAAATAAAAATAATAAGTAGTTCATGTTTTTAAGTGATATTTTTTAAGTAATTATAATTTATTGTTTTAAATTATAATAAATCAACCTATACCTACAACCTATATCTACAATGCAAGACAATATCGAAGATGATGTAGTAATAACCGCATTATAATTTGGATTATACGAGTATGTTGTCGGTTACTACTGTACTTGTATTCTGTACTGTTACACCGTTATTATGATATAAGTAGCCGTACACCGATGACAAATCACGGGAAATACTAATATAATTAATAAAGACCCTTGCGTGACCGCGCAACATTAGCCGCGCGCTGATTGCGTGTGACACTCTAATTATCTAAAGTTTTAATTCTAGCAAGTTATGAATTTACGGACAGTCAGACAACGAAATTATTATATTTAGATTAGATTCCGAACGTTTATCATATGCTTGACTATTGCATAATATATGTATGATATAATTAAGCCATAAGTATTATAATAATGCTAAAATTCTAATTTTCTCTTAAAGGTTGGGCATTAATTTGACTAGTAGGTATTACCTATGTGATGTATAATTTTAAAATTGTTTAATCTGTTATGAGTTGGACTATAACATTTTGATGTACTTTTGATTGTCTGTCATAAGCTTGACTATTGCATTATATGCAATATCAAAAGTAAGACTAAGCTATAATTATAATTGTTTTATATTTTAGATGTTTGGTTATTGTGTAATGCTACAATTCAAATTGTTGGTCCTAGGTTAGATTATGATGTCATGCTATAAATGTAACTATTTATCGAAGGCTAGATTAGCTTATTACTAGACTATATAAAGCACAGCTCTACAATTCTAGTAGTCCGTCAGGCCTACAAACTATACTCAAATTATAATCAAAACACCCAACACTGCAGTGTCTTAAGTATCATATTATCTGTGGATTATCGCGCAGAATTTTACTGATATGGATGACCAAATATCTACGGTAGATATAGATAACCTTCAAAACAGGAATTCCGCAAAAAATGATGTGTCAAGGAAAAGTACAAAGTCCTTCTGATCGCTTTACAATAATAATTAATATTTCATTACTGATAAGGTAAAGGGAAAATAATTCCTTGAGTTTATTTAGTCAAATTTAATCAGTGATATCAGGAAAACGGTCATCTTGATTTAAAAAACAATTTTTTATTTTATCTTTATACTACATAGTTGAGTTATTTATCACCATTATAGTTTCGAGAGGAGCAATCTCATCATCAGTTATTAATTATTTATTTATTTATTAATCAACCCCCTAGTGGGCTTTGACATTACAAGAATTTTCAAATACCTAATACAAAACACGTTTTAAAGTAAATAATTGAAAAATAAATAGTAAAAATAAAACATATTTAAGAGAAATGAACAATATATACAGGGTGTACCAGAGCTAGCAGCAGAAACTTGGCCGGAAGATTCCTGACTATGTTATGTTATAAAATGTTCAAGCAACCATGACCAATGAACATCAATAGTTATGGAGATATGCAATATGAAATTTGGCTTTTTTTTCAATATTTCTGACTTATTTTTTTGTAAAAAGTTGAACTATCATTACAGTAACTTATATTGATTATGAAAAATTCATTTGCTTCAATACAACTTAAATAAAATGAAAAAAACTTTGTAAAAAATAACTTTTTTCAATTTTTGCAAGGTTTTTATCATTTTATTTCACTTGCATTTAAGTAAATGAATTTTTCATAATCGATATAAGTTACTATAATGATAGTTTAAGTTTTTGTAAAAAATAAGTAAAAAATATTGAAAAAAAAATGCTTTGATATTGCATATCTCCATAACTATTGATATTAGGCCATAGTTGCTTCAACTCTTTAGACTCAACATAACATAGGCAGGAATCTACCGGCAAAGTTTCTGCTGCTAGCTCTGGTACACCCTGTATAAACAATGATTAGTACAAAAGCTAACAGTAATAATTATAAACCTTTAACAAATTAATAATAAAGTAAAATAAAGATAATTAACGGTATACCAGATAAATAAGATAAGAAGATAAAATAAACAAAAAAGATTTAAATTTAATATAGAATTAAAACATATTTAAAAGGGAAACGAACAATAATTAGAACACTTTAAAATAAATAAATATACCTACCTATAAAATTCATGTGGAACAAAAATAATTAAAAATTTAGTCCATTAAAACTGTAATTAATTCTACTGGTATTTTCTATGTCTAAATGGTTCTTTAATTCGGGTATGATCCTACAACGAAAAATGTCTACGAATTTAGAGAATTTGTTTCCAAGGTGATGTACGCGTGTTGTAAATTTAATGCCTTGTTATTCATGTGGGTCCCTACAAAGAACACTTGTTATTAGTATATTAGTATAAAACCCTCGTTTTATAACCACATCGGTAAAATCCTTCTCACATCAATATTCTTACTATTTTCAAATTAAGCTAAACGCTTGTGCTATGAAAATAGGACTAACTTGCTTGTCTGGAGTGAGATTCGAACCTTCGACCTTTGGATCACGAGGCGAGAGTTCTAACCACAAGACCAACAAGCTACTTATAAGACCAACAAGCTACATAAAGGTTTGATAATGAACAGTTTGGAAACCGTTGATATTCAAAAGAACTTGAATTCAGAGAAAAAACTCATAAACAACATCACATTCTTACAAAAGTCTCCGCTACTCAGCATCTTCTCCTTAAAGACCATACAAAAAAATTACCCCCACTCTCCGCGACCCATTACTTACTCTACGCAAATATTTTCATAATTTCTGTATTTAGGTTAGTTATAAATTACACCTGATGATGAAAGGGACTGCTCCTCTCGAAACTATAGTCGTGTTAAATTAACTCAACGTGTGTGCATTACAAAGTTGAATTTAGTTTAAATTAAAAAACACATTTTAAAATTTATAAATCACAAGAATTTGCGTTGTACTCTTTCTATTTACTTAGAATGTGTATCCATAGTAAGGAGACCAAAAGGTGAGTTGTATTCCAACGTACTTCTTACTTATTACTCGGTGATGTGCTTCTCTCTCGTATTTATAGTAGCGATAAATAACTCAAGTATTGAGTGTGTAGTACAAAGATAAAATAAAATTGTATTTTAAATTAAAATGTTGCTCCACGAAGTGACTGCCAAATCATTCAGCGCGCAGCGGTTATCTTAATTTTTAAGCATTCGTTTAGGCTTACGTATTCTCAATTTCGGTATGCCACTACGGCGTATTCCCCAATAGAGAGATAGCGACCGCCAGACTTACATTATAGTATCACACCCGAAATATTTTCTGTAGATGTACACTTTAGTAGGTAAGAAGGTTTGGATATTATGACATTTGAGTTCGGGGAATTTGGGCAGATAACATGTAATACAGGGACAAAAAAATGTGTAAGTAAAACATAAAAATAACAAGCCTGATTTTTTAATATGTTTTAAGTTACAGTACTATACACTAAATGATTGCCAGACGCTATCAGCGGGTCATTTCTTCCGCCAGACGCATTGAAGCTCTATAAATAATCATTTTTCATCATCATTTATGTTATAATAACAATTCTGAATTTGGTATATTTTATTCTGGCCAGTATTTCCCAATATTACCTGATATCACATATTTTACCTTTAGTTTTTTCTTACACATTTTTTCAAAATACCAGAACTCAGATATCATAATATCCGTAGTACCTACCTATCCGTAGTGTGGTGAATATGTATGTGACTCTAGAAGGTTCCAGAACGTTCGATAAAGTTTTAGATTGTTCTGGAAGGAGAACCTTCTACAAGATTCCCGAAAGTTCTAAAAGGTTCCAAATAGTGTGGAGGGGTGTGTCGGGGAGTCTAAAAGGTTATAAAACATTCGATAAAGCTCTAGTAATTTCTGGAAAGAGAACGTTTTAGAAGATTCCTGAAAGTTCTATAAGGTTCCAAATAGTGTGGAGGTTCCAAATAGTGTGGAGGTTCCAAATAGTGTGGAGATTCCAAATAGTGTCGGGAAATCTACAAATTTCCAGACCGTTCGATAAAACTCTAGAAAGTTCTGGAAGGAGAACGTTCTAGAATAATCCTGAAAGTTATATAAGGTTCCAAACTGAGTGGCGGAGTGTGTGGGTCACCTATAAGGTTACAGAATGTTCGATAAAGTACTTGAAAGTTCTGGAAGGAGAACGTTCTAGAATATTCAGGAAAGTTATATAAGGTTCCAAAATAAATCGCGGAGTGTGTCGGTTTCAGAACGTTCAATTAAATTCTAGAATTTTCTGATAAGAGAATATTCTACAAGATTCCCGAGAGTTCTATAAGGTTTCAAACTGAGTGGCGGAGTTTATAGGTGAGTTAGATGGTTCCAGAAGATTTGGGGAAGGTTTCAGAATGCTCTAGAGAGTTCTGGATGGATAAAGTTTCCGAAATTTCTATAAGGTTACAAACTGAGTGACTGATTGTGTCGATGAGTTTAGGAGGCTCCAGAAAGTTTGGATATTATGACATTTGAGTTCGGGGAATTTGGGCAGATAACATGTAATACAGGGACAAAAAAATGCGTAAGTAAAACATAAAAATAACAAGCCTGATTTTTTAATATGTTTTAAGTTACAGTACTATACACTAAATGATTGCCAGACGCTATCAGCGGGTCATTTCTTCCGCCAGACGCATTGAAGCTCTATAAATAATCATTTTTCATCATCATTTATGTTATAATAACAATTCTGAATTTGGTATATTTTATTCTGGCCACTATTTCCCAATATTACCTGATATCACATATTTTACCTTTAGTTTTTTCTTACACATTTTTTCAAAATACCAGAACTCAGATATCATAATATCCGTAGTACCTACTTACCTACTATTAGAGCTTGTCGGTTTTGAAAACCCGTTTTTTTTCACTAAATTTGGATTATTAGAAAACCGGTTTTTAAAACTTTGTAACCCGGTTTTCAATATTAAAATTAAAATTAATATTTTTAATTAAATCCAATATTTGGAATTGAAACCGCCTTAGTTACAAATTAAATGAGATGAAATATTTTAATAGTCCGCGTACAAAAATATGTACCTACGTAATATATTAGGTCCTTACATATGAAATTGGCGTTTAGTATGGGAGGAACATAAAGCCGATTTTTTTTTATTATAATATATTTATTTAATCAAAGTATGTACCATTGCTATCTATGCACTTTTGCCATCTCATAGGTAGTTCATCGATCCCTTTACTAAAAAAACCATTCGGACGGGAATCAATAAAATCTTTGAAGGCGGTTTGGACTGCCCCATCGGAGTTGAATTTTTTCCTTTGCAAGAAGTTATCCAAATTTCGAAAAAAATGGTAATCTGTTGGGGCAAGGTCCGGAGAGTACGGTGGATGTCTTAGACATTACAATTGAAGCTCCTCTAATTTGGTAGCCGTCTGTTGTGCAGTGTGTGGTCTAGCGTTATCATGAAGCAGCAGTGGCCTAGAGCGATTAACCAGCCTCGGTTGTTTAGCAGCTAGCTTTTCCATCATGGTTTGCAGTTGCTGACAATAGACATCTGCCGTAATCGTCTGGCCAGATTTAAGAAAGCTGTAGTGAACGACACCAGCACTAGTCCACCAAACGCTCACAAGTAACTCGCGTTTGTTGATTTGCTTCACTCAATTCGTGAGGTACCCACCTTTCAAGCTTTTTCATCTTACCCATTTGCTTCAAGTGGATTAAAACAGTTTTATCACTAACACCGCAGCCTGCAGCTAACTCGGATGTGGTTTGCGATGGATCCGCTTCCACAATAGCCTTCAATTCTTCATTATCAACTTTGGTCTCCGGCCGTCCACGGGGCTTGTTCTGCAGGTCGAAATTTCCAGAACGAAAACGTTGGAACCAAAAACGCACTGTGTTTTCTTTTGCGGCACCGTCGCCATACACATCATTAATCCTTCGAGCCGTTTCTGCAGCATTGGTGCCACGGTGGAACTCGTACTCGTAAATAACGCGATATTTCAAGTTTTTCATTTTGTAAACTGAGTGACGCAAAGAAAAAAACAATTGAGGAAAAAACAAATGAATTATAATTTTCAAAACACAAATACATGAGTAAATAGCTGTATAAATTTGGATTTGGAATTCCTAACCAAAGAGAAGATATTTGAGATCAAATTTTCCAGTACGGCAAAACGTCAATTTCATATGTAAGGACCTAATATTAGTTTGTTTTGAAAATATTATATTTTGTGCATTTTGTCTTCAGTTTAATCAATTACTTAATTAATATTTGTTTTACAATATTTTACGTAGCATAATTTTTATATTGAATTAACATATTAAAAATTATATTATTTATCTAATTTTAATTTTTTTGTAAACCTTCGAAAACCGGTCAAAACCGGTCTTTATGAAATATCGAATTTCGAAAACCGGTTTTTCCAAAAGTCAGTTTTTGTATAAGCTATAGTGTACATCTAAAGAAAATATTTCAGGTTTGATACTATAACTTAAGTCTGAGGGTCGCAGGGTCCTACAGTATAATGGCTTTGGATCACAACATGACAAATTTCTGTAATCTAATGTAAAATTATGTAATCTGATGTAAAATTCTGTAATGTAACCTTACGTCGGTCCTCCAAGCTCTCGACATTTCTCTGCACTAAAATGTTGTTTTTAGTGAGGATAAAATGTAATAATATTACAATATCCATTCGCATATAGGTATTTCTTTCAAAATGAACCTGAGTCATCAAATAGGAACCTGCATACCAATTTTTAAGTATAATGAATGAGTAGTTGTAGTAATTATTTTATGTAATGTTAAATTATGTGTTTCTGATTTTTCTTAATTTTTATATACATACATTCTACTACTCTAAAGCTGTCTGCTTGTTAAGCTACCTGTATAGGTACATTTCTATGTTCTTTTTACTCCCTTTATATTAACTCGTTGCGTCTGTTTGCTTGTTTACTTGCCGGCTTGCCAGGTGAAAAAACTTGGGATCGTTTTTTAACCCTTTTCCCGTGATCCAATCGAGCTGAAACTTGGCAAGTAGACTCGTGGCGACGATCAAGAAGATCTATCAAATTTTCGTTAAAAAAAATTAATAATTATAGTATAATTTCGGATTTTTAGAAATTTTATTGGTTTTTTCAAATTGGAACCTTTAGAAAAGTTTGATTACTAGCATAGCGGCCCGATAACGTCGCGGAATATTTTCTAAATTTGAATTACTCCGTCGGTATACATAATAGGTAGGTACTTTACTACGAATGTCGAAAATATAAATTGACTGACAAATGTTTTTAAAATTTAATCTTCAAAGCATAAAGTGTCTTATCAAAGCTCAAAACATCTGACATTTTAGAAATATATTAAATTACTGTAAGTTTAGTATTGTGTTATATGTTTTAATTCGTCTTTAATTGTTGTTGTATTTTACAAAGAAAGGGAGTATAATAAAAACTTGGTTTTTATGGGTTACTTTTTTTCACATTTCGATCTATATTGCTTAATATGTAAGTAATTTGACATTCAATTTGATTTACTTTTGAATAAGTATATCAGCCTCCATCGTGACCGGTAATTCCATTTTACTTTCATTGATTTTCATGTTAAATCGAAGGAATATTGAGTTATTTTATCATAATTTGTATGATTTTATATCAGTGAGATCTCAATAATACACGACCATTGCGTATCGTATTTAATCGTTAGTAATAATAAGTGTTCGGTAATACAAAGCCATTCAAGTTTAATATAATAAGAATAATGTGTTCTTATTATAAGTTCACTGGCAATTAAAAATGATATTATTAACTTAAATGAAGTAAGTATTTACGTCAGTAACGACCATGAATTATGTGAAGAATTATTACAAATTACAAACAATAAACATAATTCTAAAGTAATTTACATTTTTGCTATTATTATACCTGTATTCATTAATCTATATATATATATATTAGATATATATATATATATATATCTATAGAAACTACTACTACTATTTATATCTATAAAACTCAAATACTATCTGTCTATCCATCTGTTCGATAAGGTTCCAAACTGTGTGGAGGAGTGTGTTGGTGAGTCTGGAAGATTCCGAAACTTTTGATAAATTTCTAGAAAGTTATGAAAGGAGAACATTCTAGAAAGTTCCAAACTGAGTGGCGGAGTGCATCGGTGACTCTAGAAGGTTCCAGAACGTTTGATAAAGTTTTAGAATGTTCCGGAAGGAGAACATTCTAGAAGATTACTGAGTATTCTATAAGGTTCCAAACAGTGTGGTGAATATGTATGTGACTCTAGAAGGTTCCAGAACGTTCGATAAAGTTTTAGATTGTTCTGGAAGGAGAACCTTCTACAAGATTCCCGAAAGTTCTAAAAGGTTCCAAATAGTGTGGAGGGGTGTGTCGGGGAGTCTAAAAGGTTATAAAACATTTAATAAAGCTCTAGTAATTTCTGGAAAGAGAACGTTTTAGAAGATTCCTGAAAGTTCTATAAGGTTCCAAATAGTGTGGAGGTTCCAAATAGTGTGGAGGTTCCAAATAGTGTGGAGGTTCCAAATAGTGTGGAGATTCCAAATAGTGTCGGGAAATCTACAAATTTCCAGACCGTTCGATAAAACTCTAGAAAGTTCTGGAAGGAGAACGTTCTAGAATAATCCTGAAAGTTATATAAGGTTCCAAACTGAGTGGCGGAGTGTGTGGGTCACCTATAAGGTTACAGAATGTTCGATAAAGTTCTAGAAAGTTCTGGAAGGAGAACGTTCTAGAATATTCAGGAAAGTTATATAAGGTTCCAAAATAAATCGCGGAGTGTGTCGGTTTCAGAACGTTCAATTAAATTCTAGAATTTTCTGGTAAGAGAATATTCTACAAGATTCCCGAGAGTTCTATAAGGTTTCAAACTGAGTGGCGGAGTTTATAGGTGAGTTAGATGGTTCCAGAAGATTTGGAGAAGGTTTCAGAATGCTCTAGAGAGTTCTGGATGGATAAAGTTTCCGAAATTTCTATAAGGTTACAAACTGAGTGACTGATTGTGTCGATGAGTTTAGGAGGCTCCAGAAAGTTCTAAAAGATTTGAGAATACTCTAGAAAGTTCTGGAAGAAGAAATTTCTAGAAACTTTCGGAAAGGTCTTTAAGTTCCAAAATGAGTAGCGGAGTACGTCGATAAGTCTAGAGGTTCCAGAATGAAGTATAATGTCGTCGATAATGAATGCACAAGCTAGACACATCAGCATTTAACGCCGAAGCAATACACCACCCCAAAATTCAGCAGCTACGCTGCGCTAAAATATCTGTTGATATTTTGGCAAGGTGAAGACGGCCCGACAAAGCCATTCAATCACAGTGCCGAAACTAACAGAAAAGAGACATCAACGAAATCCTATGATCACCAAATTCTGATCCCGAGCGAAGCCGGGCCAACCAGCTAGTATAATATTTATCTCGTTTTTATGATGGATTATAAATTATAAATTTATAAAAGTCGATTACAGTATATAGGAATCTATGTCTTTCTCTATTAGTCCGCTGTACATCACTCCTTATAAAGTCTCTTGTTCTTGTGTGTTGTCTATATACACCACTATTCTAGTAAAGAATAATATTCGTTTTTACTCATTTATTCTCTATTTTGAAATCATCTTTATCTTTTCCACATACATCAGATCTTCTAAATGCCGGTGATGTTGTACAAATCAGTTGTTCTGGTGTATCGATACTTAAGTATACTAATATTTTCAGGTGTGAAAACAATCCTGCACCGAGTGAATGGCCGCTTCCTCCCCGGGCAGCTGATCGCCATCATGGGCCCTTCGGGGGCGGGCAAGTCCACCCTGCTGGACGTCCTGTCGGGGTACCGCATTACGGGGGTGGAGGGCGCCGTGTACGTCAACGGGCGAGGCAGAGAGTTGGGTAAGTACAGCGATCGTAATCAATATTCAAATTCTTACTCACTTTTCATTTAACCCTTAATTACTCGCACGAAGAAAATTACATATCTACCTGCACGGGGTCTCAGGTAACCCCAAATTGTAGGAATTATTTTTAATATATAGTGAATAAATATGTTAATAAAACTATTTTATTATTAAAGTTCTTTATATTAACTATTATATTTTCAAGAAACAACATGAATTAGTATCTAATTAGACAAAAAACAAAGTAAAGGAAAATAACTAGCAAAAATTAACAATTTGTACTTATGGTGAGAAAAGTTAAAAATAACAATACTTTTAGAAACTCTCAGAATCATTGTTATTACACTGTTGACAACAGATCAACGAGTGACCGTTGCACACAAATTTTGCGTCTTGTTGCCACTTTGCGATCGCTTTTCCGCAGACAATTGTTGCAAGACGTTTTGTTGTGGTTGATAGAACGCGAATTTCCAGGTCATGCAATAAGTTTGACGGATAACTGATTCAAGAAATGACGCCTCACGTAAGTATGTAAATTGTTTGTTATTGCTTGATACACAAGGAGTGCATTTATGCCTGTGACATTTATAATGTAAGTTTTACTGACTTGTTTTTTATGCACTGAACTCATAATAATTTAAATTGAATTAATAATACACGAAAAAATATAATAAAATAAGCAACTCAAAGTTAGCGGGGGCGTAGGGAAAAAGGAAACACGGCAAGTACTTTTTTTTAAATGCGAAAGTGCTTTGACCCCATCGTAACTATGGAAACGAAAATAAATTATTTTATCTGTCTGCTTGATTTTTGCTTTCTGTACAATGTCTGTAAATGTTAAAACCAAATGCGAAAATGTCAAAATTCAACATGTCAATATTTTGACGGCTCTGATAATACCTGCCTTATTCTTAAAAAACACTCAAAAATAGAACGGAAGTATTTATTTATGTTTGCCCATATACTTAATTGCTTATTTAATTTACGTTTTTGACTGTTGCATTTTTGGGACGAGACCTTTGGAAAGTAGTTGTGAATATAAATGGTCTATATAATTAGTGTGACATGTTGATTGAAGGGATTGTAAAGTGTAAGGGATTTATTAAAAAAATGCCATTAAAAACCCAAGACGGGAAGTTATCACATTTTCTTAATAAGTAAAAATAAGCACTGCTAGTACTACTGATCGAACAACCAACCGGCTTTGAGCTTGTTGGTCAAGTGATTAAAATACTGCTAGTGACCTAGTTCGTGGTCGGGGGTCGTTCCGGAGACTACGAAGTTTGCCCTATTTTCATAACTCGGGCGTATAGTTTATTTTGAAAATGATAAGAATATTGATATGACAAATACTTAATTTCTATTTTTTTAGTAATTATAAAAATATGAGGTCTAAAAATTTCATTTTATTTTATTTTTTATTTAAGCGCCATTACACATACAAACCTACTCCGAAATGAACTATTTTTTAATGTATCTATCCAATAGTAACATTAGATTCTTATAAAAAATAAAAAAAAATATTTTAGAAATCTTACATATAATAAATAAGGATTTTACAAATAACTTTTTCATAAAAAATAGTATTTTTACTCCCTTTCTTATAACTCATAGCGTCTGCTTGTCTACTTGTCGGCTTGTCTGCCAAAAAACTTTGGATGTATTTTTAACCCTCTTCCCGTGATCCAATCGAGCTGAAACTTTGCAGGTACATTTTTACAGATCTTAACAAATTTTCGTTTAAAAAAATTTAATAATTATAGTATAATTTTGGATTTTTCGAAATTTTAATATTGTTTATTGATTTATATATTGTTTCATTTTCGAGCCCGACGCGTGGGAGTAGGGGCGAAACCTATTTTAATGAGAAAGGGAGTATAATAAAAACTTGTTTTTTTTTATGGGTTAGTTTTTTAATTATTTTTTATTTAAGTACCCTTCCTCAAATAAACCTACTCCGAAATGAAGTATGAAATGTAGGTACCTATCTAATAGTAAATGTGGGTTCTTATAAGAACGTTTTTTTAGAAACCTTAGGTATCTACGTTTCTATAGCAAGTAAGAATTTTACAAACAACTTATTGATAAATAATAGAGATACATCGTTATTTTGGTTTTTTTTCAAAATAAGCAAAGAAGCATGAACTGACTCGCTGATCTCACCGGGCGAGGTCGGACCTCCGACCCCTTGGCTGACGTCTCACCGCTAGACCAAACAAGCTAATTTATTATAGGTTATCCAATACGGCAGCCCTATTCCCTGTTCCGCTTTACTCAGGGGTGTAGTTACGTCGATTAAGCAATTAATTAACCTGTGGAATTAACACATTTTTGAATGGGATAAAATGCATGTCACTACGTATTACAAGTATAACGTAAGTAGTCCCGTCCCACTAGCAGCCGTTCGCAGAGAAGGGATGATCTATAATGGTTAATGATGATTGATAGTGAGGCAATTATTGGAACTGGGCCGTATAAATAGGCCAGCTCCAGGGAGATAAATCATCTGTGTAAATAACTATCGCGTTTAAAAAACAAGTCAATCAGGATAAATGTCAGACCCAAAAAACCACCCAAGAAAAACTTAATTACCAGATTGCTGGATCCTTGATCTCTTGCACAAACAGCTGCGTTCCTCCCGTGCGATTATTTGTTTTAAATTTCCTTTCGATAGGCGTGCTGTTGTCTTGAACTTGTGGTAATGCGGTGGTCAATATTTATGATATATTGCGTACTAGCGCGAGCGACTCAAGACACAGAGGTTTGATTTAAAAATTAGCGGAAATACAAATCATATTTATTTCAGAAAATCATATTTATTACACTGTTCCTAAATTTAAAAAAACTTTCTACACTTTTCTATGGGATATGCAATATATTATAATAATAACACTAGTCAATACTATTTTCTTGTTCAATCTGGATCCAAAGATAAAAAAATTTCAAAAGTTTTTTTAATTCATTCACTGACAAGGGTTAATTCATGTTAATTAATTCATGGAGTTTATTCAATAATATTATTAAATATACTCTTGCGTAAATTTATAAAAAAAAGTAGGTACCTGATCAAACTAACGGACGAAAAAAGCAAAAGTGTAGTAACCGCCCTAGGCAAATATAATGCAATATTTTCATCCATTGATTTGATTAGGTTCATTTTGAAGAATTTTTGAAAGAAAATTATCAATGATTTTGTCACCATTATCAATTCATTAACTATTTATTTAAGCTATGTAATGACCGTTTAATACAAAGTTGTAAACAGACATTTAGAAATGAATAATCGTATCACATGTAATTATGTGGTTATTATATATAATCACAAATATGTCCGTGATCGTCTTCAGTCTAAAGTACAATTATCGCCTTTTGATTTAATTTTCTCTGATTACGAATGGGTCGACTTATTAAGAAAATGATTCACACTGGTAAAAATGGACTCACTGGATCCATTTTTATACATATCGGTCGTGGATTTGATCTCTGCCCTGCCTTGAACCATACAGTGTATTTTCTTGACGTTGGAAGTCAGCTCAAGTAAACTTCTATCTTCAGCATGCACAGCAAAAGCCCAACCAATGAAAATAAAGTTAAAACTCGTTTTACAATATGTAGTCAATTTCATCGACATAACTATGCCAATACAGTTATAGTCAATAAGATCATAAAAGATCCACATATTCTTAAGCCGCCTCTACACTACTAGCAAAGTCGGCCGAAGTGAAGCGAATACGATAGTGTAGAGAGGTACTTCGTGTTACTTCGGCTCGCCTCGGGCGACTTCTGAAAGTTGTCGGTTTTTGGGCCGAGTCAAAGGAATCCGAAGTGACCCGAAGTTCGTGCGGAGTACTATTCTATGGGCAACTGAGTTCCTCGCAATGTAGACACCTACTTCGGGTTACTTTGGACTTCGGCCGACTTTCCTAGTAGTGTAGAGGCGGCTTTATACAAATTCTTTTTCCATAATCGGTGCTTTTTCCAGCATTACCCGTGTGGGCTCGCAAATAATAAGCGGGTTGCTAAAATACGTTTGGTTCGGAGAGCTGATTCTTCGAATACAGATTTTTTTTTAATTATCATTGTTGCACATGTTAACAGGCGTTCCTGCTCATCCCTTCTCATTTTAACATTTATTTGGTGCTCTATCCCATTATGGATTTTGCAAATAAAACAAGTGGTGTAATAAGCAAATATCACGCCTTGTCGATAGCAGACAAAGTTGAAATGCTAAAAAACTTGATAGAGGCGCATTTGTCGAATCATTTGTCGAACATACGACATTGGCTCTTCAATAGTGTATGAATTAAAAACTTCTAAAGTTCTTTTCCTTTTTTCTTTCTTTGCCGGATTTTAAGTCAACTGTATTACATTTCTTTTTTACGTACATTATTATTTATCTTTCAGATGCTTTCAAGAAAATGTCTTGTTACATCATGCAAGAGGATCGCCTGCAGCCTTTACTGACTGTCCTAGAGAACATGCGGATCGCGGCTGACCTCAAGATGGACGTGGATTTGGAGCAATACGAAAAGGACGAGACTGTGAGTTAAATTTATCCCGAATCATAAAAAAATAACAAATCACACCACATACGTATGCAATCATTTTGTAAACTACCACTCTTAGGGAGTGTCCATAAACCACGTGGTCTGATCAAGAGGGGGGGGGTTCGGTAGAATACTAAGAATACTATACTGGGCAACGTGAGGAGATGGAGGGAATCAGAGTTGAGCTACATAATTCTTTCATTTATTTTATTTGCCACAAATAAAAGGGTACAGAATAGAGGGATAAATCTACACAGATCGGTTTGCACATAATCAATAATTTTGAAACAGTTTGAGTGAGAGAAAACAGCACATAATGTCGCCTGGAATCAATAGTAAAAGAACTACATTCCACTCGGGAGGAATGAGGGTCAATGCAAAAGTCACGTTAGGGCTACATGGGAGGAGGGAGGGGTTCAAAAGAGTTCAAAATTGAACCTCGCCCTTTATGGACACTCCCTTATAGCGCATGTACACGAATGAGATTCCTCTCGGAGATTCGACTCGAGTGCGCGCGTATAGAACAGTTGAGAGTTGAGTGTGAAGCGAGCTATAAAACTTCTCTTATTTATTTTGTGCTCTGAATAGAATAAAGCAATTACCTTTACAAACTCTCAAAGATCAAAGTCTCTTCGTGGAAACATACCATCATGATTCGTGTACATAGAGGAGTCTTTAATCTATCATCCCATGAGATTTATCAGTAATAGTTGGTACCTACATGTCAGTTGCATCATAATGACTTATTATTAATAATTAGTAGTTAATAGTAGTTCTCTCTGCATTTAACTCCGTACTGTCCTTTACGCCACTTTAGAGACCCAGATGTCTACACGTGTCATTAGTGAGATTTATCTCGGAACTTATAGTAGGTACTTATATGATAGGGTTGAAGTAGTTGTCATTAGTCATTCTTTGTGTTGCATTATACTTATATATGCAGAGCAGAGTGATAAAAACTCAAATCTCCAAATGCATGAGTAAAGTCTCGCGAAAACAAATTGACTATACTGGCAAAAATACTTTTTAATCATTACATCCATTTAATTTTATTTATCACATGTGTTTTCAGCCTATTCAAATTAATCACGTATATAAAATTAAAATATTTTATCGGTGTCTATCAATCTTGAATATAAAATTACCGACGGAACGATTCAAACAATATATTAGAAATAGTTTTTAAAACCCACTGAGCCATTTTGGCTTTCAAGATCATTGCATCCCGTGAATTCTTTTTCATGGCTAACTTGTTAATATAAAACATTATCCGATATAAAACCAGTTTGGCAATATTATGTAAGTAAATTTTACTGCAAGTATTGTAGGTATATATATACCTACAATAGATGACAAAATAGGTGGGGATTAGAACGAAAACCTATTTTTCAAGTTAATCCTATTTTTCATAGCACAGGCGCTTAGTTTAGTCTGAGCAAGAATTATAATATTCATGTGACAGGTTAGATCGATCATTTATCACATCTCTATTTTTTAAATATACAGGGTGTTCTGGATTAAATATACGTAAGTTTAAACAAAGGTAAAATAAAAAACTGTAAATAAAAAATTCTGAAATAATAAGAAAAACATGTATGTATAATTATAGAACTATCAATGTGTTTTCATTATAATTAACGCTATACCAGTTCATGAGGTTCAAATGCTGTTGCGAAACACGTCACAAAAACAACCAGTCTCACGTAGATGTTGTGTAACCTCACTGGGAATCAAACTTAGAACCCCCGGTGTGAAAGGGCAGTGTCGTGTCCACAAGACTCGACAGACGCCAACCTATGTAGCTAAGATTAATAAATGAAAAAAAATTCATTCATGATCAATGATAAAAAGAAATTACAGAATGTTGTTTATAATTATTTTTTAAATATAAACAGTTTGTTTCTAGCACTGATACATATGTAGTAATAACATTTCCCGCTATTACTCCAATTCACTTGTCAATGGATTGGTGCTGTTGATATTTCAGAAAATCATCTTAAATATTAATGGCATTGACCTAAATACAGTCTCGTAGCTAGTATCTATCAAAAATTAACCTGATCTTACCTAACCTAACCTAACCTTGCACATATTGAAATTACCTTGCAAAAATTGAAAATAGAATTTTTTATCATTGTATTTGAGTTGTAAGTGAATGAATTGTTCAAAATTGATATAAATTACTGTAATGGTGTTTCAACTTTTTGTCAAAAATAAATCAGAAATATTGAAAAAAAATGCAAAATCACTGATATTGCGTTTTCATAGCTATTGATCAAGATTTACTTGAACATTTTCGACTCATTATCAAGGCAGGAATCCACCTGTAAAGTTTTTGCTACTAACTATGAGACACTGTGTTTTACTATTTTTTAAAGAAACTCTAATTCTTATTATAAAAAATATTATATTTCTAGTTGGTAGTTCAAGATATTCACTATTTACATTTTGTTTAAATGGAAATACAATTAATTCTGTATAACTATACTACATATTTTACATTTTATACTGCATGCATACATAATTACACATAGATATTTGTAATACGCTATACAAGTATATTTTTTATATTTTTATAATTAATATTTTTTGGAAAATCATTATTTTTAGTAAATAGGTATGCATCATATATATGTTCATAGTAGTACACAATGGGCTTCTTGAAAATCAAAAATTAAGTTACACTTTTTTCTATCTATTGTACAAATTCATCTACGATAGCCTGTACAATATACACATCTGTACATCATACAGGTTATCAAATAAAAATATTTATATCGAAAATATTATTATTTATTTCACTGAGGAGGATCAATAAATCTAACCATATTTCTCTAACTAATTCAGTTTTATTTAAAAAAAATTAATGTTAATATTTTTGAACCCATTGTTTTTTTATTAAAATGTTTAAAATCTTTTAGTCGAGAGGTTTATTTCTGCTAATTTACTATAATTAAATCTTAAATTAAGATATAATTCCTTGCCTTCCTAAGTTCCTTCGCCCCATCGGCCTTGAGTTCAGCAGGGACTTTGGTGCTTGGTGCTCGGTCATTTTCTCCACCTGAACAGCCACCCCAGTTTTATAAATTTTGTGACGTTTAGCTTCTTAAACAGTATAGAGCTCAGTATGTATATATATATTATTAAAGATATTTTTCATTTATTTAAGGAAACGAGTCCCGTAATATTTAATACGAAATAAATAAATGAAATAGAGAGAAACACACAAATATCAAATAATAAAACTGAAAAATTAAATGCTGGAACCTGGATTCGAACCACGGACCTCTGTGTTTTGCACACAGCGTGTTACCAATTTCACTATCCCAGCGACTTGTTTTACAACGTGTTTTTATTTTTGTGAATGATATTTATGTTATTTTGATTTGTTCATAAATATTTACATATATAAGAGCATCTTTAGCAAACAAGAATAATAATAATTTTTGTATTAAAATTTCTATGCTTATAACATAATATATCCAGTACATTGTATGTTTATGTATTATACAATTTTAATAATAAAAATAAAAAATGATACATGCATCTGCGATATGCTACACTTTTTAAAGTTTTTTTTTACATCAATCCAGAAGATAAAAACTTAAAGCAAATTTATCTGTGTAGAAGGTATGTTAAAAGTAATAAGTATGAATGTATTATTTTTAAATTATTTAAATATTTATCCTGATATTTCAGATAGAGGAGATCCTTACCATGCTGGGTCTCTATGAACACCAGAACACTAGAGCTGGTCGCTTGTCAGGCGGGCAGAAGAAGAGGTTATCAATAGCTCTAGAACTCATCAACAATCCTCTGATCATGTTCCTTGATGAACCAACAACGTAAGTAGTAAACCTTTTGTAAATAAGTATAAGGTGTGCATCTTAAACATATATACAACTTCAAAAAATTTCATAAATGCAGTAGTCTATCATGGGTGGAATTGGCGAACATTACGTTATGTGTAAAGTAATCACTTAAACCAACTTTAATTACTTAATCTTAGCCTTGATTACTTAAGATAGGTTGTAAGCCCTACGGACACCCAAAAAGACTTACTTTCTCATATAAAAAAGTAGCTTCGATTCTATGAGACATTAATAATATATCTAGATTAATGATGTCCCCCTGGGGATAATATCCAGTATTGTGTTCTTGAAAACTTGAACATACTCAAAATATTCTGAATAAATTTTGTAATTAAAAGTACAGATCTAATTAGAAAGTAATTATCTATACATACATATATTAAATGAAGAATATTCCTACCCGATTATGTTGTTACGTCCCATTAGGGTCCAATAGATCAATCATTGATAAAATGTTGATGAAATTTCAGTTTATTAAGGCAAACATAAAATTTGGTTTCGCATATTTCTTTCTGGGTGCGGTGGTTGGGAATATGTGTGAAACTAATACATATAAATGTATATTTCGATGAATCCTCACCAAGCTGAGGGCTTATAGAGCTTGAGATAGATAGAGATAGATTTTTTAAGTACTTTTCGGAAGTTATCTCAATAGGAGGACTGCGACCCTTGGCTAAGGAAAGATCATAAGGTAAGTGCAACAAGCATGTGTTTTCCACGTGATTCTATTCTCAGACTGAGTGGAATAGGGGTACTTTTTGATTATCTGCTTCTACCACTGTTATTAGAGCTTGTATGAATGTTGCTCCATGTTGATATCTTTCAGAAACTGAAGAGAATAAGAGCATCAAAGTAATTGATCTAGATTTTTGCGGAAGGAAGAAATTGCTTTGCTCCTAGCACTGTAGTTTTGATGACGAAAGGAAGCTTAAGGAGAGAAAGGAACTTAATATCACATATGTGGCCCAGATTATGTATGCCGCTAAGGACTGGACATGACCAGGGTTGTCGGGTGCCCACTATGTTTTTAGCAGCAATTTTTGTTTCCAAAGAGCAGATACGGTATTTGTTAAGCACATTTGTACTGATTTAATGCAAACAATTTTTTTCTTTTTATTTCAGTGGTTTAGACAGTTCATCTTGCAGCCAGTGTGTCCGACTCTTAAAGCTATTGGCACAACAGGGAAGAACCATTGTGTGCACGGTTCATCAGCCATCAGCATCTCTCTTCCAGCTGTTTGATCACATCTTTGTGCTAGCCCGGGGGGAGTGCTTGTATCAGGGAACCACCGCAAATGTGGTGCCTTATTTGGAAGCTGTAAATATGCCCTGTCCAATGTACCATAATCCAGCCGATTATAGTAAGTTAACATATTTATTTTATTTATTATATGTGAAATCCACATTTTTACATATTAATATTAACATATATTTTTTACATTTGTATATGTATATAATTGACATTTATTTCATATTTCCACTCCACTAGCCTGTAGGCACGTGTTGGAGTGAACGTTATATTTGTTTACTTTTTCATATAAGGCATTTGTCATTGCAAACACAATTTCTAAAATTGAAGGAAAGTTGAATATGTATTTTTATCGAATGTTGCTCAGTATGATTGATAATCCTGAAATAATGCGTAGCATTGGTTTGTATGTTCCTGATAATTACCTTAGACAGCGTTAGTATAGATTGTTTCATATTCCAATATACAAGACTAACCTATTAATGGTTACGCCTGTTAGAAGAGCTACCGCTATGCTGAATAATATCACTTTGGACATTGATCTGTTCCATTTCTCTGAGAGGGTTTTCTGAAGCAGGATTCTCCTACACCTTTGATATGAATCATTTTATTTATATTTAATATTTGTTATTTATGTAATATGTTAATTGAACATTTATAATATTTACAAATTAAATGTATGGTTGTGATGTAAATGTTATATGTATACAAAAATAAATTGATTTTAATTTAATTCTACATGACATTTTCTTTTTCTTCTACCCCTTATCCTATTAGGTCGGGGTCCCTGCACCGCATAAAAGATTTCAACTTTTCGTATCTTGGGCTTCACTTTTCACGTCAGCCTAATTTAATTGCAACCTCGGTTCGCAGAAGTCCTCCAACAGTTTCCACCAGCTCCTCTTAGGACAGTCCCTTGGCCTTCTGGTCTTGCCTGGAATATCCGCTTTGGCAGTCTATCTGCCGGCATGTGCAAGATATGTCCCTATATGATACATATATGCCCTTATTTTTTACGGATGTTTTTATAGACTAATTCTAGACTATTTCTAACCACTTACTGGGTAGCGGATGGGGGGGAATATATCCTCCTCGTTGAAATTGTTTCGTAGTCATTTAAATTTATCTTCACCAAATCTAAAACACTGAAAATTTGAATTTATTTTATGCAATAATATATACTTAATTATGATTCAATTTATATTACAGTTATAGAATTGGCATGCGGAGAACATGGTGATGAAAAGATACAGACATTAGTGAATGAAATGTTGAATGGAAAATCCCTGGAGTGGTTTAAGAATCCCTCAGAAATTAATGATCTTAAAACAGTAAGACAAAAAAATCCACTGTCTAGAGCAAGAAGAGGTAACAAATCTAAAAATCTGGAGGAGACGCCGGAATCCAACCAACTTAAAGTTCTCTTGAGGAGAGGTTTTCTGATGGCTAAAAGGGACTCGGTAATAAACACCGCATTATTTTACATTTTAGTAAAAAGAATGTGTATTTTCATGAAAAATTGTTTATTGATTTGAATATTGATATTGTTTGAGACACCCCATAGGCTATCTTATTTTACATATGCAATAGATATTGAATTCTGTTATTTAAAGATTAGATAAAAATTTTACATTCAATCACTTTTGCGTTATTAATCTCACCTTTCTTCATCAAAATATTTTTAAGATAATTTTGATAATATTGAACATATTTCTCTTGTCTTTTAATAATTTATTTTGTTTAAATGGGACTTGAACTCTAGAATTTAATTTAAACATATTGGTTTTTGTCTTTCGGTAAAATTATTTAAAAATATCTCTTGAAGAATTATTGAGAATTTATTAAAACCATTCATTAAGTCACCTGGTAACATTTGTTATAATATTGAAGCATTTATTATTTACATCACACTATAAATAAAATGTATTTTTCAGACACTAGTACATCTCCGCATTCTTGTTAATATTTTAACGGGAATTATGTTGGGCTCTCTGTTTATTGGCGCTGGGAATGAAGGATCAAGAGTTCTCGACAATTACAACTTGTTATTTGCTATACTTATGCACCACATGATGTCAACAATGATGCTGACTATTTTAACGTGTATGTTTAAACCTCAATTTTATGTGTTATGTCAGAGGTACTCATAAGTAATGTAGTTTTTAATTGAATTTTTGAGATCATGTCCAGCATGTACAGGATAACATGTAAGTCGATCTTATGTTCAAATGTTTTCGTTTGTTCATTTAGTTCTCAGAAATATTTGTGGTTTTCTACGACAAAAAATTATTAAACTGATAGATCACAAAATAAATTTTTCGCATAGGTATTATAAGAATTAAAAAGTCATAATCCATGTGAGGAAATTTCAGATGAAACGGTTATAATGTCATGGTTCAGTGCTTAATGGAACAAAACAAATAGGAAAGGTGTCCAATTTGAATAAATTGTAAAATAAAGGTTCTAACAATAAAAAAAATCATATATTAAAATAACATTGCTTATGAGAACCCATAATAATAATGTATATATTTTTAGATTGCAATTTTATTACGTATAGTATCACCTTCCTTTCATTAATTTTTTTCATTTATTAATAGTTCCAATGGAGATGTCCATCTTACAAAAGGAACATTTCAATCGATGGTATTCTTTGCGTTGCTACTACACTTCAGTCACGTTGGTGGATATTCCAATATCGGTAAGCTTTTTTTGCATGTGTTATTTTTTTGAACAGTTAATAATTTATTCTTACCATCGTGATGATAAGAAAATAATAATAACGATTATCCAATTCTCCATTCAAAGCGATATATAATCATCAACATTTTTGTAGAATACTCAGTTTATACTATTTTATAAAATGATACTGACGTAAAGTAATTACATGTAAATATTCAGGTTGTTGCGTGCTAGATAAATTATTTATATCTACATAACAAATATATTGTAAATAAAAGTGTTTATTGGTCGAAGTGCTATTTAGTAAACTCAGATAACCTCTCACACACGTGATATTATTTTTGTATCCTCAGACAGACAAAATTAAAAGAAACATTATCAGAGCAATGTGTAAATAAATGGGTCAATGTGAACTCACAATAAATATGTTATAAATGTGTTACATGCTCAATGCATATATGGAACATCTTGATAAATCAATGGATAATAGTATTAATTTCAATGTATCATTCAATATATTTATTACTACAATGTTGAATTTCTTTTAACGTGAAAATATCCTTATGTTTTGATGGCCATTCGGAATGTTCTGGTTTAGGTTTTCTAGGGTATTTTGCCATGTTTTTAGGTTTTCTGGCCCAAATTTCAGATTTGATTGCATAACAATGTATCATGGCTGATATATCGTTATGAGCAGTGGTGTGCTGCTATGGGTACGAACTGGCTCTGTCAAGCTGTAATTTTATAATTTTATTAGCAACCGGCTTGATATTTTAAGAGATAACCGCGATGAACTTGCTGAATCTGTGAAAAAAGCTAAAAATATCATTAATACAATTGGAATAAGCTCCGCTAAGGCGGAATGAAGATTTTTGTCAATTAATTTAATTTGATAGGTTTGCCACTGACTTCGTGGGATTCCACACCATTCATTAAATTATAGCTCAGAAGTGATCATCACAAAGCAGATGATAGACAAATAAGACCTGTCATGGTTAAAGTTTTGTATGAAAATTATAGCTAATTTGGAATAAATTTATTCAATGTTAATAAATAATTTTGTAATATGTGTATAAAAATTTTTTTAATTAAAAAACAAATTGTATAAAAATGGGGTTGGTGTTTACCGACGTTGATAGAATTTTAACAGCATGTCACTGGTGGGATATTGTGGTTAAATATTGGCTTGTAAAACTTTGTCGAAAGTAGGACTGCTTTCGGCAGCAACACACAACCCTAATGATGGACCCTGCAATGGGATCTGAAACGTTGACCAGAAAAGTCATTGAAACATGACAGAATACCCCAGGAAATTCTTTCAGTTATATTTTCTAGGCTTTCAAAATTCATGTGCCTAGCAAATAAATTACTTTTGTCCAGAATAAATGTCAGAATATGATGTTTTTTTTACAGGTGGTGTGCTGCTTCTTGTTCACAATAATAGTGTACACTATGTCCGCGCAACCAATGGTTCCTTTCCGATTTGGAATGTTTTTCACTATATCTCTGCTCATTGTCTTTGTTGCTCAAAGCTTTGGTCTTATGATTGGTGCTGTATTCAATGTAATTGTAAGTACATGTACTACATATTATTTGAACATTGTGAAGTTGAAATGAAAAATTTAGCCCTTTATAATGTACAGTGATGTAGTAATATGATAAACAAGATTGGGAAATACCCAGGCTATCCATTCAGTTTGGGCACTTTGGGAGGTGATATAAAGAAACAAGAGCAGAGAAGAAAGAAAAAATTTAATTAACAATAAAAAAATTATTATAGTGTTAATGGTATATTTTTAATAATAGTAAATAAGAAGTTACACCACCCTGGGAATGTAAAATTTAGATAGAAAAGGTGATTTTGTACAAGGCGATTAATTTTTTATTGATACTTATTACGGAATAAAATGTACGAAAAAAAATTCATAGCACAAGCGTTTAGCTTAGCTTGAAAATAGTAAGAATATTAATGTGACACGTATTCCGTGTTCGCATCTCTATTTAAAAAAAAAGTTTTATTGGATTTCTTGCAATTAGCATAAAATATTAATTTTTACAATCAACCATTTGTAAATAAAACACATAAAGATTTTTCATTATACAAAGCTTATTACTCTTTTTAGAATAACAAGATTCACTGCAAAATGTATAAAAGAACTTTTATTTTTACTGTAAAGATAACATGCATTTATTATATTTTAGAATGGTACATTTTTGGGACCTTCGCTTTCTGTGCCAATGATGATGTTTGCTGGTTTTGGTGTTACACTCCGTGACTTGCCGACTTATCTGTACTGGGGTTCTTATGTTTCTTACCTGCGGTACGGATTGGAAGGTTTAGTAGGAGCTATTTACGGAGAAGGTCGGCCAACACTGGACTGCGAAGCACGATACTGTCATTACAAGTAAGTTGACATTTTATTTAGCTTGAAGCACTTGATTAAACTTCATAATAATATAATAATCTGTATAATTTTGAAGCCAATACGGAAACGATGCAATTTTTCAGTAAACAGATTTTATAATGTACTAGCTGTTCGTACCCGGCGTTGCACGGGTTAAGGATTAAGTTGAAAATAAATTTGTGGGAGGAAACAAAGGTTAGATTTGAACAGTATTGATTCGCTTCCAAAATATATCAGGGGGAAGAGAATGGGTAAAAAAAGAGGGTGGAAATGTCGCCTATGTTACCCGCCGGGTCCTAAAGAATAAGTTTCCAAATTTTGTGTCCGATTGGTCGAACGGTACGGGTTTGCATCGAAAATATATCACGGGGAGGGCAAGGGAAAAAGAATGGGGGGAAGTATCGCCTATGTTACCCGCCGGGTCCTAAAGTATAAGTATGCAAAATTTGAATTTAATCGGACAAACGGTGTAGATTTGTGTAGAGAACAGACAGACAGACATTGAATTTTATAGGTATAGATAGACAAAATTAAAATGAAATTTAGATTAGAACAAATATTTATTCAAATGTAAGGATAGGTTTATATTTTTGTACATATTTATCAGCATCCATTATTATTTTCAGAAATTTGGAGTCCAGTTATTCTAAATAAACTTACACATTTGAAATCTTATAATTGGTAGATATTAATTATTATGATTCCATATTTTTAATTTTTAATGCAAATACATTGTGATTTTTTTAATTAAATTATTAAGAGCTTCATTTAGAAATAAAAATATATTCAATTATAAATTGAATTTTTGTAAACGAAAGATAAAAAAAAATACAAAAAAATATTTTTTCAATTTCTGCAAGTTTTTAATAATTTTATTTGACTTTTATCAAAGTTAATAAATTTTTGATATTTTATATCAGTTACTGTGGTGATAGTTCAACGTTTTACAAAAAATAAGTCAGAAATGTTGAGAAAATGCAAACTTTGATGTTGCTTATCTCCGTAATTGTCAAAATTTCACCCAAAGTATAATGAATATTTTCTATTCAAAATTGAATGAAGAAGACTCCCCCAAAGTTTTTGCTACTAGCTACGAAACATCCTGCATGTATAAAATTTTCACAAAATTAACATTTTGTATTTTTACATTTTTCAGATATCCTCAGAAGTTTCTATCAGAAATCGCCATGAGTGGGTCACAATTCTGGAATGACACAATATGCTTGTGTGTAATTTTAGTTCTCATGCGTATTACTGCATTCTTCCTCTTAAGATGGAAACTTGTAGCTGTACGATAAAGCATCCATTTAATCTTTTTTTAGTTCTTTAGAATATGAACAATTATTTTAAATTGATATTTATTGACTTTTATAGATTTAATCAAATTTATTTATACAAAGATATTTTAAATTACAATTTAATGTTTTATTAGAAGTAGCTACATTCGGTTTATGTTATTAAGTAAAATAGTAAGTCTTCTAAAACAGTTACATTTATGGGTGCCTTTTAAAACACGATTATTAAAAAACAATTTGTTACAATTACAAACAATTTGTTATACTTTTATGTGATATATTTCTACATTTCTTTGGTAAAGTTATTGGATCTCTATACAGGGTGTAAAACTTAGTCCACAATATTTTATTAAATTCCTAACTGAATATTTTCAAACTATGAAAATTTTCATCATGAAAATAACTGAAATTCTTTTGTTGATTAAATGAGTTGAACTCTCAGAGAACCAAGTAAATCTTATTATGAAAAATGCCATTGGCGATGCATGGAACATTTGTACAATGGAAATGTGTATGTAAGCAATCAGACTACAAAATATTTATACTATATAATATGTACATATATATAGTATAACTATATAAATTATAATATATTTAAAAAAAAAAAGGGTGCTCTTTATGTGCCTGTATTTGCTCAATGTATCATGTCAAGCCAGTTCATTCAGGTAATAGTAAATTTCATTTAAGAAAGACAGTTGAATTAGTATGCGTAAGGCATGCAACGTACATTGTTTTGTTCCGTTGGTGTTTACGAGTATAAACACCAACACTTGGAAACAATGCGCCTCGTATGCATGGCTTGCACAGACTAATTTGAAAGGAGGATTCTTATCAATTCACCATTGCTGCTTACCTTCATAAGTACACAACACAACATGGGGTCACCACTTTGACATTTTTAAAATAATGTTTTTTTTACTTTATTTTTTTTAATAAATTGTGCTGTTTGCTGATAATGAATTTTTAACATCAATTTTTTTAGTTAAAAAACCATATCTTTGATCTCATTTGCATAAAAAAATATTTTTATTCAATATTCTACCTATATCATAGACATTCCATAATTTAACAAGAGAACTTTTTAATTGCACTCAAACGTAACTCACATTACCCAAATAATATGTCAAATTTGAATGTATTTCTTGATGCTTCAAGGTGGATCACATATTATTTCAAATTGAATTTGCTTGTTGTTGGTACTTTATTTTATTATTATTCGCTTGTATTAGCTTCACCTGTTTTGTCTGACAGAATCTTATAATCAATATTTCACCCGCTTCCCAATGCCCGAATGAGCTGTAATTTTGCACAGCCGTATTCTCAATGACATCCATCTAATCTAATCATTAACTAATCCATCATTATTAATTAATCAAAGTTTTATATGGGAAACTAGTTAATAAGCTCACCAAAAGATGATGCTAGTTTCCTACCAAAGTGATTTTGTTTGTATGCTGGGTAATATTAAGACTAAAGAGTAGAAAATTATATTACATGAATTTTTTTTTTTGAAAACTACCCTTTTAAGTAGGTACCTACTCAAATATAATATTAAGTAAAAAATATAATTTCTGCCAAAAAAATTGCTCCTCCAAATAAAAGTGTGGGTGCTTTCCCTCCATCGATAACAGAATTCTGTAATTTATATCAATATCATAATCACCCACCTTTTCTTGGAGAGTGAGGCAAAAATATTTGGCCAAAATTTATTTTCTACTTTTTAGTACCTACATTATTAGTACATAAGCGTGGTTAGTAAAAAAAATTGTAATATAACTTTTATAGTAATAAAACTCAAATGACATAGAATAAGTTTCTTTCATGTAGATTTTAAGAATGTGTATCTAAAGTTAAATGAAAAAAAAACATAAATGATGTTGTTCAAATATATTTTTGAAATCTCAGATTTTTTGAACAAATAAATTTATTTTGATGTGATATATTTGTACATTTCTTCAGTAAAGTTATTGGATCTATCTACATAACTTGGGTGTGAAACTCAATCCACAATATTTATTAAATTCCTAATTGAATATGTATTTTCAAACTGTGAAAATTTTCATCATGAAAATAACTGAAATAACTGAAAACTGAAAAAAAAATTTAAAATTATTAAAAAAAAACAGTTTTTTGAATGTTTTATTCAAAGTTTATACATTTTTCAATTAAATAAAACAATTTAAGCATATTTAATTTTTTAAATTTTTGCAGAATGCGTAACTCAAAATTGATGAAGAGAAATCACTTTCAGAATGTTCAATATCAATATTTTAATATTCACTATCAATACCTTTATATTCACTATCACTCTCCATTTGGTATATGATTTGAAAAAAAAAATTAATTCAAATTGATACGATATGATAAAACGATGCATTCATATTCTGGAATAAGCTTCCAAGAAACGTCATTGAAGCAACCACAGTGGATACCTTCAAAAAAAGACTAGACAAATTTTTAGAAACAGGTCAATGATTATATTTATATATATTCTTTTTTATCTTTTCTTTTTCTTCTGTTATAGTAATCTCCATTTTTTCCCCTTTTCTCTCTGTTTTTTTTTAATATGTATGTTATTGTATTGAATTTTTTTTTTAGTACTGTTCAATTGATATTTAAATGACATTGTAGAAAACCTGGGGTATATCAGCCAACAAGCTGCTCACCCACAAATAAACAAATAAATAAATACATACACGAAAATGTGAAAACAATATAGTAAAAATGAAATAAGCAGCTCAAAAACACGATCGATCTTAACTGCAGGCAAATTCAAACTGCGTAAAATACATCACTAAATTTCACGAGCGAGTTAGCTAAAAATAGAATGCTGCATGTCGAAACTTACGAGCGTCACTCGTTCAAAAGCATGAAGCGGTTAAATAAGTTGAATTCTCAGTCATTGAATGTGTGTGTCATTGTCAATGTCGCGTGCAACATTTGTTCAATGGAAATGTAGACTACAAAATATTTATACAGGTGCTTTTTATATGCCTGTATTTGTACTATGGTACACCTTTATATGACACTATGTATAATGTAATAGTCTACAAACCACTACGAAGGAGATTGTTAAAAATGTAAGGTAGTGTATAATAAAAGATTTAGAATAGTTTATTACTATATGTTATCAGTATACAAAATGAATTGTCGTATAAGGAATACAACAGTACAAATGCAAAATGTATAAATTTCCATGTGCTTGAATTTTTTATCATACTAGCGAACTAGTTTCCATGGTACAACATTATCAACGTCTATCAATGAAACATAGACTATAAATTACTCACTCTATGGTATTTTATGGTTGATTGTTTAAGCAAATAAATTCTAGTACATATTAAGACTGTGTTAACATTGTTTACAATACACTGCTATTATTCTACTGTGCCATAATATCAAACATATTTACCTATGTACAGATTTTACTTATTTTTAATGTATTCAATACAAAAATAATAGCAGTATTTAAATGACAAAGTGTTAAAAAATGTGGAAAGAGTTGTTAGTTAAAAAATTTCTATTTCAATAAATACTGAAACAGTAATTTTTTCAGAATACAATACATATTGTAAATATGTATATCTGTATAAATCACATTGTGGACTAAATTTGTCTGAAATCACGATTATTCATAATATGGATATATATGTAAAATGAAAATATGTGATAAAACTTAATATATTAATAAATTTTAATAGATGTAATGGGTAATTTTTTATACCAATTAATAAATAATCTATAATAAATTATATTTATTAAAGAGGCTTTAATTTTTTAATTCAATTTAGTTTTATCTAGATGTGAAATTAGCAGTGTTTTAAAATTCTAATTATAAATTATTCCTGATCTCTACATGGGATTAAATATGTCAGCCAGAAAGATTGTATAAATAGGCCAGAATATAACAGAAAGTTATAATAATTAAGGAGACCAGAAATAAATTAATATTTTCACACTCTTTTTTTACAGTCGATTTGCATCGAGACATGGTATTAAAAACACATATTTTTTGTTGCTCGTGGGTTATGGGTGTTTAAAATCATTACAAACAAGGAATTGTCACTAACAACAATAGAGCAGCAAATAACTGTCTGTGCATCTCTCTTGACCTGAAACTGACCCTTTTTTGCAGCGAATTATAATTTGCCTTGAGAAGTGGATACTGCACAGCAATCCTACGCGAAAAACACTGATTTTACAGGCTGGCACGGCCATGTGTACTTTTAAATCACAATATTTATTGTTTTAACATTTTTACAAAATACTCCGCCATCCTCTTTCTACCAGCCGCAGCGGCCGGACAAAGAGCAGCACCTGTTAGACCTTTCTGGAGTGTGCTTTTGTTTACTGTTATAGTTTTAAACTGTCGACATATTGTAGTCGTGTATATATTTTATCATATATTCCCATGGAATTATTATTATATATATCTAATTAAATATTTGTATTACATTTTTATTTTATAGAAATTTTAAAAAAATGTCCCCACTGTTGGATAATGTGAAAATTCCACTGCTAGCATAAACCCAAGATTCACTTCACATTCAATTCAGAATGTCTATGCAGCACTGACGAATCAAATATTTCTGATTATCATCGTCATCAGCGATACTGAAAGTGGCGAAGATTCACAGACACATAGTTTGAAACTACCAGCTATACCTGATAATAACAATACTCATCCCCCAGCGAAAGATCATAGTGTGCGTTTGTGACGTATCTCATGTACACAAATATTTATAAAAATTGAAACATCGGAAAGAACGACAGACTTTATAATTTTTTTCAAAAATTAGTACCTAAGTAACCGATTTTACCAACATTGTAAAGGCGACAATATCACGTTTTGCGTAGGAAGAATTTTAAAGGGTATATAACATTTATATATGTACCTACAAATTGGAAAGGAATAAAATAATTTTGCAACTTCTTCTCCGTTAGAAAAAAACGCCGTAAACAATGTAATTTATGTGAAACGGAAAGTAGAGTGTTTCAATATTGTTGGTATGCGCTGCACTAAAAACAGCTATAATATAATTTGTTTCTGAATGATTAAAAATTAGAAACAATGTTTTATTTTTAAATCCTTAAAATTTGTTGTTATATAAGGAAAGTTGTTACATTTTATTTTTCGCAATAAATCCGAAATGTATAAAATTTATGTTAATATAAAGTGCTTATAAATCTAGCAATAGATATATAATTATAGAAAACAAAAAAAAAATTAATTAGTAATCTTAAAATTGATATTTTTATGACATTAACCGTCACCAATTTGACGCCAGCTGCTCAGACCGCTAGGCCTAAAATGGCTGACAAAATGGTAGAATGAGGTTAACGGTTAAAAGACGGTTTAATGAGTTTTCGGATTACTGGAATCTTTAAGAAAAAAAACATCCACATTGTTTTCCACTGTCCACTCCAAACAAGTGTTAAAACTGGAAATAGCACTTTATATTTAATTATGTTAGATGTTTTTCCTTCTTCTTCTGTAATGCTTTCATTTTGTTTCAGTGCATTCTTAACAATTTCATCAACAGTCATTATCTCAGAACATTCCTCCATATACTTTCTGCCTAGCCTCTGGATCTTAACCTAACCCATGCCTAAATCTTTGGGTCTTTGTAGATTTAACAGCTGGATTTTCGGAACTTTTGAGAGCTTGATGTTTTCTGGAACCTTTTAACGTACCTAGATACTAGATAGTCGAAAATTTTACTCTATAACTTTGAAGAACTCTCTCCACTTTTAAGTCTATTTAAAATTATAGGTTTTTCTTCAATGGTTAACATCTTGTGTATTATTTATTAGCAGCCGTTTTTGTATTTCACTAATTTAGGCATTAAACACAGCTGCAACTTATATTATTTACAGCAATTCTCCACAGATGGCTAATCGCTGTTACGCGTGCTTCCCTACACCCACCCTGCCTAAGTCGCCCAATGGTTCAGATTACTGGTGTTATTACTCACTTACTGTTGTTAGCACTCAAATATACCAAGGGTACTTGCGCTTGAAAAGATCAGAGTTGGATCTGTAGAATAGAGATATATCATTACATCCCATATTCCGTTATTATACTAAATATGAGGATTTTTTAGTTATTTCATAAAAAACTATTTGATCCAACAACCTTTATTAAACAAGTAAATAGGCATTAGAGTCTAGAAAATAATCATTACATAATTCATGATTCCACTTAATTACATAAATACCTACATAATAAGTTAAGTTAAAATGTACCACATCTGTATGTACCAATTTTTTTGAAAAAAACTATAATTACCTATAAAAAATTCTGTCAGTGCATTTTGTGTACTGTATGGTATTGCGAGGCAATACTTAACCTTCACTTCAACACATACTCATCACATCAGCCCTGATAATGGACCCTGCAATGCGATCCGAAACGTCGGCCAGAGAAGTCATATGTACACGGCAGAATATCCCAGAAAACTATACACAGAAGATTCTGAACGGCCTTGAAAACCTGAGAACATTTTCAGTGCATTTTAATTTGACACCATTATTTCATTCATAGATGAATGATCCTTTTATATGTGGTAGGTAGGTTCGTATACATGAATATATATATATATTTAGATTTAGATAATTTTTAGGGAACAACGCGACAGTGACATCAATGACTAACATGGTAATATCTACGGTCATGGTTATAGTTAATAGTAAGTTAATAGTAATAATAGTAGAATTCTATGGTTATAGTTAATAATAACGATAAAATAATAAATAAATATATGTGATAAATAAATAGGAAAAATCTATTTTTATTCGAAAAGCGTCATTTATAGTCATCTAGCGATTTTTCTTGATATTAAATAAGTAATTATATAAACCTATATTACAAAACGCTGTTTGACCGACATGACGTAAAAATATTATATAAAAACAGATGTCAGTAAAATATCAAATAATTGTTGTGGTAGTTCATATTTTCTTATTTAATCGTGTTGAAACTATAATATCTTTGTACCGTTAAATGTACGTATCGTCCATAATTTAGAGGTAAAACTCACTAAGCGACATTGGAGTACGTTTAAACATTCAACATGTGATATTCAAATTATTGAAAATGTTCAAATCATGAATTTTACCACTAAATAGACAGAATACTTTTCACTTACTGATTTTTCCCTGGAAAAGAGATGGAAAAAATATGTATGTTTGTGTTCATAACTCATTTTGGCCAATATTGCGGTTAGTGAGTTTTACCTCTAAAGGAACGATATCAGGGGACGACTGCTGTTTACATTTTTGTATGTACGGAAATTGTAGCTTAAAATTAATTCATAGCTTGTGTAGGACAAAAAACTACTTATCGGATATGAATATGAACGTGTCGAACTTTCCTCGAATCCTATAATCGCCTGTAATGTTTTATTCCGCAAAACACGCAGGTATAGTTTTTCGTTTAATTGCTAGTCGCGTAGTCGCGCACCCGCAATGCGCCGAAAGCGAGTGTCGTACCTACAGGGTGCACGTAAAACTGTTGCATAATCAAGATATCTTATGAAAATATGTAGTTTGGATTCGGTTTCAAAGTTGAACATATTCTTGCAAATAGTATTGCACAGTAAAACTTACTCAATATAAAATTTATATTTACCATGTATAATATTATTTTATATGTCTAAGGGCCAATTGTATGATTTTTAGTAATGGTAATCGTTACGCGAAATGCATAGATTTTGCGCTTTCCACCATGTTTCCACCCTTTCTCGAAAAAAGTCTATGTTTTTTGCTTAACTATTACCATTACCACTGAAAACAAGTAAGCGACCCCAATGCTATGATGCTAGCTTAATCTACATCTCACTTAACAGTCAACGCAATAATTCTAAGAAAAATGTCGAATTAGGGCGAACGCAATTCCACTAACCCTTCTTTCCGTTGCCAAAGTGTCTTCAGTTCAGATTTCAAATTGGATTTTACTTTTTTTATTTATTTTGTATTGTACAGAGTATTACCATTTTGATAACAGAGCATACAAAATAAATAAACCTTTTTCATTAAACCTATTACAAATACCAATTGGTGTAAGTTTGTCAATTTGAGTACCCACTGTACTTATTCAAAATATGACAGTGGTTACAAACTGACATTGACAATAAAATATGACAATAAAATATAAGTAAAAATGTTATAGTACAGTGAAGGTCTGAATAAACTAAAATGCAAAGTTAAAGGTTAATAAATTACATACATGAAAGCAGAATATAGATAAACATTACAAGAAGTAGAAAGAATTCTAAACAAATATTTAGTGCCAACATAACGCACCTCAAGAATGCAAGACGATCTATCACCTTACCAGAAAAACATTTTTGAGTTAAGAAATCATCATTTTACAATAAAAAGTGATATGTTTGCATTTGATACATTTTTCTTTAAATTGAATGTAAAATACCACTTAAAAAATGTGATTGTTTTGTTCAATGAAATAAGAAAACAATAATGATATTTTTTCATTTTGATATGAATAAATATCATTTTTATTGCTTACAGCAATATTTTAATAACGAGAACAGTAAGCCCAATTAACTCAGATTGCATATTTTATTTGAAAGGACGGTAGTCTTGAACTCGGGGTGCGATTTACAAACATAGTTTCACAAATAGGTGTAATGAAACAGTTTTTTTGCTTAGTGATGAACTTGAGAATATTTCCATATTTATCATATTATTATCATCATCTATATTACGTGTTCAATACATAATCATCATATATTCGTTTAATGTAATCAAAATGCGATATTACTTTGGTAGTTACCGAGTCTGAACGTTTAATGCTTCATTAATGATCAAGTACTTGCGTAAAGCTTTTCTTTGAAAATCAGTGTGGTGAAAAACAACTTTTGAAGGACGTTATTACCATTTAACATTTAACTTTTTACACAAATGACACTTGCGGTTCCTGGATACCAACCTTGTAGGAATCCCCGGTGCGCTCGATCGAATCAGAGTTGTATCAATTTTATAATACTAATAATAGATACCAAACATGATCTTACGTAATAACTAGTATCAAGCATCATTATTTAATACCGAAGGGGCATTGAGTTGTGTCACTATAGCTCTAAATATACACATGTAATATATAATGTTGTTATAAAATTAACATACTTTTTTCTGCCAAAATCAAATTATTATTTAATAAATGTACATATAAAGTTGATGTCGTCAAATACCACATACATTCTCGAACATATCTCTGTAACCAAAGCACCTATGCTATGAAAACTTGAACGGCAACTACCTAGTTGGATTCGAGCTTCCAGAAATTGAGTGTGAAAAGATCTTCCTGGCCCAGATTTAAAAAAAAAAATATATTTTAATATTAAATTAAAACTAAATGAAAAATTATTTTATTAATTGTGCAGTATGCATTTTTGGAAAATATAAATACAATATTAAAAAAAAATAGTCAATGTGTCGAGTTTCTCGCAAGCCTAAATTCTTCTTCTTGTTCTAGATCACAGATCTGTTTTTGAGCGGGAGCCGTCGTCTTGGGAAGTAGAACACCAGCTGTCTTTCTTCTTTTTGGCAGATTTTCTGGCATGCGACATTCCATGGGTGTATTGTGGGTGACCACATGGGGATTGGGGAATTCTTGTACTATCCGTCTTATTCACGTATTATATTATTATCTCCGCCGTCTCTTCTTATCCCATCTCACGATATCCTCTGTCGACAGGTCTCTCTTATTTCAGAGTTTCTGATCCCGTACCTGAGAGTCCTCCCTGCTACAGTGCGCAGTACTCTCATCTCAGACGTCCGAAGAAGGCTTTTGGTCCTGACTATCTCAGCCCTAGTTTCTATGCCATTTGTCATAATGGGCCTGACACAGGTTTTGTAGAATTCAAGCAGCTGGAATTAAATAATTAATCGAATACATAAGTTTCTTACAGTAGGAATAAGAAAATTATCCAAGGCAGGAGTAATTGGTTGAGGAATCAAGCGCTTTCTATTTAAATTCATAAAAGATTTCTTGAAACATGATGTCTCGATCCCATATTATATTTATGCATTTTATTCAGCGGTAATATTTTTCTCTACGTTTGATTTTTTGTGAAGTCAGAAACCATGACGCGATAAAATCGATAAAGCTATTTTACCAAATGTAATTTTTTTATTAATATCGTCATTTTAAATATACAGTGCCATAAATATTCCATAAAATTTTCTCTACAATCTCTCTCTATTCTATCTAGGTATATCTAATCAGAAAAAAATCATCTCTCATATACGTTCCCTAGTAATACGTCATCGTCAATAAATGTCTAATGACTTTTTTTTATTAAAATCCAACTGGAACAGAACCCGACTTAACTCATTATAAAAAGTAAGTCTCTCGCCTTAGCGAGATTCGGTAATTTTATTCCACATAGATTTCATCAGAACCCCATTACACTCTTCATTTTTGATGGAGCGAGCGATTTGAATCCAATTAAAAATAATTATCGATTTTAATTAATTAATTTTAAACTGCCTTCGTATCATGCATTAATACATATTCAATAATATTTATAATACACACCTACATAAATAAAAAGTGCATGAATTTATATTTCCCCGGCGGGATATTACTAATTCATCAAATTCAAACTTAATTAAATGTCTTTTCCAAATCATTTCAATATTTAGCATACAACGATAACCTCTTTTAAACATTTCTAGAAAGTATTTGAGTGAAATCACAAAATCGAAAATCACGCATAACATCAAAACATTGTTTCAGGTTCGATACGCTCTTACTTAAATAAACTAGAATGCTTCTGTGGTGTTTAATTACCACCTATAATTGTACATTAAGTAATATCGTTGTATTAATTTAACATCTCCGCAGAAGCGATATAATATTGCAACCGCCCTGTAGCAACAAAACTATGTGAAGCGTGAATAAGTGAATACCGCCACCATGTTGTTCCCGGTGGTCCTTAGTAACCAAACAGCTGATTCGGGAATGTTTATGGGCGCGCGGCGCGTCGCGCAGTTTGACGTTTCTGGACGGGTGACAGTTTAATTTGGACAACATTTCAAACGCGTTAGGTGACAAATCAGTTTAAAATCGTGGTGTTTCGCTGTTAGCCACTGAAGGGTTGCAAAGCGAATCGATTTTCACGTAGTATGACGTCAAAGTCTCAATTCACCGCTGCAATCAGTGATACAAATGTCGCAGTGTGTTTGCCCGATTTAAATCTTTTGTCTCAAATATTTAACTGTCAAGTTCAACTATGCTTCAGTTTGACATAAAAAGGTAATTTAAATGCCATATTATAATTACTGATGTATTTCCGGAAATATTCAGTTACTCATTTCTCTTTTTATGTGTCAGTGCTTTATGTATACCGGACAATAACAAAGTAACAATCGTTTTCATTTCTTAGCGCAGTAACAATCATGTATACGTTTTCATTTCTTTGTCATTACTTTTTTGCGACGCATTTCAACTGGGTAATGTTTTTTCGAATTTCATGTTTCACTAAATTTATTATTATTCCTCGCTATAATATTACTATAGGTGTACAAATAAATGAAAGATATTGGCGCCGCTTCAAATATGTAAAAACAGGATATAAAATCGTATTTATGTGTACGACAAATAGTGAAGTGAAATCAAAATATCCTGATTTATGCACATTGACTTGTTCAAGTGCATATGTTCCGCCCCTAGTCTAAAAATAACGCCCACGAATCGCAAAAGAACTTCTGTTGCTCGAGTAATTTTCTAACACGAGTCGCTGGAAATGTAGTGCATGCAATCTGCGGCGCAACGAAACGCGAGTTCATCGCTTCTACTTAGCTAACGTTGCCAAAATTATAATTTGTATTATAAGTTTGGCAACAAACTGTTCTTTTATTATTGTCTTATTTTCAACATTTTACTACTATGTATTTATAATACGTATATAGTATTTATAATCAATCGCCTGTCTCTCTGGGTAAACCTGTGCATACACAAAATTAAAAATTTCTGCGATACACGTAGGTAGCATCTGGCAGATGAAATTATTATTTAGATTTATTTATTAATACATATATGGGTGCCAGACAAGTGCCCGACAATCCAACTTACATACAGATTTTTAAAATTTTAAGTGATAACATATGCATTTGGATACGTTTACGTAAACGTGCACAAGTTATTCAACAGTTAAAACCATCAAACTGATCAATCTTATACCTATAAAACTCAATATCTGTCTGTCTGTCTGTCTGTTCTCTATACAAATCTACACCGTTTGTCCGATTCGTTTTAAATTTTGCAAACTTATGCTTTAGGACCAGGCGGGTAACATAGGCGACATTTCCTTCCTATTCTTTTACCTGAAAATACTGATATATTTTCAATGTAAATCTTTACCGTTCGACCAATCGGACTCAAAATTTGGAAACTTATTCTTTAGGACTTGTCGGGTAACATGGGCGATATTTCCCCCTATATTTTACCCCTTTCTTTCCCATGATATATTTTCGATGCAAATCTGTACCGTTTGATCGATCGGACTCAAATTTGGAAACTTATTCTTTAGGACCCAAAGGGTAACATAGGCGTGTGTTCCCCCCTCTTCTCTTACTTCTTCCCCTCCCCCTGATATATTTTTGATGCAAATCTATACTGTTCGACCGATCGGACTCAAAATTTGCAAACTTATTCATTAGGACCCGGCGGGTAACATAGGTGACATTTCCTTCTTCCCCTTTTACCCTTTTCACTCCCCCTGGTATATTTTCGATGCAAATCTATACCGTTCGAATCGAACCTTTATTTCCCCCCACAAATTTATTTTCAACTTAATCCTTAACCCATGCAACGCCGGGTAAGAACAGCTAGTTTAAATTTAAAACGGAAATTTGAAAAAAAAATTCCTGGTGGCTCACTTACGAACTCAAGAGTGCTTAATTCATTTTGCACCGTAGCTAGAAATTATTTTCTTTCGGCTAAAGTATTTATATCCTTTACCAATTTATTTTACTTTTGGCGCAGATTTTAAAATTTAAAGAGATGGTCACTACATTTGTTAACACCTAATATTACAAATTTTCTTCAATAAATCAATTTTCCTACAGTCGGTTAGGTAAACCTGTAAATGTTTTTAATGAAATAATTGATGTTATCATTCTTATGTAAATGCAAGACGAACCATTTCAGCGCCATTAAAATCGATGAGTTTCGAAGAAATATCGCTTAATGCTTGCTTCATTGAACATTAATACTGGTACCATTATAAGTGATGGGCTTAGAAACAAAGGAGGCAATCAATTACCCTCATCATTGTTCGCATTATAGATCATAAATATTTCTTGGAATCACATTTTTCCTCCATGTTTAATATAAGGAGACTAAGACACCGTGGAACAATTGGTGATGCAAGACGGGCAGCAGGAACCAGATCTGGTGAAATCATCATGATGGACCGATCTGGTTAGGATGCTGATACACCCCAAGTTCTTGGGATCACAAGAAATGTTACGGTCTGGAATATTCCTCAGTTCCATGATCACGACTGCTCACATTGAAAGTAAGACGAATATGAAGAAGAACATGTAATATATCAAAAAATAAATAAATATGAAAAAAAAAATATATATTTAATAATTTCGTTGTCTGTCTGTCTATATGTGACGTCTGTAACTTGCTGGAACTACTCCGGAACTACAATTTTAGACAATTATAGTGTGACACGCAATCAGCGCGCAACACGTAATAGCTCAGGTAGCACGCAAGGGTCGCCCACAAAATTACGCAGTCTTCTCATTTTATATTATTATTTTATTAATATTTAGTTTTAGGCACACTTCCGCCACGTTTTATATCTCAACCCGATTGTAAGACTATCACCCTTCCAAAAAAAAAACGCTTTTGAGTTAAGAATTTCACATTTTGTACATTGTTGGTGTTACTACGTACCGAAATATCATCTTTGTATGACTTTTCATTATTATTTTATAATGAAAAACGATACATGCGCATTTAATACGTTTTCCTTAAATTAAGTGCAAGAATATCTCCTATAAAATGTGTTTGTTTTGTTCTAAGAAATATGAAAACAATAATGATACCTGTCGACGGATTATATGGATACTGGATACATAATGTACACTACCATAAGAATGCGTGGCGTAACATTATTAAGGATGAGTGTTTGGATGGCAGGTGGGAGAAAAAGGAAAGGTTGCAGGAGTGATTGACTGAAGGTTTATTGGAGAAGGAGAAAAGCACAGGGTAAATAGCAATGATTTGAATAAACCGCGTCTGTACACTTGTTTTCACGTAGCCACGTGTAATCAGCAATTTATTTTTTATCACTATAGGTGTTACGACCGTCAACAGAAATGTAATTTCGGTTGGTTTGCATGTGGTTTATTACTTTTTATATTGTTCTTATTTAACGGTGTTTTTCAACATTTAAGGGCGACTTGTAAAGACTAAAACTGATTGTCACATATATTCTATTGTATTGTTCCGAATAAACGTGTGATTTGACACCGGTGTTTCATCGGTAATACCGGTCCCTCACATAGAAAAGGAAAAATATCACACAACATTTTATTTTTATTCTTCCGACAGGTAGATCATGTGATAGGTATAATCCATACACTGTATATTATTGTAACGAGATGCTAAAAAGAATTTACGCACTATGTCACTTGTCACAAAACTATCAGTAACCGGAACGATCTGCAACCATCTAGGGTGATCTAAAACCTTCGGGAAACATCTACAAATATCCTTAGAAGCGACGAGAACGTTATCTTAAACACTAAGAAAATCTATAAGGTTCGTTACCAGTATTTTCAGATATAAATACAGCGCCAGCCGCGGCGCGGGAGTAATTGTAGTAGTCGAGTTTGATAGGCGAAAACAGTGCGAAGTCGGCTGCAAGCCGCAAGGCCAAGATGGCCAGGTGCGATAATTGAAGCTACAGATATCGAGCGAATAATCGAAGTACTTGCCTAAGTGGCGAAAGAAATAAGCGATTAATGCTTAAAAATCGGATGGAATGTTCTAATCCTAGTGAATGTTAAATAAAGTGTTCATTTACGAGTTATACATTGCGAAATAGTGTAATTTAAAGAATAGCTTTAAGTTTAAGTGACTTTGTACATTGAGTAGTTAATTAATCATTAATTAATAAATCGCTAATTATTTTCCAGAGTTTTCATTTCTTCCTCCATAGTGTGTCCCCACGACACGTGATATTATATGGGATCTAAACGCAGGTGGCACTCTCAAAATATTGGAAAAACAATACGCTGACTCAAAAGGATTATTATTTTAGACGTGATGAGTCTCTAAACGTAGCATTAAAAATAAAGAATCAAACGCCGGATATAAAATCTATTTTGCGTTACAAAAACAAGTAGTAATTTACTAGCATACGATGCTGTAAATGTATATATTTATTACAGATATGATAATTTATAAGTATAAGTAAGAGTTGTGATCATTGGCTGGCCTGTTAAAAATGATTGCCAGGATACAAACCACTTTTTTAGCGAAATCCCGAAGCTAGCGTCAGGCAGTTGTTATGTCACGATACATTACGTAAATATAAATCCAAGAGATTTATATTTACATATTTATATTTATATTTACGGTTATTTATTATTTATTTTTCATAGAAACTTTACGCGTACATGAATAAGTACGTCTCGTAAGAATTTTTAATATTCGATATGAATTACTTTCATGATTACAGAAAGTAAGTCATAAATATTGAAAAAAAATGCATCTTAAATGTCGCTTATCTAACTAGTTTACATTTCATTCTTAAATATACGGAATATTTTGTATTTAAAGTTGAATGAAGAATATTTCCTCGAAGATTTTGGTGCTTGCTAAGAGACATCCTGTATGATTGTTAAGAGACTAAAAAATAGGATTTAAAAAAATTATGAAAAATATGTTGAAAAAATATGGGGAAAATATCAAGATATGTAAGAGGCAAGTGTTGATGGTGTCAAAAATAGAGGTCAGTCTCGGAAAACTAACCATGACCAGGAAAACCATGTACCGGGAGACGGTCCTGGTAGAAGTTTCAACAATCGACGAGCTTGCGCGAGGTGATTAATGAATGTGGATAAGGCGAAAGTTGTCAGGACAGAAGAGTATGACGCTCCATCTTCTGTCTACTACCTTTGCGAAAAACGGCGTGATGATAAATTAGTTGTGATGAAAACGGTATTTATGGCTTTTAGGTTCGAGCGGCCTTTTTGGATCACGACCAAAATCAAGTTAAATTTGGAACAATCGGTTAAATGATGTTTTATCTGTCGTTTTCGAATTGACTTATCTATGATTATGTCCTATTTGTGTTCCTTTATCCTTTAATTGTGGGAGACATTTAACTATTTTTTTTGTATTTCATCTTATCAAGCGATTGTGTCTCCCTGTTGGATGACCGAATCAAATAAAAAAATAAAATTAAATAAATGAAACCATTTGCATCGTTTGTTAGTAATTGTGATTAGTGCGCCCGAGGGCGACATCTTTGGATGCTCGAGGAAGGAGTGTGGCATTTTTGTTATGCATTTGTTTTTAGTTCATATTTTTCTTCTGTGGTTTGACAATACAATAAAAGGATGAAAGGAGAAGCATCATTTTGGTGATACAGTAGCCGGCAAACATCTTGAAATTTTACGGCGGGAAGTTTGCGCATGTACCATTCCACCAAAGGGACCCAAATTTTGTCTTCTGCGCATTCCCCCACTACGCCAAAAAATTTCAAGAAGTTTGCCGGCAACTGTATCTGCGATAAAGGAAATGTCCCCTTCAGAACCATATGAAGGCTCAAATGTGTTTTGTGTGATAAGTTGCGATAAGAGAGGAAAACTTATCTTCAGATTGAAGATCCAATATATTGTGATGATGATGATGATGTGACCAAGGGGAAACATTTCCTTGGTTGATTGCGATTTAAACCAAGACTCAGTTAGAGATTAAACACTTAATATGTAAGTTGATATCGAAAGTAGTTATTGCGAAAAGTGGTAATTGTTAATTTGATCAATTAGTGATGACTGTGTCTTATTAACTTATCACTTTAATTTAAAGTCATAATGCAATTTTAATTATCTTTTAATCTCCGAAATATTCCTAAACTTTACTTAGCTCATTATTGTTAAGTTAGGTTAAATGGATGCAATGTCAACGGAAAACTACGCTTCGTATTGTTCCAACTGATCTGTCCCGGGAATGTTTATAGATGTAATAATGATGCCAAGAAATTATCCTGTGCCACACGAAAACCATATAATATTTTTAAAGAAAACCAGGCTTTTTCCAAGAACAAAAAAAAACATTTTTGTATGTTAATTTATGAGTTATCCATTGATTTGAGATAATTATATGCCATTGTGACCTTTTTGATGAGTATGTTATTTAAGTCACCGTGACTTCAAATTACCTGATTTTTCTATCTACACGCAGAGCGTTTGTGATATAAGTGTGCCGTGGTTGTTTGTCTCTTTCAATGCAATATTTTCTAAATATGAAAGCCGGCTAGTATGGGAATAACGTGTCTCTATTATAATGCAATATTACAACAAATTTTGTTTTCGATTAGTTTATTAGAGAAGTTATCTGTCTCCTTAATAAAGGCCTCTTCCATATCCTTCCATCCTTCCTTGTTATTTGCTAATTCTAGCCATTTCTTTCCCCCCACAGCGGCTATATCGTTGGTCCATCTCTTTTGAGGTCTTCCGATGTCTCTTTTATTCTCCCAAGGTCTCCATTTCAAAACTCTGGGAGGCCATCTTGTAGTATCCTGCCTTGCGACACATCTTGCCCATTGCCATTTTAGCTTCGCTACACGACCCCATGATACCCACTACTAACTCTAGTTCTGCGCCTAATTTCGTCATTTCTAATTCTATCTCTTAGGCTTACTCTAAACATGGATCTCTCCACGGATCGTTGCGTACCTTTGAGCTTTTCTACACTTTTCTTTGTAAGGGCCATAGTCTCCACTCCATACGTCATTTGTTACATAACTTTTTAATATTTTTTACGGATTCTCATAGTGGACTTTGGATAGATGAATAACACGTCGACAGTATATTATTCAGGGGACGCGCGTGATGACTGTCAGTCATACACTGCCTTGTTTTCTAGTTAAGATAACGGTATGAATAATTATATTATCACCAGTAATATATTGCGTACAAGTTGCGAATTATTTGTCGAGCAGATAACAGATAAATAGGCGATTTCTGCTATCTACGCACAATGCTCGACTTATTTTTTTATATATAAAAAAAATGTTTTAATGTTTCTGTATTTTCAAGTCTTTAATTATACCATTAAAAATGATATATTTAATCGTTGACTTCTTTCTTACTTCCTAGTACTAGCAAAGAGCCAGCGGAAATGTTTTAACTAACTTACGCCGTTTCCCCGCAGGGGTAGTTAGAGAGGATAGAACGCCATATTCTTTTTGTCAATAATTGAAAACGATGATGAACAAGCTCGCTTCTAAAAACCGAGACTTGTCAATTGCTATAGTTCAGAGGTCGGCAAAGTGCAGCTCCGGAGCCGCGTGCGACTCTTTGGCCCCCTAAGTGCGGCTCTGGCACAAATATCCACGGGCGGCGCGCCTAGGGTATCGGTCGGGAAGGGAAAGGAAACACAATTTTTTCCATGTTGGAAGAAGTCATTTCATTCGAAAACAAATTATCCCTTTTTACTCAAGATTTTGAAAGGTAAACGTTGTTTCATCGATTTCGAAAGAGAAACGAGTCAGCTGAAGCATCGCCAAGAAAATAATTCCTCTATTGACAAACACTATTTCAAAACAACCATTTTAAATGTGAGGGAAAGGTTTCATATTTAAAATGGTACAAAAAGCAGGTTTCAGGAATTGAAAGCAGCACAGCGACCTTATAATTCATCAAAAACCCTCTTAATGCTACGATAATAGATTTAAAATTTTCTGGCATTGTCATTGATAACTTTGAAATACAATTGCTGGATTTTAAAAAAAGGAAAATATGGAGCTCTCAATTTTAACGTATTTAAGTTGATTTGGAAATATTGCAGAAAAAATGTGAGCTTAGTTTACAACACAAGTGGCAAACTTTGAAAGACCTGGAAAAGGAAGACATAATCATGTTTAACGCCCAGAATAGTATACTTGATTCTTATGTTCAGCTGAAAAAACTCGCGTTTGCTGTTCTTTCCCTTTTCGGTTCTGCATATTCATGCGAACAATTTTTTTTCAAGCATCAACTTTATCAAGAGTAAACTGAGAAGTCGCCTTATTGAGGAGAACTGGGAATCGTACCTGAAGAAGTTTAAGTAAGTCAGGTTTGTATGTTGTTATTCTTAATAACAAGTTAATAACAATATAATTCCAAGGAGATGAAAGGACATTGTTCGCATTAACCGTTTGTTAGTCATGGTCGTGATTAAAATTTATGGTTTCCTTAATTAACTGATATTTTCTATCTATGAATAAAATCTTTGTTAAATATAAAATCAAGTTTTATTTATCGTACCCATAATTTAATGAAGTTCTAAAATTATAATAAAAGTTAAGTATCAATAAACATATTTGGCTATCAATTTTTATTTTATTTGTAGTGTACGTATTTGACTTTTTGGATAATAAGTTTGCCGACCATTGCTCTAGTCCACTACTTCTCCACCACCACGCTCGTCCATACACTGCAAAAGAACTAAACTTACAGGAGCTTCGACTGGAAACTCTCCGTCACCCATATGACTAGCCAGACCTTGCACCTATTTCCATTTTTTTCGGAATTAGGATAACTTTTTACAAGAAAAAAATTTCATCTCCGATGAGGCGATGAAAAACGCCTCAATCATCGATTCCCGTGCCCATGATTTCTGTAGCAAAGGCATCAATGAACTTCCATCAAAATGGCAAAAATCGACAACAATGGCCAATACTTTGATTAGCTAATTAAATATGTACATTTCATTTTTTTTTAATTTTCTATATAAAACGGCATTTCATCAGCTTCGGTAACAACCTAATAGTATATTGAGAAATGTATTATAATTATATTAAAGCTTAAACTTGTAAGTGCCGCACTTTTTAAAACTAAGGCTATCCATCCCAGTAATTTTAATGCATTACATATTTCAAACTGAATTAGATCAATATTTTAACGGCGTCCATGTACTCTAGATTTTGCATTATTTTTTTACTCAGTTGCATTCTAGGACTCTGAAGATGATATATTCATAATTAAATAGCATACTTCATTATTGCATGGGGTCAGCGCGAAACAAAAGTTCCTCCTTCCGACTCCCGATTTTCTATATTAATTTTTAAGTGAATCGAGTTAGTTATCCGTAAAAATATTCAGTATTTTGGCTTACGTGCTTAGCATGCGGCGGCTACAGGTTGCAAAAGAGCTTTAAATATAATTAAATTTAAGATATAAATTGCTCATAATCAAGTTTCTTTTTTCGATATTTTTCTCGTATTTATCAGTAAAAACACGTCTCTAAAAAATCAATTCTAAAACGTACAAACAAATTATTTATTTCAAAATATAAAATAAAATGTAAGACTGAATTTGCATTAATAAAAAAAAGAAGGCCACCAACTTGATTCTGCATTCAGGTTTTATAAAAAAGGTCAAGGCTAACGAATTCGTATTGTTACTTTTTTATTTTAAAGAAGCGTTTTTTAAAAAAAAATTAAGCCAATTCATTTTGTACTTAATGTTTTTGAATATTTTATTGCGCCATAAATGTAATAAAATTAATATACAAATATTTTATATCCTTACCTTACGTCAAGTATTTATTTTAAAATCGTACCAAAACTATCATCAATATTGTAAGGAGGCTAAAAAAAGTATCACGCACTTCTGTCAAAGTGACAGTTGTTTGAAGTTGGCACAATACTACCGAAGGATCTGGAATCACCTCCGACATTCGAGAAACATCTCCAGAAGTCTGGAAAACGCGAGGAACTTCTCGAAATTTCGGTAACAGCATTAGCCAATGTAAATATGACACGCGGGAATAACCAGTGAGTTATTTTCCATGCGTGTTGATAGGCAATAACAAAGCGAAGGTAGCGGCGGCGGGTCAGGCTGGCCAAGCGAGCGGTAGCGGCGAGAAGCCAGTGATGCCAAGCGAGCGGTAATTCGATAGCGATTCTAGAAAATTCTTAAGTAGCGAGATAAACCAAAGCGAAATTAATAAGTGCGGAAATTGATGGAATATTCCAGTGAATATTGTGTTAAAGCGAATATAAACTGTCTATTTACGAGTGATAAATTGCGAAACAGTTTAATTTAAATAATAGCGTTATATTTAGTAGCGATAAATGACCTTGTACGTTAGTTTAATTAATAAATCAGTAATTAATAAATTCTGTATTAAATCCCAGCGTTTTCATTAATTCCTCCTGCAACCACGACACGTAACAATATTATAGTTAACGGCGTACTCACTTATAATTATGCTAAATGGTGTTCTTACTTAACTTAGTTCCAATATAAAATATGAAAAAATGACGCACTACACAATTATAGAATGCGACTATTGAGTAGTGCTAAATTGCCGCTTAAGATTATTCTTTGATTTAAAAAACAAATGAAGTGAATGAAATCAGAAAATGAAAGGTTAACCTACAAAATTAAATATATCAATAATATTAGGTCCTTACATATGAAATTGGCGTTTAGTATGGGTGGAACATAAAGCCGATTTTTTTTTATTATAATATATTTATTTAATCAAAGTATGTACCATTGCTATCTATGCACTTTTGCCATATCATAGGTAGTTCATCGATCCCTTTACTAAAAAAACCATTCGGACGGGAATCAATAAAATCTTTGAAGGCGGTTTGGACTGCCCCATCGGAGTTGAATTTTTTCCTTTGCAAGAAGTTATCCAAATTTCGAAAAAAATGGTAATCTGTTGGGGCAAGGTCCGGAGAGTACGGTGGATGTCTTAGACATTCCAATTGAAGCTCCTCTAATTTGGTAGCCGTCTGTTGTGCAGTGTGTGGTCTAGCGTTATCATGAAGCAGCAGTGGCCTAGAGCGATTAACCAGCCTCGGTTGTTTAGCAGCTAGCTTTTCCATCATGGTTTGCAGTTGCTGACAATAGACATCTGCCGTAATCGTCTGGCCAGATTTAAGAAAGCTGTAGTGAACGACACCAGCACTAGTCCACCTAACGCTCACAAGTAACTTTTTTGGAGTCAATTTTCGCTTGGGGCATGGTTTGGCTGGTTCGGCAGGGTCCAGCCATTGCGATGAGCACTTCCGATTATCGTACAGGATCCACTTTTCATCACAGGTAATGATTCGATTTAAAACCCCTTCATTATTGTGCCGGTTGAGTAATGCAACGCAGCAGTCAACGCGCATTTGTTGATTTGCTTCACTCAATTCGTGAGGTACCCACCTTTCAAGCTTTTTCACCTTACCAATTTGCTTCAAGTGGATTAAAACAGTTTTATCACTAACACTGCAGCCTGCAGCTAACTCGGATGTGGTTTGCGATGGATCCGCTTCCACAATAGACTTCAATTCTTCATTATCAACTTTGGTCTCCGGCCGTCCACGGGGCTTGTTCTGCAGGTCGAAATTTCCAGAACGAAAACGTTGGAACCAATAACGCACTGTGTTTTCTTTTGCGGCACCGTCGCCATACACATCATTAATCCTTCGAGCCGTTTCTGCAGCACTGGTGCCACGGTGGAACTCGTACTCGTAAATAACGCGATATTTAAAGTTTTTCATTTTGTAAACTGAGTGACACAAAGAAAAAAACAATTGAAGAAAAAACAAATGAATTATAATTTTCAAAACACAAATACATGAGTAAATAGCTGTATAAATTTGGATTTGGAATTCCTAACCAAAGAGAAGATATTTGAGATCAAATTTGCCAGTACGGCAAAACGCCAATTTCATATGTAAGGACCTAATATTTGGGAGCAGTGGAGTGCAGTGGGCATAACGTTAGGTTATGCTGTTACCGACTAAATATATAGGTACAGTGTCTCTTAGCTAGTAGCAAAGACATTTTGGGGAGTCTTCTTCTTTCAATTTTCAATATAAAATACTCTTTATTTACATTTTGGGTGAAATGTCAACATTTAGATAAGCATTTTGGGTGAAATGTCAACATTTACATAAGATAAGGAGATAAGCGACATCAAAGTTTGCATTTTTTTTCAATATTTCTGACTTATTTGGAATATAGTTTTTTTGTCAGTCAGTTTGAAATATTTAGCCAATAGCATTCTTAGTGTCTTTTATTGATTTTTCCTGTAGATGTTTTTGTCTATTATTCTCAAATTTACGTATATATTTTTCAATTACTATGGTTATCACGTAAACAGTCGAAAGGCTGTATTAATGTCAAGTTTATAACTTAACGGAAACAGGTTTTTATTAAAAAACTTATACGTGATTTTTTTACAGATTTTATTATTTATGTCGTGAAATAATCTAACCCAAATCATTAATATTAATTTATACGTCTCTCTACACAGGTTAGGAAAATATGATATATAATCATTTAACGAAAATAACGAGAAATGATATAACTAGGGTGGCCAGGGTAAAATAAAAATGAAGCACTAATTGTACAGCGTTGTGTTATGAGAAACCTATCCACAGATTAAACTAAGATAAAGGATTTTGAAGTTTGATATCGATATTTACCTTCTAATTCCAGCAATTATTATCAAAAAACATAGAATAATATGTAAATGCTCGGTAAGATCGAGGTAGGTAGGTAGGCGCATAAGCAAGATAAATAGGAGAAGCATTGATATAAAGTTGTATATGTATACTGTCGAAATTAAAAACTGATTACGCCTAGAATTTTATATCGTCTTTTTCATGAGATAATGATTACTTAACAAATATTCTTTCTCAAAATCTTTATAATTGAGCAGCTTTTTTCCTTGTGGGCGTTGAGCGCCCCTGTTTTGTACAATTTTGCCATAAATGTGTTTATTCTATGGATTAAAATGAATTCCAGTCAAACATAAATCGAACATAATAATTTAGTTGTCTGTCCGTCTGTCCGTCCGTAATTTCGTTCGAATTCACGGCTAAAAAAAACAAATTAAACCTCCGGAGATTGAGCCTGAACCCAATATAGCATTTTTAGCCATATTTTTATAAAACATTTTTTGTTTGTAATTTTATAGTCTACCTTTATTAAAAATAATGCCTGCTTCGTTTAGAGCACCCTGTGGAATATCCGGAATTAAATCAAAACAATGCGTTTTATGGGACATAGACCTTTAAACTCCCTTTGTGCTTGGATTATCTTTGTGCAGTTCGTTCACGTGAATATGATACTAGTTCATTTTCCCCCGTTCTTCAAAAATTGATGCAATAACATGCAATCGAACTATGAACTCATTTTATAACTTTTAGACAAAAGAATCATCTTTTAAGAAAGGAGATGACATATGTACATGTACAAGTCATCTGATTTACGTAAAACTATGACTCTTCACATTTATGTAAGAGTCAGTAGAAATAAAAAATAAACAATGATGTGGTTCTGTTCTAGTGACATACTAACCTTATCAAAATATATTACTCCAAAAAGTAATTTAGATTGTAGCTGAATGACATCAAATACATAATTATTATCATCTGTGACGTATTCCTTGTTTTACGTTTATTTTTATGACTGTTTTTTTGTAAAATGTATTCGAAAAACTTATCAAAAACATATTTTCTATGTTATTAATATTTTTATTACTTAAAGCATTAACTTTGTGGTCAGATATCTTAACAAAATGTTATTTATTTAATCACCATGTTAGTATGTATATAACCACTAAAAATTACTTTTTGTCTACCGGTTTCGAGACGGTTTCGAGACTCTTCGTCAGGACAACCACCATACTAGCATGTAAATATCATTATACACCGCAACTACAGTAATATTTGCACACCAACAACTTCATATTCTTCACATGCGTGTTACTCTAACTAAACGCCAACATGCATATGTTTTCTTTGGTTTAAAAATAATGTGACAAAAAAGTTCCCAATGAGTTATATAATTTTTGTAACAACAACTATATCAGCATTTTTCTTCTTCTAATTATAGATGTGGCTATTTGTTTTTTTTTTGAAGTTCACTCGACGCCGGTCACACGCCGGTCAACTGACGATCAACTTTCCATTTTTGTTGTTCTGCTCGCTAGTCTACCGTGCACCACGACGTGCGTCATGTGGTCCTTCACCATCCTGTTTGCGCGTCTCTCCAATGTCATCTTCTGTTTCTCCTCATCTCACGAAATTCTGAATATCGCACATTCTTTTTATAACGGTGTTGCAGCGATGGGGAATTCTCATTTCTGACCTTATCAATGTAGACTTGGTTCTAGTGAAATGTACCTACTCGAATTCAATAAGTCATGACGGACACACATTTTATATACTTGGACCTTTCAAATCATGTGTTTGTTTCTCCATGCGACGCCTTGCAAACGCTCCGAAATGTCAGACTGCGTTGATTATTATTTTCCTCACAATTTTGTCCTAATTACAATTTATTATCATTTCATTCGAAGAACGACAAAAATTAGATTTGTTTTACATATATAGTTGATTTGACATTGAATTCTATTGAGGTAATGACGTTACTTAATTTATATTCATTGGAAAATAAATGATAATGTGGATTATCTACAAATTCATTACTTAGTAATTATTTGCTGCTCATACATACGAACAGTTAATTATTATTTACCAGCGGTTAAGCAATCGGCGATGGCTGATTGCTTACTGCTAGGCTCTGCGTCGGATATACTGGCCGCTGAGAGGCCATTAAGACTGCCATAGACCGGTACACCGCAGAGGTACGTCTGTACAGGCGACCTCTAGAGACGTACCGTAGCATGTGTGGTATTCGCGTGTAGAGGTTTCCAGACCTGTACAGGTGACCGCAGAAGAATTGAAATTCGATTATTTTTGTCTGGGCGGCGTGTGTCTGTGCGTGTGTGGCGCTCTCAGTTGTACCGTAGCTGTGACAGAGAGAGGTTATGTTACGTGCAATGTTTTTTAAGTGAAAAGTCGTAAGCGTTGTAAAGTAATCGAGGTTTATAACCGTATCTATAGCTCGTAAAAAATACTACGATCGCCCCAAAATTGCTGCAAAAACCAAAAGAATTGGAGCCTGATGCCAATAAAAATATATTTATAAAAATTATTCATATAAATTAATTATTAATAATTTTTAAATGTATATTTATAATTTTGATTCCTATTTTTTTCTTTAGATTTAACTTTAAATAAATGAATGCTTTAAACAAAACTTTTTATTAGGTACCTGCAGATACTCTTTTCGCAAAACTTTAAACAAGGCATCACATGTCTCTGGAATAATTATACCGAGAGCTTGAGGTGATATTATACTAGAGAATTTAAGGCATCGTATGATCTCCATATTCCAAGAAATCTGTATCTTAAATGTATATCTTAAAGTTGTTATAGTATCGTTTTTCTGAAATAAGGGAGTACCTAAGCATTGCAAGCAGTTTCAAGTAAACTGGTTTGTTCATGCGCAAGTATATAAAAGGCAAGTGCATAAAAGGCTTTACGCTTAATTAATTTAACAAATTAACCATGTTATATCCAGCCAAAAATGACGTACTTTTATTATATATTTCGGCCGTTATCTGGTAGCTTTAGTGACAGACATTTTTAGGTTGAGAATCATATATTTTGATTGATGATACATACCAATGAAAAATGCGATACCAATGAAAAATGGACGCACTTAACAGTTTTAATTTTCATAAAACGGAAATATTTAAAAAAAAATCTAATTCAGATTTTTCTTATTAAAAAATCATAAATTCAATGTTTTCATTTTATTGAAATCATATTTATTTTGAAAATGGAACTAAATTGTTTTAAATTCTAGGAAGTTACGCATGGACGGATGGAAATCGAAATTATTATTATTGGATATGACTATATTTTCAACAACTACCTACTCCTGTTAACATTTTCCACTTTTTTTTCTTTGCGTTTTATTACCGTATTTCAAATATAGTGAAAACGCTGTCATCGCGACGGACGCGTTGTCTCGCGACGATGCCATATTTTCAATTGAAGATCCTGCGGTGTACCGCAATGCGTATGGGCTCTATGGGGATACGATGTGCGATGTACCGATTTGCGATGGACCTCTACGATGTACCGGAGCGTGTATGGCAGCCTTTAGTGTCAATTTGGCTATCGCCCATTACCTGCTGCTACTCAAGCATTTCGTTTTTTTTTTAACTGACAAAGGAAATATTGCACACTGCGTGTATCGTTTTTGATATAATGTTTTGTATGTGTTTGAGTTTGACACATTTCCAACCACACATTCTCTTTAAATTAAATGTCAAAAGTATATTTGCCTGAAGAAAAAATAAGATCCACCTAAGAAAATATAAATATTGATTCGAGTCACTTCTTCTTGAAGTGACTCGAATATTAAATAATTTATATAATAATATGTAATATTTCTACACATTAAATAACTTTTAAAGTATTTTTAAATAATTTGTAGAACTTGGTTATTTATTTTTTAAACTTACTTATAGTTAACTGGTTATTGTTTTGGATTATTTTTAAAACTGACAATGGCAATGTGCGCACACTGCGCACTGAATGCGGCATTTTTGAAGCAATTATAATATAGATATTTGCGAGGGCAAAGACCTATCTGGGTTTGACAGTTATGGGTTTGGGAGCACGAATGTCGATTGTATTCGTCTTTTATTCAACATCAATGATAGTGGCATTCTTCATACAGTAAACTAAGCCAGGCCGTAACCTTAGTCATTTATGCGTGAACAATAAAGGTATTTTCGCAAATAACATAATAAGAAATAACAAAGGATGTACGTATTTTTTTTTGTTAGTATGTTTCGCTTTATTAAAATTTTATCGGATTATCTGAAATCTGGTAACCGTGGTTTCAATCTTAAAATATGTAGGTACAGCGAGATTCAAGGTCATGTTAGGTCAAAGAAGTTCAAGAATCCCGGTATACAGAAAATGTTAATATTTTTGAGCATTTTAAAATCCCTACCAAATCATTATGTATAAGCGTGCACGGATATTATGGATGTATATGATAAGCACAAATTAAAATATTCGATGCTTACAGAATATTCTGTAAGCATTGAATATATTGCATGCGCATGACGCATAGCCAATCAATCATTAACAAAATTGAAATGTTACCTTTGCACATACTTACTTGGCTTCAGTCGATCACAACAACAACTAACAGATGTTAGTTATTTCGAGAAAAATATCATCGATATTTTGCTCTTTTTCCATGTCTGTAAACCATTAGATTGTGATGATTCTCCTAGAATTGTGATTTAATAAATCTGATCTTATACGCAATACTTTTTTTGTATTATTTGTTTGCTTTTTCACAATTTTATACATACACAATATATATGACATACCTTAGATACAACAACACAACACATAGACAGGGCCTATGGATAATCGGTGGTAGCCGAATATTATTTCATTCAGTCTCTGACGTATGAATCTTAAAATTTTCATTTGTTAAATGAAACGAATTGAAAATATACTGTTTTATTCTACTGTAATGTAATGGGTGATAATTGAATGTTTATTGTTTTTATTATTTTTTAAAAATTATTTTTATTAAATTTATACATATTTTCTATTGTTGTAGATCATGCCAAGCCTTTTACAGCTTGTCGGCACGTTTCTGTTATATTTTCTTGCAAAAGTACATTGCATATTTAGACTAACAAACCATCACGCCGTTTCCCTGCAGGGGCAGGCAAAGAGGATTGAACGCCATACTCTTATATCCTGGCACACCACTTTTGCTTCGGCCACATTCATACATCTTCTCATACACAATCTACGGTTTTTGCGACTTTCAACGGGGCCATCCTCAAATACTTGTGGTATCTAATCGTGCCAGGTCTTTCGCGGACACCCTCTATTCCTGTTGCATTCAACACTCGCCTCATATATTTTCTTAACATCCTTTCCTCGTTCATACGTTCCACATGGCCAAACCATCTCAGCACTCCTTTCTTTATTCTATCTACCACACTACAGCCAGCATCGCATTCACTTCTAATGTGTTCATTCCTCACTCTATCGACCAAAGATTTTCTACACAAGCGTCTTTCCGCATTTCCACCGCATTCAGTCTACTTTCATTCCTTCTTTGCCAATTCCAGTCTTCACTTCCATACATCAGGATTGGCACTAGAACGCCTTTATGTACCGCTAGTCTTGCTTCCTTTGACAGATTCTTATACATATATTTGTATTTAGTTATTGGTATAATTTACATAGGATAAAATATATATAAAAAATAATAATAATATATGAACATAACAAAATATAAAAATAAACTTAGTAATAAGACTAGGTAACACATAATAAATAAAAAAGTAAAAGATAATAATATTATATGAACATAACGATACTTACAAATAAACTTAGTAATGAGACTAGGTAACCGATCAAAATAATAAAAAAAAACATGATCATCAATATAAATCACTGAGATCAAGAAAATAAAAAATCATGGAACAGGCATGTGATTTACCTAATTTCCGGAGTCAAGTTATTTAGTAGGAATTTCCTTACTTCCCTTCCTCTCCTTGTTGGTAGGGTGATATTCCTGACGCTCCGGTGTTTTATTGAAGAGTCGTGGTACCGTGTTCTCTGGTCTTGCTTCGTAGAAGTTGTTGATTTTTTTCACATTAAGTTTCCTGTTTGTGATTTGCCGAGTTCTAAGGCTATGATTATTGGTTCCTTTTCCTCTTCATAGTGCTTCATGATTATTTTATAGTGGTATATTTGTTTAACAGGGAGAACTTCGCAATTTTCAAATAGAATATTATTATTTTTTCTGCTTTATTTTTTTATCATGTTTATTTTTTTATTACAGTGCAATAAAACAGTGTTTTATCAATTCATATCATTTGATAAATTTAATAATGAATTTCCATTAAGTTACATAGACAAATTTCGAATGGTTAAAAATTTCATCGCACGTTACAGGAATAATATACAACGCGGTTTTTATAAAGCGAGCCAATATTGTATTTTATTATCTTTTTGAATCCAACACTAAAATGAATTTTTTGTAGATCATTTATTTGACCCGCAATAATTTATTATGGATAATAATATCAGCTATGCGGTCGCCTTTTACACTGCACATACGTGTTTTCAATTATATTTCTCATTGCATTTTGCCACACATCCGGGATATTTTTTTCGATTTCTGTACGAATGTTATCTGCAGGCTTATTATTAGCCTCGATTCTTTTATTTGTGTAGTCCCAAAGAAAAAATAATAATTATGGGTAACTTAGGTGAAGAGGCAGCCAGTTCATATCACCAATTTTTTACGTTATGCGGACGGGAAATGCACCGCGCGCAATTTGCATCGCAGCGCAAGGTATGTGCCGTACTGTTGAAATCAGATATTTTGTACACATTCTTGATGAATTTTAAGTAAAAGAAGTTTGAAAACATCTCATGATATTGTTCATTTTAGAGATTTTTTATACGCGAAGTCTATCTGAGGTTCCTGAACTACCTAATTCTCTCTTATCGACCAATATTTTGTGGCCTGTGTGCAGTTTGAGATCTACCTAGCAGTTTGCTTCAGCAAATCTTATTCCGTTTCAAAAAATCACTAAGCTTACGAAGGGACGATCCTTCTTCTTCTCCGTCCTCTTTATTCTAATCGGGTCGGGGACCTGTCGATTGAACAACAATCTTCCACCACTCTCTGTCCTGCGCTGTGTCGATCTCTGGGGCTACTGATATGGGAGCGTGCTTAAACTATGTGGCCTGATCAAGAGTGGCGGGAGGGGAGGGTAGAATGCTACGCTGGGGTACATGAGGGGAGAGAGGATAAAACGGTACAGAATATGCGATCGATAAATAATCAACAAATATCATTGTTTTATATATTTCTTTCATAATTATAATTTATTTTTATTTTTATTCATTGTGAAAATGTCTTGTTCATTTTGTATCCAATAATTTAAAAATAATTTTGGGAGGAGAAAACGGCACCCTCCCTGTGGAGTCATCATACAGACCTTCTCCCCTCTGGTACTGACTAGATAATCTCTTCAGGCATTTCTATGAAAAATTTAAATTATCACCACACCTCGTTGCAGCATTTCATATGTTCCATAATATATTGTTAAGATTTGAAAAAATGATATACATTTATCTCATATATAAAAATCATGCAAATTGTTTGCTTAGAAATTATTCAAAAACAATATCGACCTGTTATTTAAAAGCAGACCCCGTGTTATATTCGCGGTCGGGTTCTTTACAAGTCTAGTCTCCCGATAAGATTTGCCCCCAAGTGGACGTTTTTCTAACTTCCACAATTACGCAATCTCCACGTATGTTTGCAACACTGACCTGAATACGGAGACTCGTTCTTGATTATCGATTATCGGCACCACGAGAAACCTATGACAAACATGTCTCGCTAGAAGAAACTTCGCCCCCAAACATTGAATATTATTTTCAAGGGGTCTTGTCTCGAAACTGAACTGAAAAGTTGGAGTGAAGGTTCATAAGTTCATAAATCATAAGTTGTTACTCTGTTTCTACGCTTCTAAAATATTAACATAAATAAATAAAAAAAACAGGGTCATGCGCGAAATATTCTGTTAAATGTATTGTTAATTTATTTACTTTCAATTATCAGGCTACGTTTTATTAAGTACTATGGAATATTATATGATTACCTACCATTATTAAGATTAGTGCCGGTTAAACTTGTTTTGATTTTATATTAATTATAAACATTTAATTGTTCTTATAATCGTCTTTTATCTTTATACAATACGTAAAATTAGTTTTCTAAGTGAATTCTAGTTTTAGTGACCTTCGTCGGGAAAATAAAATCAAAACATGTAATTCCCTAAGTAACAATCTCCGTCACTAACGCTTTTACACGTTAACACAAGCATGCTACGGTTTCCCGATATTTTATTTTTTGTAAAAGTTAAATTTTAATTGGCTTTTTGTGAAAAACTGAAGAAAATCAAGCATTATAGATTATTTGCATTAACAGAAGTGGTGAGCGAAATTCATTCATATTGTGATGTTTTTGTCAAATCACGATGTGTTTGTAAAGAACGATTAAAAGGAGGAAATAAAGTAATAACGCGTATTTTATGTTTTAACAATAAAAAATCCGTAATTTTTGACGGGTTATATAATATATATCATGTGTTAGGATTTTCATGTCGTAATAATCGATCCCGGTCACAATATATTCTGTCTCTGTAAAACAAACAACAATGCACAATAGCCGCCGTAATCCCCTTGAGGATGCGTCTCCATTCTTCACGATCTTCTAACAATGCTGCGTAGAGTGGTAATCCTTGTCATTCATTTCGAATAAGTTGGTCTCTCTCTATCTTACCCTCAAGATTGCATTTTCATCAGTCACTCTTCTTCTCGTCGCGCGGAGCCTACCTTTAATCTTCATATCCTGGGGAATGGACCAGTCTGTACACCCAGCCGCCCACATCATGAGGTGCCAGCATCACATCTCAAACCCTTTCGGCATATTTCTTTCTATCCATTTCAGGATCCACGACTTCGTCCACAGATTTGTATTTTATTTTAAATTTAATTGACTTTCAACTTTGAGGCTCAATTCAAAGTATTTTTTTGATTTTTTTGTCTAAAACAACAGTTCCGCCTTCTACATATTTTTTAAAAATAGAAATGCAACACGGAATACGTGTCACATCAATATTTTTACTATTTTCAAACCAAGCTAAACCCTTGTGCTATGAAAATAGGACTAACTTGCTAGTCTGGAGTCTGGAGTGAGACCCGCGACCTTTGGACCACGAGGCGAGGTCCTGACTCTTAAAACCTGTCATACGTTTAGGTAAAAGTGAATATGTTTAAAAATGGTCTTGTGGTTAGGTAAAAGTGAATACGTTTAAAACTTGTCTTACGGTTAGGTAACAGTGAATATGTTTAAAAACGGTGTTGTAGTTAGGTTATGGTTAGATAAAAGTGAATATAAAACCTGTCCTAGGAAATTTTTTTCTGATTTGATGTTCGCTCTTAATTAATCACAATGCTTTTTTCAAATCAACGCCTTGAAAATGTTCTCAGGTTTTCACGGCCGTTCAGAATCTTCTGTGTGTAGTTTTCTGGGATATTCTGCCGTGTACATTCGTCTGGTCTACATTGCGGATTCCATTGCTGTGCGGGGTATATCATCTGGGCTGATTGTGTGTTGTTGAAGTTAAGCTTAAGTATTGGCTTAAAATTCTATACCGAAGTCAGGGCATGTCCTAGTTTGCGTTAGATTATGTACTGCCTTGCAGTACATAATCTAACGCAGGGTGTGTATGTGTTAATGTACCTATTGTGTGGTGATACCGTGTTTTGTGGAGTTATGTCGCTTTATAAAAGTTATTTTATAAAGCGACATAACTCCACAAAATAACTTAATTTGATGATAGTCACATTTTACAGAAAATAAGTTAGACGTATTGAAAAAATGCAACTTTAATGTTGCATTTCTGCATAATTATTGATGGTCATGATTACTTGAACATTTTCGACTCATAATAATTGAGGCAGAAATCCACATGTTCAGTACTATGGACCAACTTTGTCACATCCTGTATAATGTCTACAATATAAACTAAATTTTCACTTCGATTCGAAGAAATGTGTTCGTTTCCGATGAGCGCGACGCAGAAAAATATTAAAATTTGTATATTTTGTGCAATGCCGGTAACTCGGGTGTCGCACGGGTTAATCAAATAATAATTAGAGGTAATCACGTTTAATCACTACTTAATTAAAATTTTACAAAAACATCCAATCACGAGAACGCGACATGTAGTGATGTTTTTCGAGAAAGTATTTCGTCTTATCTTCTTTAATTTCTAGACTTGTTGATTTATATTAATTACGTTGTTACTTTCCCAAGGTTACAAGGAAATTATGTTTATATTATGCAACGATGGAAAGCTTTAATTTCGATAACTCTTGAGAATTATCTAAAATAATTGGAGGCGCGTTGACAAATTGAGTTGCAAATGCGCAAGGTAAGGGAAACACAAACTAGTATTTTCATCAATAACTGTTCTCCGTCTACGTATAAAAAATCTAAAACACACATTAAAAATAGTACCTACGTACCGAATTGCATTTTTCTTGTATAAAGAAGACAAAATGAAACAGTAAACACATAATTAATATAAATCAAAAAGTCGATAAAGCAAAAATACTCGAACTGGCTCTAGTGCCATGCAATTTTCACAGCTTAGCTTAGTCTGGAATTACCAGGCCAACGCAATTGTTTTCAACTCTCAGCGTCATTCCATCACGAGATGCGGAGCTTTGAAATATTCAGTCAACTGACAAAAATAAGACAGGATGCCAGATTGATACAGGGTTTCCAAATTAGAATTTCAAATGAGAATTAAGAAAAATGATTTCAAAAACAGTGTTGATATGACACCACCAAATTTCTTACTTTTCTTGGGGACATCAAATTCTTTACTTTCTATTTTTTTTATTAAAATCTCTTCCCTTTTGTTAAATTTATAATGGACATCGTCGAAAAAGTAATTTTGGCCTTACCGATACGGATATGGAAGTCTCCCAATTGTGTAAACTCCTATTACGAGTATACAAATCCAGTAAGTACATTTTATTTTAACAATGGAATATTTGTATTTATAAAATACGATATACAGGGTGTCTCATAGCTAGTAGCAAAAACTTCACAGGTATTCGGCCTTGATAATTAGTCGAAAATGTTCAAGCAACCATGTCCTATTTTCAATAGTTATGCAGTCTTGCAATATCAAAGTTTGCATTGTTTTGCAATATTTCATGCAAAAAATATTTTTTTGTTAAAAGTTGAACAATCATTACACATTAACTTATATCGATTATGAAAAATTAATTTGCTTTAATACAAGTCGAATAAAATTATAAAAGCCTTGCAAAATTTTAAAATAGTTTTTCTTTCATTTTATTTGACACCCTGTACAATATACGCATAAAATATTGCATAATAATCCGTCAATAATTATTATAGTTGGAATGGCACTATTATTTACTGGAAGGTGAATTAGCTTCCTTTCAACTGGAATCCTCTAGAATCATCTGGAATCATTTCAGATGTCTTTACTTTATTACAAATAGAACCGTGTGTTATCTTCTGTTACTAATCTGCATACATTTTCGAACTGTTGAGTTAACAGTCAACAGAACTATTATTTGATTTCTTCTTTGCTGAAAAAAGATTATGTCATTTGTTATTGCCGTTTTTTTATTATATTTTTTACTTCTTTTTAAATCAATGTTCGACCCGTTCAAAGTTCGAGGGTCAAACATATGAGTGCAATAAAACTGGATAATAAATAAGTGAGAGTTAGACACATATACTTAGAAAAAATATTGGCAATATTAAAAAAAATTAGATATATCTACCAAATGTCTGTTTTTTGTGTGGTTTTTGGTTCCAAATGTTTTTTATGAGGGATTTTAAGAGATTACTAATTTAGTTTTGGGGGATTCCTAAGAGAAGGCGTAACTTTAATTATATCGCTTCGTGGTGTACTCATGTCAAGACGCTAACACACGGGGAGTTTTACGTCGAGTCGCGGACCCACGTCAAATGGAAGATAAATTTGCAGAATCATTGGGAGTTGATAGTTCAACTATTTCTAGATGCTTCCATGCACTGAGAATGATTTAAAAGTAAGGTAAATGGGTCCGTACGAACTGAAGCCTTGAGACGTGGAAAGGCGATTTTCCTTTGAAAAATTTTCTTCGTCGTATTGTCACTGGCGATGAAAAGTGTATACACTACTACAAATCCAAGTGTCAAAAATCATGGAGTAAGCCAAGCCATGTATTAACATCGACATCCAAGGATCGAAGCTCATGCTCTGTAAGTGTGAGATTTGCTTGGTGTTGTGTACTGAGCTGCTTATAGGTACTTGGAAACGCTGAAATAGGAAGTCCTACCTAACCAGCCGTATTCTCCAGACAATGCTATTTCTGATTACCACTTCTTTCGTTTGATGACTCATGGCCGATCTGCGCAACACTTCACTTTTTATGAAGATACTAAAAAATGGGTCGATTCGTGGATAGCCTCAATAGACGAGTCGCTTTTTCGACATGGTATCCGTATGCTGCCAGAAGATGGGAAAAATGGTGGCTAGCGATGGGAAATACTTTAAATGATCAACCACTTTTTTAAAACAAAGCTATAATTTTATGCAATGTCCTATCAGTAAAATATATTTATCGTATCGCGAAGAGAAATGTAGCTTCTGCAGCGATAGGTATCAAATTGTAAAGTACCTACCTACAACTGTCGGAACAAAGTGCGACCTTTGCGCACCTTGAAAACGGTTGTGACCGGGTCAGACAGACCTTATGGGGAGTCTTAATAGAGTATGGACAAAAGGCAACCTTCTGAGGGCAATCAAGTCGCCATGTGAACTGCTCGAGCTACGCACCAGTAAGATAGGAAAACTGAAGAGCACCAAGTTTGTCATGTGGCAGTCTGGGCTGCGACAAGGCTACCCCGCTTTACGATATATATGGAGAAAATTAATCGCTTCAGCTGATGCTGTAGATCAGTGTTTTTAAACTGTGGGTCGCGACCCCCAGGGGATCGCCAAGGTTAACAATATTAAATCTCCTTATTCCAGTTATCCTCAAGTCAATCGTTTGCGATTTGCATTCCGTCATCAGCTAAATTTGTAAAATTTTCTTTCACGTTCATGGATGCCAGATCGGCCAGTTGTACTGACATATCCAAAAAGGATTTCTTAATTTCGTTTATTTATTTCTTAATAAATATATATATACTCCCACATATATCCCTTTTATATATATATATATACTATTATAGATATATAATCCTATATATATATATATATATATATTAAGAAATAAATAAATGAAATTAAGAGAAACACACAAATATCAAATAATAAAACTGAAAAATTAAATAAAAAAGTCGATTACTCTCCGAATAAAAATGGAATAATATAAATAAGTGAATTAATAATTCAAAGAGAAACATCTAACTATTAAACATTGGCGACTTATTAAGTAGCTGGGATAGTGAAATTGGTATCACGTTGTCCGCGTAAGACGAAGGTCCGTGGTTCGAATCCAGGTTCCAGCATTTAATTTTTCAGTTTTATTATTTGATATTTGTGTGTTTCTCTTAATTTCATTTATTTATTTCTTAATAAATATTACGGAACTCGCTTCCATAAGTAAATGAAAAATATAAATAACACACAATATAGAGATATATATATTATATATATATAGTTATATTATATATATATATATTATATATATATATATATATTATATATATATTACTTTACTTTACTTTCTGCGGCCGTGCGATCCCGCGGTGATTTAAACGACCGCTGCGGGGCGGCATGATCTTGCAAAGTAGTGTTAAAAAAATGTCAACTGGAGACGATTGAGTAGGATCGATAAGGAAACTTTTGACGATTAACTAGGATCGATAAGGAAGCTTAGAACGGTCCTGGGTAAGCGGTGGGTACCATTTACTATCTTTGTCCTTTTGCCGTCACTTGGTTGGTCAAATGCGTTAATGACTCATTTGGTCAGGTCCGCAGGTATTCCCGACAGGTTACACACAGCACTTGATTTTTCGATCAGTAAGGTGGTCTCAATTGAAGGAAATTAAATACGTCGTTTTTCATATCATTGACACAGTTTTATTATGGACCTGGGAGTAGGTACACCAGAATTTTTTACTTGTAAAAAATTTCAAATGGTTGAAAAACTCTGCTGTAGACATTAAGCCTTGTCACACCATGATGCAAACGCCATTTACCATCAACTCATGATATAAGAATTATTCCTTTTCTTAAGAAATACATATTTAAAATTTAAATTATATTTATATTTTACTACTCCAGTTTCGTATATTTCTCGAAAGATTAAACTTTAAATTAAAATATAATTGAATCCACAGAGAGATAACATAGTTTATATTTTCATGCATTTTATGACCACCACGAATAATCTCTACAATATTACAATGCCAAATCCATTTGCGGGGTATAAAAGCAAAGGCAGCAATATCCAAAAAAAATTGAATGCAGTCATCGAGGATCACTAATTTATAATGTACTGAATTAGATGTATTATAGGAAGCATGGCCCATAAATTTATTTGAAACATGATTTTGGAAGGGATAGATACATAAAATCTAGAATTCAGTACATTATAAATTAGGAATCCTCGGTGACTGCATTCAAAACATTTTTTATTTTTTGGATGTTGCTGCCTTTTCTTTTATACCCCACATTTATAGTATAAATACATAATTGAATTTGTAATTTTTTTCTTCTTTTCATTACGAAATTAATAAAGATCTCTGTCCGTTAAAAAGGAAAAAAAAATTGGGGAAGAAGAGGTGTCTTTTTCGCGCAGGCCTAAATAAAAACACGATTTCTGCTAAATTTGGTTCAGGTAAGGGAGGGGCGAAGTCCAGGAGGTAGGGAGCGAAGGGGCGATTATTTTTCTTAGGATTCTAGAGTGCGATTGTGCAAAATTTGTAATGTATATCATTTAACATAATACACAATTGTATCGTTTTGACAAAGTGGGGTTTCTGGGAGAAGCGTGGTCTATGTTTTGCGTAGTATCCTAAACATTACAAAATTTGGTTTAGTTAAACAGAAGAATGTAGAATTGTATGGAGAACATTTAAGCTAATATTAAATTTTATATAATATGTTAATTTCATTAAAGCTTTCGATACAGCATCCGTGCACCCTTGTTACATAAATGAACAAGTTATGGAAATAAATGCAGTGGCCTCGCTGTAATTCAAAGTCATCGTGAATTACTGAGCACAGGTTATATCATCAGGAAACATTAATTTACTCTTAACCAGATTGCCCTTATTGAGCTGAGATGAATTTCTTGGGGCACGCTGCATGTGGCCTTAAAACTGTGCAATGATGTATGGTTAATTATGTATGTATGTGTATTACCAGTTAGCACTACACTACCGCTACTAGTATATTTTATTATTATTTTGATTTTGTATAAAATAATTTAAATAGAAATTGAAAGCGACATCGAGCCATTTTTTAAAATCTTATTATTTAATGCGTGTTTGCGGCAACGATATTTACGTGGGACTGAGCGAGAATTATACGTCGGTCAGAATATGTCATGTATGCTGTCAAAAATCCCTACAGACCCGTAGAAGTAATTTTTGTAGTAGTGAATCAATTAAATAATGCATTCTTACTTACAATTGTTTACTGCACATGTTTCTCTTGATATTTTTTAATTTACAGATTTCTCTAGGACTGCGGACTTAGGGACCACCGTCACGAGAATGACTTACCGCAAAACAAACAAGCTTATAAGTAATCTACGTATAAATCTCTCTGATGTAATACTTATTTATTTATTTATCAATCTATGATTATCTTTATCTCTTCAAAGTAGAGTGATTAATTACTACAACGAGATCTTATCCATTGACATTAACCTGGATATATTATTCATGACTTTTCTATTTAATATTCAGTTTAAAATCGAATTTATTACTCGTATATTCAATTGATATTGGAACCCACGCAATTAATACTTGAGCAATAATTGTATAACTAGTTTAATTTTTTGATTTTTAACTCTATTGCACAATATTTTCTTAACGTGCCATCCATCTAATTATCTTAAAATGTGTATCCTGAGAGAGTAAAATTTAGGTAGAAAGTGGGTGATTTTTTAGGGGTGAAAAAAATATTTTATTTGAAAAAATAAAAAAATCCTCCGTGACTGAGAAGCAACTTTCCCCATTGCACATTTGTTGAAGACAAAAGAAAGGATCATGTACTTATTTAGAAATAAAATATCTACAATGTTGCATATCCGATTAGGAAAAAAAAATGAAAAATTGTGCATAAAAAAACTTTGTAAATCTTTGTAAAACTTTGTAAATGTCCTTGTAAATATCAGATAGTTCGTGCATAAATTTTATTCTCTCAGGGTTATGTAAACTCTTGATGTTAAACTAGGATTATCTTTAGGGTGCTTGCCCGACAGCTAACTGCCCGATCGTTTGACAACTTCGGAGGAAAGCGGCGGGTATACCTATAATAAGTAGTGACAAAGAGCAATAAAAGTGTGCTAGCAGTCAGCATTAAGCTAAGGCCCTAAGGGCGGCTGTCTGGGCCGCTGCGCGGCTATTGATGGCCACTACTCGACCATTGTTATTTGCTTGCTTGATAGTATTGTCGGCAATGGTGGCCGCTTCGCGGCTAGTAGTGATCGCTGCGCGGTCATTGGTGTCTACAATTGGCTGTCGCCAATGCAAATGCTAATGGCCGGCCCACCAATTTTCTTTCTTATTTAATCTCAAAACTCTCGAAACAAATCAATCACATTTTAAAAAGGATATTCTAGTACGAAATTTAAAGAAAGATCTATCAAATACAATTTATTTGTAAAACAATAATTTCGATATACTAATTTTGCATTTAAACACAAAGTCAATATACTAATTTTGCTTAATATTGATCTTTCTTATAATGACATATTTGTTCTTTATACCATGTCCTCAAATTATTAATGCTCTGGAAAATATAAAATAAAGATAAACATGTTCGAAGGCGACATACGGAATGCCACGTTCTAACCTGAAAGACATGAATCTGACAGTTAACCAATATATCATAGACAATGTATGTACTGCACGCGTTTCCACCATATAAAGTCTGCGACTTGATTCAAACTGGAATATAACATTTTTCAAACTAAAAGTAGCTTTTTAAAGCGATAAACAGTATAAAGAAAAAACGTAAATATTTCCATGGTGTTAACGTATGCGCAATTGCTCAATGACAGGTAGATTAACCAACACCAAAAAAAAGTACGCTTGTGGCGAGATTTACAGAATTTTAAAACGCATAAAATTAGTAAACGTGTATTAATATTAAATACCTACATTATTTTTAATAAGAGACCAGCAAATAATATTTTATGTGTATGATATTTCTGCACATTAAATATTGTCTGCATGTATTTTAAAACAATCTGTACTTCTCCCTACTTTATATGATCTCGCCATTTGATTTTTTTAAAGCTGGCTAAGGATACACGTACAATACCTACACCATTTGTAGCGCATTCATATTATAAGAGGACAGTTTGGGCTTTGATGGGTCTAGGCTTCTAGGCCCAAACAAGAACCGAAACGGCGCGATACAGGAGCAGTTTCCAGGGAATGAAAAGCAGGATAAGGGGTCGAAATGATGATTATGATGAAAAAATATTTCCCTAATATTTTAAAGCTGTGTTATTTTTATTTATTATCTTAAAGTATATTGTCATTACTTTCTGCATTACCATCGTATTACATAACATTAATCTCATTCGCATGAACCTGCATATACATACTCGTATGCGTCCATATAAACAGTAACTCAGACATAACATAGTCTCCCTGACATGTTTATTAATGACACATTTCTGATAAAACAGATCAAGTACACTATTTATATAATAATGGCATGATCGTTCCGTAAATTAAAATTTGACTATTTGTAGGTAAGATAGAACTGAATTTTTACTTACCTTGTGATGACATAATAAATTAATGAATTAAAGTCAAATTACAGTTTACACATCTAATGTTCTATTCTTTAGGATGAATCATATACGTCTTACTGAATTTAATCCACCGACTGCCTAACTGGTCCAGTAAATTGAGAAAAATATTAAACTATTATTTCTGTGGTCCAAAGGAACAACCGAATAAGTCAAAAAATGTAAGTTTTCAGGAAAGCCAAACGAAAATTTTAGAATATCCGTTGTTTATGAAATATCTATTAAAGCCTCTGTTATTTTTATCTAATTTTTAGACCAGTTTTTTGTTTTTTGCACAAGAACGTTGAATCTAGTTGACTAATGTCATTGTTTCTTGCCAAATTATTCAAATATCACATCATTTGTTTTTTTAAATTCTTTATATTAGTTTCGCCGCCGTACGTGTGTGAATAATTGTGGAAATGTCTTGGAGGTGAAAATTAACACACTTCCCGTTATCCAATCGAACTGAAATTTTGCAATTCGACTAGACGTTGATGACAATGCGTTTTGACAACTTTTTCGGTAAGCACGATTATCGTGGTTGTTTTCGTTTTTCGAGAAAAAAGGAAAACAACGATTTCGTTTCCATATTTTTCGGGACTTCCCCCTACCCCCCCGAAAACGAAATTTTATATTCAAGAACACATTCTTATTGTGAAGTTGAATTTTTTTCAGAACAAAGTTCTGTGAAATTTAAAACCAAATTAATTAATCATTTAGAAATACACACAGAAAAATCAAATCCTTTAATTTTTAGATTCTTTTTCGTTTTGCGATTAAACATGGTGTTTAAGAAAAAAATTAAATGTATGAATGATGCAAAAGGTGCCAAATTCGACCGTCTTTCTTTTGTATGTTGGAATCTTGCATCCGTCTCTTTCTCGCGTAGTGACAAAAATAAAACACCAAAAAAACGTGATTTCTCTGCGACTGTACAGTTTAAATGAAATTCAAAAATCGGGTATCACGTTCGAATAATAGTTAGAGGCGCCATCTTTTGTCCATTTTTGGATTATTTTTTACCCCCTCAGTTCAGTTAAAAAAAAATCATAGCAAGGTGCGGCAACTTCCTACACATAGCGCACGATAGTGCACGTCAGGTCTGCAGGAAATTTTTGTTCCGAATTGCGTGTCCATGGAATGGCGTTCGTTGTAGAGCTTTTTTGCCGTTGTTTATATTTTTGTAGGTTGCTCTGCGACGCATTGGCCAATTTTACAAGTACATATCGCAATCGATAGAGCACGATTGCCGCTATCGAGTTTGCTGAAAATAAACGTTCCGAAGTGATGCACAATTTAATTCGCTTTTATTCGGTTTTCACAGTTTCAGCTGTTGCTCCACGAGTATAATCACACTTGGGTGACATCATTATGATAAAGCAGTATAGGTGAAAATTAGTTGTTCCTAGAAGCATCCATCCTATACAGATAAAAAGTTTGAATAAGTTTGTATGACATCAATGAAAAATTCTACATACAGGTTTTTTTTAATTTTATTGAAATGAACAAAACTCATTCGGTTATTCTTGATTTTCTCACAGATTTATAATGATCCAAATATTATTATATGGCTAAGATATTGATAGTTTATTTTACAAAATACGTTTTTAAAAACTACATTTTATCAATAGAACCATCGACCGTATTTAATATTTTTCATGTGCCATGTCTATCGAAATTTGGCTACCAAGTTGCAATATGCTTCGACTGAACAAAGTCCCGGTTTTGACGTAGCATTTTGATTACAAAACTGATCTTTAATTTTCACAAAAGTGCCTGTTGCCATTATTACCCTCCTATTCTCAGGATAACTGTTGTGTCTGTGGAATGGGCGAAAGAGAGGACTAACCAAAGTGGGCGAGAAAGGGGATAAAAGGTCGGCCGGGTCCGCGTGAAAGCAGACTGATTGTAGCTACCGCGTTGTACGGCTCGTGTGCCATAAATAATATCTTACATTGTATAAAGTCTTTCCAATAATAGCTGTAACACAATCCCGAGTATTATTGGAAACCATCCACCGTAAGAAGATCAATAAACCACAATAACAATATAGCTATATTAATCTAAATAATTACGTTTTGACTGCTGTTTATAACACAGTACACTTCGTCAATTTTGAGGTGATGACATTTGACAGATGATTGATTTGTTTTTTCTCATAGAAATTATGAGTACATAAATATGTAATTTCCATCTCTTTTATCATAAAATTTCGAAACGATGATATTATTAACCTGTTTCCTAATTTCGAAGGCGAATTTTAGAAGATATTGAAAGTCTGCAATATTATCAGCTGGCAAAACTGTGTCATCGGGTTAACGGAGATTGTTGAATCACCTCCCGCTTATTTTAAGGCATTTATTTCTCTGTATCACTTAAGGCATATCTAAAGACAAATTCCTAGTAAATATTATACAGATTAATTATGTACAAGAAATCACTATTCAGCCACACAAAAACATGTAATCTCTGGATTCTTAAATATTAGTTAAAAAGTATTAAGGATGTTTTATTTATGTATAATTTTTAGCATTAAAAAATCATTTTAATATCTAGAATTAAAAAGTAAAACTCTCTAAAGGTATTTTAATAGTTAATTCGTCATTTATTTTTAATAGATATCCTAAATAAGTTGTGATTTTCATCAAATTCATATTTTTTCCTTCAGGATTTAAAAAAACTAATCTCAAACAGAAAAGTAAATATAAACTTTTGTTTACAAAATTCAATCTTAAAATAATTTGAAGGAATTCTAAAATTTCAGAATTTTCTATTCATTAAATGGAAAACGATCTTAATCGTTTTCCTTGTCAATTCTTATTAACAATGCTAATAAAATTAATAGATTTGAAAAATCAATTCCTACGTAAAAAATATATCGTTGTTCTAGCATTTCACTTATATTTGATACATGTTTTAATTGACGGTAATTTTTTTTGCACATTATATTTCATTATGTTGTATTGAACACAATATTTTTAAAAAATACAGCCACTTATTAAATTATAAAAAATATTTAAATATGTCCAAAATTAAAAATAGCACGTACCTACCGTAATTTCAGGTTACTTCATGTTCTTGGCCAAGCGACCCTGTTCACGATATAAATTTACTTAGTATCCTAAAAAAAATAGTCATACTTTCCGTGCCCCCTGCTGGCAGCAAATATTGCAAACATCGAATATGCACTCTTCACGGCTTTGATGTAAATCTGAATCCTGGGCAACCAGTGCCGGACATCTTCCCGACAGGCCAATTCCCTCACAAACCAATTTCCAAACCCGTTTTGTATATTAATGATTTTTTTCTTCACTCTAATATTGTACGTAAATCTAACTCGAGCGTTATGACAGCACATTCAATGGTGTGCTAGCTCGATACTTTAAGGAAATTTTGTTGAAATAATTTTTTTCCGGCATCTTACGATTATCATCATATTATTCAACGAAAACAACTCCGACTTCAAGGCCCACACATTTTGTCGAATAACTGTAAGTCGTAAGCACATCTCTATAATTAATTCAATATTAAGAATGTTCTTAGGTTTTCACGGCCACTCAGAATCTTCTGGTTTGTGTCTTCTGGAATATTATGCCGTGTTTTACGACCTTTCTGGCAGACGTTTCGGATCCCATTGCAGGGTCCATCTTCGGCCCTGATGATGGACCCTGCAATGGAATCCGAAACGTCGGCCACAAAGGTCGTAAAAACACGGCATAATACCCTGGAAGACATAAACCAGAATAATTCAATATTATTTTTGCGTGCAAATTCTTATTACCTACACTTAGTTTTTTCTTAGGTTTATCTCAACGTTTTTTAGCGTAGAATAAAAAATATATAGTGCAACATATTGTAATTATTACACAATTGCGATATTAAAAAAATATTATGATGTTAAAAAATATATATATATTCGGCTTACCCGACACTATACTTTAAAAAATACCTTGTTACACTATAAATCTGCTATAAAAAATAAAATTATTGAAGATAGATATATCAACTCAATAACTTGCATTGGTCTCATTTGTCAACTGTATTATTAATATATCTTCATTCCATAGGGGTAGTCAATTAGATTGTGCTGGTGAATGGAATACGTGATTGTTTTTATTCCAAACATATGTCGTAATATCATTATTATTCCGACAATTAATGCGTTGTGTATCACAGCGCATTTACATAAAATATTAAATCAATGGGCACCTACTTCGATGGTTGGAATCGGATCAAACACTTGATTCGATACGCTATATGATTCGACCGATAAAATTCACGGCGAACAAAATAATCATCGATCTCCATAAAAACATATTTTTATGATTTTCTATTTGGTTTAAGTTGATATGAACGCGCATCAACCAATCAGGGTTGATAGCCGCGAGACGCTTCGCGTCCTTTCTATATCAAGATTAAAATGCACTTGCCAAGGGAGGGGGAGCGGTAAATTTAAGAACACCAACCACCACTATTTGAATATTTAAACAATTTATTTAATTAAAACACATTCCTTATTTTAAGACTTATCAACTAGAGGAATTACCACTAAACTTAAACTAACCCTAGCCTAAACGCAAGCAGTCCTGATTCACAAACGTTATCGTGTCCTATCACTCGTTGCACGGAACACATTTCACTATCCGCGGCCCTCATAGCCGCGGTCGTGGTTGCCGCGGGTGGCTCCTCTGGCACACCGCGTCGCGTGCTTGCTACGAGCGCGGGATCCGCGAGCCGCGCGCGTCTTGCCGCGTCGGTCGCGGGATCCGCGCCGTCATCTGGCGGGGGCGCGGTGTCCTATCCCAGGCCACGCGCTCTGTCCCGCCGATCGTCGCCGCTGCGTTGCATCGTCGGGAGACATCTGGTCTTCCTCCTGGAACTCCTCGTGGAGGACCGGCCGCCATCCGAGGCAAGGCGGCCATCCTCGTCGTCGCGTCTTCTTCTCTGCGGGTGGCGTCCCGGTGCTGGCACTCACCCTCGCCGGGAGGGAGGTCGGAGCGAACTCATCCGGGCTTGCCACACCGACCTCTCTTCTAGCTGCCCAGGGAGCCTTTCCCCGCGCACCCCTTCCCCATACTCACAACCCGCGCGGGGGTTGGATACGTCCGAAATATTCGCGCGTAAATATTTTCGGCGCGAAAACCATTATACTCGTATACTATAATGTTCGTAAATTACTGCTTGCGTTATCGTACCTATTACTAGTTACGAAATAATATTTACACTATAACAAATCTTATTCTAACATAACATTATCTTACTCTAAAATAATAATCTTATTCTAGGGCAATAATATAATTTTTTTTAACGCCGCCAAACAGGAATGCGTCTTTCGCTCGCATCTGTTTTGCTGGCCCCAAAAAAAAGGTCAACTTAAGGACGGAATTCCTAGAATAAAGCGATTCGGAGCGGCACAAATTAACGCGGTTATATCACCCGCCTCCCGCCTGTTTTGACGCGTCCGTATCGCGTGATTCTCGGAATTAAAATCTATTTACCATCGATAATCAACATAAACGACTGGTAACGAAAAATTCAAAAACAAAACTCGCGTTCGAGCGGGAAAAATTACTTTAAATACGCGCGTCCCCGAGTTAATGTGTACCCTACTATACAGTTCGTCCTTCTAATCGTCTACGCAATTCTCTTCCGTCCTCATAGGAAAGAGAATTCGTCTCCTGTATACGTCTGTATACTCCGTAACCGTTGATTCCATGTTGGTCCCGTCGCCAACACATGGACATCGTCTTCGCTTCGACCCCTGCGTGGGTAAGCATCTCTTTCATCTTCGCTTCGTTTCGCTTCGCTTCGCTCGTTTGCAACCTCGTTGCGTCAGTTCCGTGTCAACGCCATTATGACACCGGAACAAATTTCTTCCCGACGACTGTATAGTTCAGTACACAAAACACTACCGAAAAAATCTATATTCCCGTCTCGATAACCCCCTCGTACGAAATAGCAATTACCCAAAAAAATTTAAATCGCGCCCGCGATAACAATACAAATTAACTAAATATCCGGCGAAATAATACCGACATCGGGCCGCATCACAAACACAATAGACGCCGCGCTGGCGGTCTATTCGCCGTTCTCACTTACGATTGCAAAACCCGAAGCCGCGAAATAACCCACTATAAAATTGAAACGTTCGAAAACGAAAAAAAAAACAAACACGATCTTAATCTTTACCGTTAGGCGCCACGAATTTATTATTTTTTACTGTACGACCGCATTCTCATAATTTAGTCGATACACGAATAAAAAAAATTCGAAAAAAAAATTCACCGAGCTTCCGATTCATTTAAAAAAAAACGCGCATCGCTCCGTTTCCCTTGGCAACTCGCGCATTTTTTTTTTCGATCTCAGGGCAGATCCGTTGGAAATCCATTTTTCCAATCCTTTTCTACTTTCGTAGAAAAGAAGCCCCACGTTGGGCGCCAATTGATATGAACGCGCATCAACCAATCAGGGTTGATAGCCGCGAGACGCTTCGCGTCCTTTCTATATCAAGATTAAAATGCACTTGCCAAGGGAGGGGGAGCGGGAAATTTAAGAACACCAACCACCACTATTTGAATATTTAAACAATTTATTTAATTAAAACACATTCCTTATTTTAAGACTTATCAACTAGAGGAATTACCACTAAACTTAAACTAACCCTAGCCTAAACGCAAGCAGTCCTGATTCACAAACGTTATCGTGTCCTATCACTCGTTGCACGGAACACATTTCACTATCCGCGGCCCTCATAGCCGCGGTCGTGGTTGCCGCGGGTGGCTCCTCTGGCACACCGCGTCGCGTGCTTGCTACGAGCGCGGGATCCGCGAGCCGCGCGCGTCTTGCCGCGTCGGTCGCGGGATCCGCGCCGTCATCTGGCGGGGGCGCGGTGTCCTATCCCAGGCCACGCGCTCTGTCCCGCCGATCGTCGCCGCTGCGTTGCATCGTCGGGAGACATCTGGTCTTCCTCCTGGAACTCCTCGTGGAGGACCGGCCGCCATCCGAGGCAAGGCGGCCATCCTCGTCGTCGCGTCTTCTTCTCTGCGGGTGGCGTCCCGATGCTGGCACTCACCCTCGCCGGGAGGGAGGTCGGAGCGAACTCATCCGGGCTTGCCACACCGACCTCTCTTCTAGCTGCCCAGGGAGCCTTTCCCCGCGCACCCCTTCCCAATACTCGCAACCCGCGCGGGGGTTGGATACGTCCGAAATATTCGCGCGTAAATATTTTCGGCGCGAAAACCATTATACTCGTATACTACAATGTTCGTAAATTATTGCTTGCGTTATCGTACCTATTACTAGTTACGAAATAATATTTACACTATAACAAATCTTATTCTAACATAACATTATCTTACTCTAAAATAATAATCTTATTCTAGGGCAATAATATAATTTTTTTTTAACGCCGCCAAACAGGAATGCGTCTTTCGCTCGCATCTGTTTTGCTGGCCCCAAAAAAAGGTCAACTTAAGGACGGAATTCCTAGAATAAAGCGATTCGGAGCGGCACAAATTAACGCGGTTATATCAAAGTAATATTGAGTTTTTTTTTAAGTTTTCTTATAATCAAGCCATTTATAAATTGACTTGTATTAGATTTATATTTCTCTAGAAATGCGTCGAATTTGTAGTAATTTTAGTGTAGGTACATTGGGATTTATATCTAGTAAGAAAAACATTTCATTTTCTTTCTGTCAAATTTAATAGAATCCTATATATTAGAATATGTATATGTACATAAATGTGCCATCTCTACATCTTTTATGTTTGGTTTAACTTGTTTTTTTTTAACTATTATATTATCCAAAGCGATATAAAAATGATATTTCCCGATAGTAATATTATGAAAATCGCGGAAAATTGATAAATTGTTGATTAGCGTGTCACACTCATCTGCTCGCGCGTCGTAACGGCTTGTCGGTGTTGTTGTTGTAATTCTAGCAAGTTACGGACGGATATTCGAAATTAGGTTAATTGAATTGATTGTAGGTACTAAACACTACATGTACGAGTACGTCGAGCAATGGTTACGTTTAGCAGTGATACCACGGAAATCAACAATTTCATACTCCCATACAAACATTGAACCGCATTCGTTTAATTCTGCAGAGACTTATGTAACAATTAAATACTTTAAAAATAAAGTATGGAAAGGTACTCAAGAAGTATGATGACTAACAATAGAAATCATCGGCATTAAAGTGTCACAAAATTGCGGCCTAAATATAATAATTTCATTGTAACTTGCTGGAATAAAACTGGAATTACAACTTTATTTATTTATTTATTTTATTTTGGGGAAAATTAACAGCAAAACAACAATCTTAACAAATTTGAAATAATGGTTTTTAAAATAATGCCAATTACAAATTTTCCACTGAATATAGTAATTTACTTTAACTTACTTTAACAGCGAGTGGAGAGGGTGGAGGGGAATGTGGGACGGGAGTAGAGGGAAGATATAAAGTACGAATTAGTTTGGGTGCGGTAGTGTAAATATTGTTTGTTTTTTGTTTCTTATTACTTAATAATTAGATAATTAGAGTGTGACATGCAATCAGGGCGCAACACGCAATGGTCGCCTACCATATTAGCCTAACTTTTTACGGACGTGTGGCTGGCTGTAAAGGGTTAAGACGGATTACTAAAAGAGATCAACTGGTAAAATAAATGAGCCTTGGACCCATTCTTGCACGGGCTGTGCCATCAGCGTATTGTACACACTAGTACATAGGTATGTAATATATGTTTGGCTGGAAGACTGGCCATTGGGTTATTTTTGATATTATTTCATAACTGTTACTCGTATAGATAGACAAAAATAAGATTTTTCTCAATTGAATTCATAATTTTAAAATAAATTTTTAAAAAATTATTTACACAAAAAATACATTATCGCATACATAATACTATACAATTACTAATACTTTAATTCGCTGGTTATCAAAAAATAATACTACACAATTACTTGTACTTTTATATAATTTACTGCTAATCAAAAGATAATACCATACAATTCAATGCCAAAATTAACACTTTATATTCAAGTGCGTACTAGAAATTCTTCGGATTATTATATTTTATGGTAGCTTACTAAAAATACGCGTGTTCTATTATATGCGGTTATGTGTACTTTTTCAGCAATGTTCTAAGCTTATTTTATTGCATGAAATTATATATTTAATCGTAATTATAAAGCGAAAATTTTGTCGCCGTGTGTAAAGCAGCGAAAACTCTCGAACGGTATGATCGGATGTTGCAGCACATTTCTCATGGAATTTAGAAGTCAAGTCAACGTGCATTTTAAACTCCCGATAACATTTTTACCATATTTTCTTTCGAGTTTAAAAAAAAAATCTTAGAAAAATGAATTTTGATATCTACTGCATTGTTTCGGCAATTCTATTTGCAAGTTTTTTCTTCATTTTTTGGTAAAATAAAAGGAATTACAAAATTAATATATGCAGGAACATTTTAATCATATATCCGGCGAATCCGGGTAGAAAAGTTAGTAAAATGTAATGATTAATATTGAATAATGTTGTATATCTAAAACCACTTTAGATTTATGGTTAAAAATCCAACCTGTACGTTTGTTTGTAGTTTAGTGTCGAACTTTGTTACAGATGTTTTTTCCTTTGTTAATATTAATGTTAAATATTTATCGTTCTGCAACATCATCATTATCAAAATCGTAATAAAGTTGGAATTTAACTTAAAAAGTAACAATTTTGTTCTTCACCGATTGACATTCGAACCCCATATATGCGCTGCAATTATTTATAACGTTCTGCATAACATGAAAAAATTTAAAGCTTTTTGGTCACACTGATCGCTAAACCTTTAATTTTTTTATAATTGCATAACAGATTGCTCTATTTACTCTACAAGTTATGATGTAAAGTGAGTACCTATATGGTGGTGATCTTCTGTTTCATGCTTTCAATGCTATCATTAAATACATCGACATGATCGCTCATTTCATTTAAGAACAGATGTAATGACATCACATTACATCTGTTCTGCATTTTGAGACACGAAATAGCCCGTGACCTCGATTTCGCAAATAATATTTAGTACAAACAGGGCATAATTCTCTAACAAGTTCGGAGAATCAATTATATTTCTTAAAATTTTGATCCCCACCAAGACTAGGCCTTGCCTACATTTATTTTTCTTAACGTTTTAACCCTATGACTGGCAGAGCCAGTGAAAAGCCTGGTGAAACGTTTTTCAAGCACAAAAAAAATCGCTGCTAAGTACGTAAGTAATAAACCCTTGTACTACGAAAATAAGAATAACTTGCCGATGTCCTGGAATGGGGCCCGAACCACCAATCACCAGATCACTAGGCGAGCGTCATGACCACTACACTAACAAGCTACTAGTTTAGAGAAGAGGTTTTGTTTTGTTCTCAGGCTAAGTTTAAAAGGGAAATTTGAATATAGTTTATTGAATAACAGTATTTTTAACAGAAAAGGGTATACGAAAACAGGAAGAGTCTTGACTGGTTAACACGTAGGTACGTAAGCACCGTGTCCAGAATTTGGACCCCCGACTAAAACAAGAGAACGAAGATGGTGATGATGATTAACAGTGATTCTAACAACTCTTATCATAAACCAAATTCGCCGAAGACCGCTAAGCGTCACATTATAAATCTGATTAACCTTGTGACCCACGCAATCTACACTTTGCGGTGATTTTATATCTCATATATCTTCTCTTAATTTTATTTTCCACGTTGTATTTTCTCAACCATAAAAAGCGTATTCTGTACCTTCCTATACATTCCTAATTGTCACAAACTGTTTTTACATTGTTCTTTAATGTTGCACCAAGACATCTGTCGATAATAATCTGTATATTTAAATAAAATATATTATATATGAATAACATGCTAAAATCAGTAAGGAATCAGTTGTACATGTAAATTGAGTTGACATGACGCGTTTTGTATCATTATTCAAGATGACGTACAGTGTTTATGCCTGCTCTTGAGAAAAGCTCCACTTCTTTACAAGCTTTTGTATAACTTCACTTATCTGTTGGTTTGTTTAATTAACTGAATTCTAGAAATATCAACAACTTCCCGACTCGCTAGAGCTCTTTTACCACTGGATGATGATTTGGTTTAGAGTAGTTTAGACTATATTTTGGTCCTCTCATAAATCATAAATCATGTCCGAGATACTCCAGCTTTCTTGTCTTGATAGTCCGCAGCACTTCTCGGTCTTGTTACACTAACTAATTAACCAACTAACCATCACGCCGTTTCTCCGCAGGGATAGGCAAAGAGGATAGAACGCCATATTCTTCTATCTTGGTACACCTGTTTTGCTTCGGCTGCATTCATACATCTTCCCAGGCAAGCTGTACGGTTGTTGAGGCTATTCACAGGACCATCCTCCAATATTTATAGTATTTGATCATGCCAGGTCTTTCGCGGACGCCCTCTTTTCCTGTTCCTGTTATCTTCAAAACTCGCCCCATGTTTTCTTAACTATCCTTTCCTCGCTCATTCGTTCTAATAACCAAACCATATCAGCATCCTTTCTTTATTCTGTCTACCACATTGCAGCCAGCTTTGCACTCACTTCTAATTTGTTCATCCCTCACTCTATCGACCAAAGATTTTCCACAAAAGCACATTAGTGACCACGTTTCCACCGCGTTTAGCCTACTTTAATTCCTTTTGTGTCAATTCCAGGATTCACTTCCACACACCACTGTTGGCACTAGAACGCCATTATGTACCGCTAGTCTCGCTTCTTTTGACAGGTTCTTATTGGCCATAATGGCACAGGTTTTATATTAAATATTTTATGTAGTTATATATAAAACTACTGTTTCGGGGTCAATGGTCCCTTCATCAGGGTACAACGTATACTAAAAATTAAAATTGTAAGTATATTCATTAACATAATATTGCTAGAGTAGATTTAACTTTTATACCATTAAAATTATAAACATTTTCACAAAAATTTGCCTTATTATAATATAACATAACGATGCACTAATAATTATAACACTATCTAGTTTAATATGTGCCAAAATTTAAATAAATAATTTGTATTGTCCTTTAAACTGCATACTTTCAATTGTGTTCTTATTTTTTAGTCTCATATAGCTTCCTTGACCAATCCTGTGACTGCCTTTCCTTAATCCCGCAATAACGGGATCGGAAAAATGCTCCGGGATTATGATCCCTACGCCCGCTCCAACGGCCGCGCTGGTCGCCGTTCGCAGCGGTCTTTGTCTCGCGGCCATCGGCTGCCGGCCGCCGCATCTGTCATCTCACGCTCGACTTCCGCCGGTGCAGCGAGCGGCCGGGCGCGCCAGTAGCCTGTCGGTCCCCACTAGCGGCGGTTCGGCTAAGCTCATTTCGCCGGGAGAATCGGCGGGAAAGCGCCTCATTCGTCGACGGAAAATCCGATAAGCCGGGCGCGCGCGGCGATGGCGCGATATCGTTCTGCCAGCGGAATGCTAATGTGTCAGTGAAATTATTCGCGTGCTCTGTTATTGTATTTATGCGATCGCGAGAATTGTGCTTATGAGTCTAGGTCTGTATGTTAAACGAGTGTTTAATATCATCTCGCATTCAATTATATTTCGTACATTTTTTCCGCTTCATATACGAACGTCGTTATGCAGAAAGTGGCCAGACACATAAAACTCAAACTTTGATAAATTAGCCATAACCCGTTTTAATGTCTCTAAAATAATGTAAATCAAAACATAAAAATGTTATATTAAATATTAATAAAAAGAAAATACTTTTAATCAATATAAATTTACTTTGTTTAAACCACTTATTTATTGAAAAAAATCAACATGTTTCAAAGCTAATGGCTTCTTCATTCATATTTAAGAAGCCATTGGCTTTGAAACATGTTGATTTTTTTCAATAAATAAGTGGTTTAAACAAAGTTAATTTATATTAATTATAATTATGTTACCACAAAATAAATTTGCTACATTTGAAGAAGAAGAAAATACTTTGTATAAAACCACTATTGATTGTATTACCCACATGTTTCGGAGCTGATGATCCCTTCATCAGGATACAACGTATACTAAAAATTAAAATTACAAATACAAAGTTATATATTTCATTTTAAAACACAATATTCGACCATAAGTACTCATTAGTATATTCATTAGCAAAAACAAATAAATATATGGGATATTTATTTTTAATATTTTTAGTACCTATACGTTGCATCCTAATGAAGGGACCATTGACCGCGAAACATGTTGATAATTCAATAAAGAATGGTTTTGTACAAAATATATTTTTTATTAATAAAAATAATGTTACCACAAAGTTATTTTGCTCTTGTTGATGTGCAGTAAATTTTTGTTTCTTGAAATGTTTATCGTTTAATACCTAATTCTTTAAGGAAAAAATATTTGGAAAATGGAATGTGTTCCCGAAACAACATTTTATTTAAGGAAAAATATTTTTACATTTTAAAATTAGATGTTTGCGCTTAAAAAATCAAACGGCCAGCATTATAAATGTTTGTATGATAGCGGCCCGGCTGCTTTTGACCTTATTACTTGAGGTCAATTAAATGTTCTAAATAAAATTAATATTTCATCTGTTCCTCATTGTTGACAAGCTGCTTTCTGCGTAACCAGATTTCATTGATACCTTAGTAATATGGAAATTTAATAACTAATCCCTTATTACAATTATACATTTTTTTACATCCATTAAATTTATTCAGAAGAACCGTTTATAATATAGGATGCCTCTTCGCCCTCATACTTAACAGGTATTTTTCAATTGTTATTTATAATACTTAGTAGTGATAAATAATCAAATAAATAAAAAGAATAATGTTTTAACATAAATTAAAAAGGATTGATTTATAAAATTTATATTCAATTTATTAAATATAGATATGAAATTGTCTTATACATTTGATTATACACAAAAATTGATCAAAATTATTTTTAAAATAAAAAAATGATTATATAGGGTGTCTTCTACCTAGTAGCAAAAACTTCGGGAGAATCTTCTTCGTGAAATTTTGAATAGAAAATATTTTTTACACTTTGGGTGAAACGTCAACAGTTACGCAGACAAGCGACAACTAATTTTGCATTTTTTCTCTCAATATTTCAGACTTATTTTCTGTAACATGTTGGATATCCATCACTACGATACTTATATTGAATTCTAACTTATATTCATTGGCTTTTATACAAGTCAAAAGAAATTATAAAAAACTTCCATCATTTATTTTCAAATTTCTGCAAGGTTTTAATAATTTTGTTCGACTTGTTTTAAAGCGAATAAATTTTTAATAATCCATATATTTAATTGAATTGGTATTCCAACGTTTTACTGAAAATAAGTAAAAAAAAATGAAAAAATATTTAAATTCGATGTCGCTTATCTTCGTAACTGTCGTAAATTTCACCCAAAGTGAAAAGAATATTTTCTATTCAAAATTTCATGAAGAAGACTCTCCCGAAGTTTTTGCTACTATCTATGATACACCAGGTGGAAAAGTTTAATAAAAATAATAATGTTGCAGAATAAATATTAAAATTTTTATTCTAATAATAACAATTTCTACTATAATTTTTTTAAATGCATGTACGTAACCTCTTGCGCGAATGAAAAAATGTAAAAATTCATATATTATAGAAAGGATTATTAATTTAACAAATAAGTTGATATTTAACAAATAAAAATAATACTTAAAAAGTAGTTTTTATATATTTTAAATATTTGAAAAATATACTTTTAAAAATATATTTAAATTCCACTAAGATTTTTTATAATATTATGAAAGTATTACGTCTTAATCAAACATTTTATATATGTTTTAACAATATGGTAGAATTAGAAGTAATTACGCACTGTCGAAATCTCTCGAACTGTACATCGGATTCTGGAAACATCGAGAATGTGACCTAACCACGGTCTATAAAAACGAGAGCAGTTGTTATTGTTGACAGAGGGCTGTCGCTATAGAAAGCGAAACGGTGCGGTGGCTAGTGTGGCCAGCGCGTGTGTTCCAGCAGTAATTCAAGAAACCGCATACCGCCAAGTGAGAAGTTTTCTAGTGCGAACCTGAGCAATGTGCATCAGAATATCTTCTTCTTCCTCTTCACCCGCTTCCCATTTCATTTGGGGTCGGCTCTCCTTATTTTTCTTTTCCACGATTCCCTGTTCTGGGCCATCGCTTCCTTCTCCACACTACTCCACCATGCGGCGCTGGGACGATCTCTATCTCTTTTTATCTCTTGTATTTTGAGTGCGGTATGCACTGCATGATCTACATGCCTCATTACCTAGTCCTGACATAAATACTGTTTCACCATTTCAGTGATTTATAAAGTCAAAACAATTTGAGGAAATCGCATAAAACTTATAATGGGTAATCCCCACTCCTTTATGGTGTTGCTATAATCAGTTAGTCACCGAACGTTGATCAGTATTCATGGAGTGGCGTGATAAAGAAAATCGGTATCTGTTATAGGCGTGATGATAGATTTTGAAATAACATTCTATGTTGTAGGTACACGTCTACTATTACCGAAAATAACATTATTTCAGTAATAAACTAAAACGTCCGCAGCTGTCATTTCGTCAACGTGACGTCAAGCCTCAGTAAACATTGCATTGTGTCTATGGCAACAGTTCAAAAACGCTCTGACCGGTGTTTCAGTTAAAATGGCGGATTGCACAATTTTATATTTTTATTTTATTGAAAATCTTATTAATCTCAATTTTTATATTAAAACTGGATCATTTTTTAAATTTTTTCATTCATTCAAAAAATTTTCGTCTCTAAAATCACTTATTCCCTAATTCTTTAATACTGTCATCATGGCTATTGCATTACATAAAGTTAGGAAGATGTTGGGAGATATTTTTAATATTTTAAAATCTTTGGGTATTAGTCACCAGTTTGTGTATCGCACTATTAATCCGTTCAAGAATACTCGGGATATTTAAGAAAGACAAAGAAGTGGTCGCCCACAAACTGTACAAACTCCAGCAATGATTAAAGCCGTGAGTAGCAGAATTCGGAGAAATCCTCTCCGTAAACAAAAAATCGTGCCCAGGGAGATGGGTATTTCGACGAGGAGTATATCCCGCGTTATCAAATCGGAGCTTACCGAAGAAGCACTGGGCATTTGCTTACTCCATCTCTAAGGGACATCAGGAAGACCAGAGCTAAACAACTGATTCATCGGTAGGCAGACATCATGCATCGGAAAATTAATTTTCCGACGAAAAAACTTTCAACTTCGAAGAGAATTATAATAAACAAAATGATCGGGTGTATGCACATGATCGAGAGGCGGCTCAAGTCACTCACGAAGTTTAAATAGGTCATCATCTAGCATCAGTGAATCAAAGAAGTAGATATACCTATACAAATAATACAATCAATTTTTTTTAATGTCAATTCTACAATGTTGCTGAATCAATTGAAAAAAAAAATCTAAATTCATTTTCAGCGTTTCATTTTCCACCCCAGTCACGATCCCATGACAATATTTTGACACATCTAATGCATACACAGACGTCTCTTAATTATCTACGTTACCGACGAGGTTAATTTGTTCGGAGCTTTTTCAACCGATAATAGCGGGAAATAATTAGGTTTTTTTTACGCTTCAACATGCCAAGAGGCCCACTTACAGAAGCGAAAGTCATCACAAAACAGCCAGGCTTGAGCAAATCGCATAGACAAATTGTGGCCTCACCGGGAATCGAACCCGGAACCCTCGGTGTGCGAAGCCAGTGTCATACCCAATGGGTTTTTATATTTTTTTCCATGATATAGACAGGTATTATAATAAATCATACGATTTATTATAGACCTGTCTTTACCAATCTTTAGTTAGGCTTTCCGTAATGATACTTTGAGTTTTAACCGATAGTTTAACTTGTGAGGGAAAGGACATTATCTGCTTCGATCGACGAATATTGAATAGGCACATTAGGCTAACAATTGAAAGAACAATTGGGTACGGGTCAAGACCCTTCGTTGGCGCATGGACTTTATTACATGCTTCTCTTGGGTAGGCACTTATAATGTTCGCTTTAAGAAATATGGACATCGTTTTTCGTAAATTGGTGTATTTTTAATTCTTTGGAAGTTCGCACTATTTCGTTTTGCATTATAATTTTTGTCTTTGATTTTACTCATATTTTGAAAATGATAAAATATGTAGTTATTTTATATTATACTGTCGCGAGACGTGTCTTTGGGGGGCAAATAATAACGCTAAAATAATTTAAAGTTTAATTTATTACCGAAAAAAGCACTGGACAAAGTTAAATCGTTCTTAAATTTATAGTCGCTAAATGTTTCCAGAATATTTCATCACTTATTGGACTGTTTCTTAATTTGCAATAATTAATGCTGTTTCTATTACTTTGATCACTTTCTAGTAAGTTCCCTTCAATACTCGTACGTAGAAAAACTTTTCGCCCCGATAGGAACTTCTTTTATTTATTATTGCAGGAATATACGCTAGTCAGACTGCGCTGCGCTCCATTGCTAATATCGCATTGGTTTAACGTCACGAATGACTGACACGCGTCGCATGACGCCCTTGTATTTATTGGTATCACCGCCTTTTAGATCCTTCGAGACTCTTGTGGAACTTTCCAGAGATTACGAGAGACTTGTAGAGCATTCTAAATGATTCCAAATTATTCATTCATTAAACATAATGAACGTAAAAAAGTGTTATACATACTTGTTATATTATATAACAAGTATGTTATATTATATAACAAGTATGTTATATTATATAACAAGTATGTTATATTATATAATAACTATTGCTATAGTAGATTTTTCAGAATTTCCACAAAGCATTTTCACATAAGAAGAACTTGTGCAAATGTATTGCAAAATCAGGCGAAACAGCTGTCATATAAAAAAAAATTCTCAGTAAAGTACAGGATCTGGCCGCACTTTAAACTTTAAACTGTATAAGTAGTTTTATTTTTTAATCAAAACACATTTTACTGTGAATTTTTTTTTAATCAGTTAACATTATTAATCGCAGTTCCCCGGATCGTAGTCCTGGGTTCGTATTCTGATGGTAACCAATTATTTTTAGGTATTTTTTTTATACTTTTCTAATTGATTAATCTAGTTTATTCTAAATGTTATTAGTAGTTTGTGTAGGTTCGAACTTTATAATTGTTCCTCAATATTTCCGTAATGTCTACAGAAGACCGCTTGAAAGAATATTTATTCAGGTGAATTCCATTTTATTGGAGGTTAATCGCAGAAGTGTGACGATTTTGGCATGTGGCTATACAGGCTGATATATTATCATACAATAATAAAATTTTACAGTTCAATTTTAATATATTTTAGTAAATTCGGTCAAAATTGTTTTATTAGCAATATTCTGTTTAATGTTACTATGGTTCTAATACCCCATCTAGCTTTATAAGAGATAGTATTAAGATAGTTTTATATTTGTTTATTTAAGTTAATTTTTGTAACATATATAATTTTTGTAATTCAGTTAATCAGACGTTTTTCTTGCATTTGGTCAAAGTTCATGAAAAGCTATTTATTTTAGTTTATTATATTCACAATAGGTTTTCAACGATTGCTTTTTTTGTTGGATAGAAAATTTTATTATATTGTGGTTTATTTTTATTGCTGGTTGACTTCAGTCGTAATGTGTATTGTGTAAATTTTTAATAAATTCACTATTTGATTATTAGTAATGTCTTCTTTTTCTTCTTCTTCTTCCTTAGCCTGTTTCTCTCCACTGCTGGATGTAGGCCTTTTCCATTTTCTTCCACTCATCTCTGTTTCTCCCCCTTCGCATCCAGGTTCTTTCTACTTGCTGGACTATGTCATCAGACAACCTTTTGGGAGGTCTTCCGACGCTTCTATGTTTTGTCCAGGGCCTCCACTGTATGATTCTGGGTGCCCATCTAGTATCCTCATCTGCATCTGCCTTTCCATGGCCCACTGTGTACATTTTAATTTTTGTATGCTTTTTTCCCTTAATTAGTAATGTAGATGTTCTTATTGGTTGTGTATAGTATTAATTAATATATGAAGGCAGAAAAAATATTGTTTTCAGCATAACACATAAGCATTATTCTTTTGTGGAAGATTATTTCATATTCTAGCGTTAGTCTTAATGCCGTATATTACTGTCAATTTTTTGTCTCTAACTAAATGCACTTGCGTGTTATATGGTCTATATGATGGGATCAACAATTAACTAATAACGGGAATAACCGAAGCATCCTGTTGGTTGTACCAACAACAGGCTTTAACTATACCTTTAAACGAGCTGAATTGTGTACTTGGTTCAACGTTTAGTCCAGGCTTTTGTATGACATCATCCGACCTACCTCGTAAATACTACATTTCAGATAATTCGATTTTATACAAAACCTTCTATTGACTTTAAAGGAATGTTATGTGAAGTAGGTACCAACGGCGTTAGTTGAATATTAATTCATTTTAAATTCCTAAATTTTCAATGGTTCGGAACATTTATATGAGTAAAGTTTAGGAATTTCGTGATTACGTAAGAAGAAAACGTATTTGATGGAACCACTTGGGTTTTCCACTACAAATCGGATAATACGCGATCGATGATGAGCAGGAAATCCAATACCGGGGTCCAGGCCCAGTTCACAATATTTCTGAATCCCGGACTGGAACGTGTGATCCCGGAACCCAAAATCAGATGAACACTAAATGAGTGAGCTCTCGGTGCTCTGCTATTGTTCCGGGTATATTATTCACAATAATATAATTATTTCACATTAAAATTGTTTTATACATATAAGCTTAAATTTGCTTAGAATGTAAATATCATTAATTCAAACTCAGATATTTGACTTAACTTCATTACGAAAAATATGAGTGTGAGGTTTATACTAGAATACTATTTTGCCTTTATATGCTTCTTGCACTTTAAGCTTTTTAAACTAATAATAATAGTATTCATAATGAAAAATCATGGGACATAATAATTGCAGGATTTTGAAGCTGAAAATTTATGAAAAGAAAACCGTTTGTTTTTTTAAATTGACCTTATTCGACTGAATCTTAAACTAATTTCAGATTGACTTACAAGCTAATTTCATCGACTTAAAAGCTAAAGTATATTTACAGCAGCAACATTTTTGGTGAATTTTTGTTGCTGATCATCAGTGTTGTTGCTGTAATTCCATTATGTTATGGACGGATCAACGGACGGACGTTCGTTGCTGAGTCATCATCGTGGTTGTTATTGTAATTGCAGCAAGCTACGGACGGACGGACGTACATTCTTAATTAGTAGATTTAATTACAACATTTTACGTTCCTTTGGACGATTGTTGGTCAACCTAAGATAAATGCAGTGTTAATTTTTATTTCAAAGATTCCTGACTTAAATTTAAATACCTAACATGAATTGAATGCTCTTTCTAGCCTTCTTATAAATTTCACATTTTAGTAAATATGTGCATTGTAATCTCCGGAGTTCGGGATCGGATTCACTAGTGATAAAAAATCCATCAAAAATGACGGTACGTTTACCTGTCAGTTCCTAAGGAATTTATTTATTTATTTTATTAAAAAATAATTACGAGCAAAATATTTTCGTAATTCGAAAAAAAAATCCAAAAAGTTTTTTTGAAAAGAATTGTTTTCAAAAAAATAAATTTACTTTAAAAAAGTTACAGACGGACGGACAGACAACGAAATTATTGTAATTGGGATAATTCACAAAGATACGCGATACATTACGTGTCAAGAAAGTGTGCGACACTAATTGAAACAAGCGTTATATATTATTAGCCCGGAAGGCAAAGGGCGAGGGAACGAAAGTGTGTTTCTGGCAGACAATGACACGAGACCACACCACGCGTTTTATTGTTTAACTTGCTCTTATCTGAGCGCGTCTACACGTGTCGTGTTGTGTTTACTCACCGACGTGTGTATATTATTATACATTCATGTTTAGGTCCGAGTTATATTTTTTCTGCGAACCTACATACATTTTCTAGAATTTTTAGAATTTTTAATTTAAGATTTATTAGAATTTTTGCATTAATGAAATTAACATCTTTTTCAAATTACTATATTTGAGGGATATAACAACAAAGGCAGCATTATCCAAAAAATGTTTTGAATGCAGTCATCGAGGAATACTAATTTAGAATGTACTGAATTTGAGATTTTATAGGAAATATAGCTGCCTATCCCTTCCAAAATCATGTTTCCAAATCACTATTAAAAGCAAAGACAATAAACCTCAACAAATCAACCCCCCAAGTATGTGTCACGTGACAAAATGGCCGTTTTATACTAAAGCGAGAGTTGATGTCGATTTTAGATTGAAAGATCACAGTAAAGATAGCAATATCCAATTAAGTTTAATATTTATTTATACACTTATATAAAAGGAAACTCATTTCCAATAAGATTGCAGAAAAGTTTCCTTGAGAATCGATAGTTTTTTTTTTGTATTTATCTCGGAAACACCTCAGCAGAATATTTCTGCGTTTGATTTTATACCCGTCATGTGAAGAACTCACAAAAAAATTTAGGGTGGGTTATTAACAAAATTGCACCAGTTCTGTCGCTGTATTAAGACGGACATCTCTTGATATGATTTTCATTTTAACTAATACTGAAATGAAGTAAACAACGTGATGCGTTCTTCCAGCACATTGTGGTTGGTAAAACCGCGGTTGGCAACACTAGGCGTTCATAAAAATGATTCAGCATAGAAATCGTTCATAGTATATATAAAGGGATTTATGGGAACATTTAAAACAATGTGTATTATCTCAATTTCTTAAACAAAAAAAAAATATATTAGGTGTTGTTTCATTTTATATCGAAATTCTGTTTTTCTAAATATAGTTCAAATCGCTCTTTAAAGGCGGATTGCCTAATTTTAAGAAGAAAAATAAATATAGTTTATTTATTTAACTTAGCACAAAAAGGGCGTGGAGTGCCCAAAATATGTATGATGATATAATAATTTTCGTCACAAAATATTTTTTTTCAATTACAGAAAATGGTATAAATCATAAGAAAAATCAGTGTAGATAAATAATTAACATTATATCTATAAGCTGGATACATGAATATCGTTATTATTAAAATTATTAAATTTTATTAAACATGTAGTTGGAACACGCCTCGTCTGTGCGCGCAAGAATTAAACCATATCTGTCGAAGCTGTTCGTACCCACAACGCAATAAGACTAAAATATACAACGGTACAAAATCAATAAATATATTATTAATTGCAATAAAATGTTATTTTTTGAATTTCGATTCAGTCGTCTAAAATATTTGAAAAATGGCTTCATTTAAGAATAGTTCATTAAATAATCTGTTTCTGGATCTATTTAATGAAAATCGTCTGAAAGTTGATTTGCTTTAATCTTTAATAAACTTTTTTTCTTCTATCACATCTAATTCCAAATTTTTATTTTCACTTTCGCAACATGAATGAGGTTTTGCAAGTATTATTTACTGTTTCGTTGCGTAATTGTACCCAACCGGCGATCAATGTTGATGCTTTTAACACGTATTAAAAATTAAATAAAAATAAAACTAAACCGCGTTATCTCAAAACCGCGGTTAGTAAGACCGCGGCATTTGAGGTTTTAGTGTATATTAGTTAAATAAAATGAAGTGTTTAAATGATCACTTTTGGACCTCACAAATCCTTGTGAATATGATAAAATTGTCAATAGATACAGACGTGATAGTAATTACTTAGAAATATTTGCTTAATTAATATTTAGGTATTAATGAAAACTACTCAAACTGCCCGCAGGTCGTTCATAGTCGTCGGCGAAGATAATTGGGTAATTTATAATAAAATCATAAAAAGCCGCGACCAAAAATTTTCAAAACGCATTGTTCCGACAAACGCTGAACTTGGTTAGCGTAATGGGTAAATGAACAGATTGATTGATTTCCTACCTATTAATGTGACAAATGTGACGTTTTAATAGCGTGAAGTAATCAGTTTCACAATATAATGAATCATTAAACGCATGATTGTACTCACTTGGAAATGCAGCGACCGTTATTATTAAAAGTTTTTTTTTAATAATGAAATAAACGATTTACTCAAACAAGTATTTAAAAATTACATTAAAATTTTTAAAAATGTTTTGACATTAATGATATTGATCGATTTACGATGTAATAAACACGCTTTTTTATATATACATATAAAAACTATTTCCATCTATTCAGACAATTATATATTTGACCTTTTTATTCGTATTATTAATTTTGATTGTGGCCATTAATTGAAAACCACCATAACAGCAAGTTTAATATTTTTGGCGAATTGGATAATTAATAATTTGTGTTTTTTTTTATCAACAGGAGACTGAATTCACAGATCAACATTTAAGTATAAAAAAACATCATAATTGCTTCTAAATAAGTTGATGAAAACAATTATTTGATTTGGGAATCTCAAAGATGACGTATTTCATCGTCGGAACTACTTAAATCCTATCACCTGTCTGTGAATTGAACCGAAGTGTCGGTGGACCGCGCGTGAGCTCGCTGAAGACGACAAGTTAGTCCGCGTGTGAAGTGACTCCTCGGCGCGATGGAAAAGTCTCCCACGAAGGCTGCGGCGGAGGACAAGGCCGGGCTGGCCTGCTGCAGCAAGTCCTGCGCCTCGCTGTCGGCCTCGGAGGGCGCGGGCGGCCCGCTCGAGCCGGACCCGCCCAACAACAACCACTTCCACCTGAACCAGCAGACCCTCAGGGAGTACAGCTTCCCCAAGAGGCGGCCGGTGGACCTGGAGTTCAAGGACATCAAGTTTTCAGTGCGGGAGTACTCGCTCACGAAACTTAAAATATGTGAGTACGCTTGTAATGTTTATATTTTTATTTTGATGGCTCTAATGTTAACAACTGTTTTCCGAGATCTTCGTATTTATTTGGCGCCCTTCGTAGTCCACTGAGTATGATACTGACTTCTCATACTGAGGGTTCCGGATCCGTTTTCCGGTGAGGTTAGAATACGTGTGATTTTCTTAAGTCGTGGTACTTTTGGGGCGTGTTCCGCCATTGTAATTGAACTTCGTGGCTTGTGGCGTTAAAAATTAAAATAAATTAAAATACTGCTGCGTTTAAAAAATACCGAATCTTCAGTCGGCAGAACCACATTTATTCATGCACACTGTACTTATTCTATTCTCCTCCAAAGTTGTCCCCTTAATAATGCACACACTTCTCCCAGCGTGCCGCCACTGTTAAAAGTACTTCTGGAACGCATCTTTTAAAATGATGTTCAGCTGCGCCGTCGCTCTTCGCATCGTGTGTTTTCTAGATTCAAATTGGGTCCATTTAATTTGTTTTCTTAATTTGGGGAATAGCCAAAAATTACACGGAGCCGTATCGGGGGAGTAGGCAGTCTGATAGATCAGGGGAAAGCTGTGTTTAACTAAGAAAGACTGAATGACCGTGACATGAGATTCCCATACCAGGGTCCCTGAAGGCCGCCTGTTGGATCTTTCGATCTACTTGGGTATTGATAAGCTTTTGGCAAAATTTAATGCAATAGCACTGCTCCAGTCGTTCATTTCGTCTCGTGTCGTTATTTCACAAAATGGACAGCGTGGACGGACACTAACTCTACTTCTTCACCGAGGGGCTGGCTTCCATATTCTGACGCTTAAATGTCCCCTACACCAAAGGATACCTCCCGAACTTCACTTGTTTGGACACAAAAAATAAAGGCTCGATATTATTGGGACTCACCTAAAATATATATATAACACCGCGTTTTTGGTAAATATCCTTGAAATGCATAAGAATGCACATTTCATAAATTTGAACATTATTTGATTTTTTGATCTAGCATCGCAGTTGCTAAAAAAACTAAAATTATTGTGTTAAGTGATCACTAGAGCCAGCCAAGACTGGCCGTAAGTACTGTGGATAACCCAATAAAAATTTCATACGTGCTTTCCGTACACAGATAGCTTCGTCTCTCTATTTAATTAAAATAAATTTTTGTGCTAAAAATCATAACATCTGTACTAAAACTAAGTTTACCAGAACCCCATATAAATAAAATTCTTATCGTCATTCATGTTTGCAATATTTGCGTTTTGCAATATTCGCGCATGTCTGCTAACAATGACGGCAACAATCTCAAAATGATCTAATTTGTTGTCATATTCTTACTTGTTTTGTTTACATTTTAGTGTAAACATTAAATAAAAGGTGATAGATCTCGATAATATTATATCAATACTTGTTTGTATACTTTGAATAGTCTGATTAAATGAAAACGCTATATATCGGTTGATTCGGGAATGCTTTTAAAAATGGTGGACACGTTCTCTACTCACCATTTATCTGTTTACAGACTTAGTGGAACTGACGCAATATCCACAGCTACTAAATATATCACTCTTAATTTTGATAGCTGTTAAAATTTTCATGGTTTTCGACAGTCTGTTGGGTATCTCGCACCAGGAATCCAAGAAAAAATCAATCAACCTAAATACACCGAACTCCGATATGTATATGAGGTGTAACGATTCTCGGAATGTATAATGTAATTTAGACACGTTGTAGTTCAAACACGAATTATACTCAAATTATTTCGATTACTACAAAGAATTTGCTGAAAAAACAAAATTAATTCACATTAGCTGTTCGGAAAGTTATTCAAAGAATAACTTCTTCTTCTTCCTCAGCTTTCATCTCTCCACTGATGGATATAGGCCTCTTCCATACCCTTCCATCCTTCCGTGTTATTTGCTAATTGTAAACATTTCTCCCGCCCCCCACAACACCTATATCGTCGGCCCATCTCTTTTGAGGTCTTCCGACGCCTCTTTTATTTTCCCAAGGTTTCTATTTCAGAACTCTGGAACATCCATCTTGTAGAATCATACCTATCGACAAGTCAAACCCATTGCCATTTTAGCTTCGCTATACGATGCATGATACCCACTACTCTAGTTCTGCGACTAATTTCATTTTGAGCTTTTCTACATTTTTTTGTAAGGGCCATCGTCTCCACTCCGTACGTCATTACTGGCAGTATGCACAATTCAAATGCTTTTATTTTTAAGCTAATTGGGATCTCTTTGTTTTCGAAAATATGTTTGGGTTTTTCAAAAGCAGCCCAGCTCATTCCTATTCGTCTTAGCAATTCAGCTGTTAAGACCAACTTTGCTCGAAGCCTCGTGTAGTTCTTTTATAATTTTTTGATGTTAAAAGAACAAAGAATAACAAATAATAGAATTACGAATAGTCATACAAGAAAAATATGTATTAAAATTTATTTAATTTATTCGGAAAACCAACAGCTAACAATAATAAAGTTTGGAAAGAATTGTAAACATAAAAGCCAATTATAGTTCTTCAGTTTTCCAGTTATAGGTTTTCAATGGCAGTAACAGCATGTCGTATTTACATGGTATATATTGCATGTTTAATGTAACCCGAAAATCTTACATGCTTTCAATGGTTGCTTGGTTTTGCGGTGAGCGGGCCACGGTTCCCAAAGCACCCGACAGAGTGAAACGTCTACACGAGTACGAGTGCGAAGCCGGATTTGGGAGCAGATTTATCCTCACACTAATTCATCAATAATCACTAATTTGGGAGCAGATTTACCTTCACACTAATTCATCAATAATCATTAATCAGCTCTAATTCAGCTCAATCATCTCAAACAATAAAGGGAAATCTACGAAATCCCTCGTAGTTGTTTCCCACAAATTAACAAGGAAATATATCAGTGAAATGGAGATTTACCTGCTAGTGGACCAGGAAAATAATTATTTGACGGGTATTTCTTAACGGTGCATTGATACGAGCATAATAATTTTTGGAATTACTTCTTGATCAACTAGTCAGAAGTCTGGGAATTGAATGCTTTGAACCAGATGGTTGTGAAATGCCCCCACGCCGTTTAATGTGAGCCCTGCTGCGTTTTCCTTGTCGTTGTTCTATTATTGGCTCGTCTTTTCCTCGAGCTTATTTTCGTAGTTTGACCTGAATTACGGCGCAATGACTATGGTGGCTCACGCGGCCACGCTCACTACCCCGTAAACAACTGCATAATGTAATAAATATTTATCATTTGAACAATGGTGGATTAAACGTTGGAAGGTCTGTGCCACGCCCACTGTAGTATGCCAGGAAAGGGGTTGCACGTACCCCTCAAGCAACCCCTTGCTGCGCCTGGCATACTACCCCTTGGCACGCTTTGCCCTACTAAATATTAATCATAAATAGTGAATTTAAAAAAAATATGATTTCATGGTCACATTATTAATATCCTCGCAATTAACAAGAATTATCATGTGTTAGGGTGTTAAAGTAGTAATAATTATTACGAATTTGGTAATCATCATTTGGAAATGGGTCATTCTTTTGAGCTTAACAAGGGGTTAAAAAGTTTACACAGAAATTACACAAGATAAATTTAAAAAAATATATTATTAATCATATATTTATTATTATTATTATTTTATTATTAATAATATATTATATTATATTATTAAAATTGATTAATTTAAATTAAATATTATAAACAACCAGGTCCTTTTTGCAAATAGTTATCTTTTAAATTTATTCTCACATTAGTATTTAATAATTTATTCATCTGTTATATTTTTATTTTTTAGTATACCTTATATCCTGATGAAGGAACCCTTGCCCCGTAACGCGTTAGTATTTTCAAAGTATATTCCTGTTAATTATTTCATTCAGTAACTAATTAATGAATTCTTAAATGAATAGCACTATGTTTATTGGTAAAATTATCAAATTAAATTAATTTAATAATATATACGGTCCTTTTCAAGTATATCGCCCAGGGCCTCAATCAGCCTGTATGAGGAATGCGCCACTGCATTTGAATGAACCATGACTGCAGCTGTTAAACTGTATCTAAATTACCCGTTTAATAAACATAAACAGTTGTTGCTTATTTTAATTTAAACCAAATTGAACTTTGTAATGCACACAGGTTGAGTTAAATTTAATACTACTATAGTTTCGAGAGGAGCAGTCCCTCTCATCATCAGGCGTAGTTATAAATTACGCAAAGTAACTTGCCAAATCAATTAATAATATAACAGTTGTTGTTGTTTAAGAATGTAATAATAGGATGTGAATGTCGAAACCCATGGTACTCGAGAATAGTGATGGGTCCGCTCTGTACTCACTACTACAATATAGTACTATATTACATTGAAGTGCACACTTCGCACGTTTTGAAGTGTAGTGCACACTACAAACACCAAAGTTATTGAAAGTATAAACTTCAAATAGTACACTTAATTTCAAAGCGAACACTACAAAGTACACACACTTCAAAGTTATCGAAAGTATGAGAAACATACTTTAAATGGTGCATTTTTTACGTGAAATTTTTGGGAACTTGATGTAGATAAATGAAGAAATCTCTGGAAACTGTAACAACCCCCCTCCCATGGTTTGAAAAATTTTGGGAACGAACGAAGAAATTTTTGGGAAGTTTATGTAAATGAAGAAATCTCTGGAAACTGTAACAACCCCAACAAAATATTTTTCTCGTTGACCTTTTTTTTTTAGCTCGTCAAATTTTTATTTGGGAAAAAATATTTACTTCACTAGTACTACAATTTTGTAGTACAATTACTTCACTTCATTAATATTACAATTACTTTATTACTTCACTTCATTTACTTCACTTCATTTCGTAGTACTACAATTACTTCACTTCATGTAGTTTTTACTACAATTGTAGTGTACACTTTGTAGTCTTCAAACTGGTGAACGTGTGTGTCCCTCCCCCGTCCTTGTGACTAACTGTGACAAGGACGGGGGAGGGTCAAAAAATCACGAAAGTAGTGTGATGTACTTTATGGAGACCCCTTTGTACAACATCGTTAATCTCTGATAGTTCTTCACCGATTGCTCTGAAATTTTGGCACAACGTTGCATTCAAATGCGAGGATGTTTTTGTATACCTACTATTTATTAGGTCCTTACATATGAAATTGGCGTTTAGTATGGGAGGAACATAAAGCCGATTTTTTTTTATTATATATTTTTATAGACGACATTTCCCCCCTCGTCTTTTACCCCTTCCTCTCCCCATGATGTATTTTCAATGCAAATCTATACCATTCGACCGATCGGAGTCAAAATTTGCAAACTTATTCTTTAGGACCTAGCAGATAATATAGGTGACACTCATCCCTTCCTTATTTACCCCTTCCCCTCCTCCTGATATATTTTCAATGCAAATCTATACCGTTTGAGCGATCTGACCCAATTTTAACATACTTATGATTAGGGACCCGGCGGGTAACAAAGGCGACATTTTCCTCCTTAGCCTTTACCCCACCCCTCCTCTGATATGTTTTATGTAAAAAGCTGTGTTTAACCAATCTGACCCAAATTTTGCATACTTTATTATTATTTAGGACCCGTCGGATAACATAAGCGACATTTACCCCCTCCCCCTTAACCCCACCCCCTCACCTGATATATTTTCTACAAATCTACACCATCTGTTTATCCGTTCATTCTTTAACACATGTCGGGCAGCATAGGCGACATTTGAAACATGATCTTAGAGGCTTTGCAACCCGTGCGTAAATATTTAAAACCGTTTTCCTCAATAGTCCAAGATTTTTATTTTTTCCATGTTCCATCCTTGGTCTAATTGTCCATCTTTTCCGTTTTTCGTGATGAGTATGTCAACCCATCTAGAATTTATCCACCCAGAACTCCGTCCCTACTAATGCCCTAGCCGAGAGCAGGTTGAGACAACGTAAGTCTCACTCTATGCTGTGTACGCGTCCCTTATGCTAGGTTTCGTAAATAATAGAATTTTATTTAAACAAAAACTTTTTTAAAAGTTTCCAATCCGTCACGATAATTTTGAATGACGAACATCACGTTGATCGACAGAATTAATGGGTAAGTATTAGGTCCATACATATGAAATTGTCGTTTTGCCGTACTGGCAAATTTGATCTCAAATATCTTCTCTTTGGTTAGGAATTCCAAATCCAAATTTGTACAGCTCATGTATTTGTGTTTTGAAAATTATAATTCATTTGTTTTTTCCTCAATTGTTTTTTTCTTTGCGTCATTCAGTTTACAAAATGAAAAACTTGAAATATCGCGTTATTTACGAGTACGAGTTCCACCGTGGCACCAGTGCTGCAGAAACGGCTCGAAGGATTAATGATGTGTATGGCGACGGTGCCGCAAAAGAAAACACAGTGTGTTTTTGGTTCCAACGTTTTCGTTCTGGAAATTTCGACCTGCAGAACAAGCCCCGTGGACGGCCGGAGACCAAAGTTGATAATGAAGAATTGAAGGCTATTGTGGAAGCGGATCCATCGCAAATCACATCCGAGTTAGCTGCAGGCTGCGGTGTTAGTGATAAAACTGTTTTAATCCACTTGAAGCAAATTGGTAAGGTGAAAAAGCTTGAAAGGTGGGTACCTCACGAATTGAGTGAAGCAAATCAACAAACGCGCGTTGAATGCTGCGTTGCATTACTCAACCGGCACAATAATGAAGGGATTTTAAATCGAATCATTACCTGTGATGAAAAGTGGATCCTGTACGATAATCGGAAGCGCTCATCGCAATGGCTGAACCCTGCCGAACCAGCCAAACCATGCCCCAAGCGAAAATTGACTCCAAAAAAGTTACTTGTGAGCGTTTGATGGACTAGTGCTGGTGTCGTTCACTACAGATTTCTTAAATCTGGCCAGACGATTACGGCAGATGTCTATTGTCAGCAACTGCAAACCATGATGGAAAAGCTAGCTGCTAAACAACCGAGGCTGGTTAATCGCTCTAGGCCACTGCTGCTTCATGATAACGCTAGACTACACACTGCACAACAGACGGCTACCAAATTAGAGGAGCTTCAATTGGAATGTCTAAGACATCCACCGTACTCTCCGGAACTTGCCCCAACAGATTACCATTTTTTTCGAAATTTGGATAACTTCTTGCAAAGGAAAAAATTCAACTCCGATGGGGCAGTCCAAACCGCCTTCAAAGATTTTATTGATTCCCGTCCGAATGGTTTTTTTAGTAAAGGGATCGATGAACTACCTATGAGATGGCAAAAGTGCATAGATAGCAATGGTACATACTTTGATTAAATAAATATATTATAATAAAAAAAAATCGGCTTTATGTTCCTCCCATACTAAACGCCAATTTCATATGTAAGGACCTAATATAATATTTTTTACTTCTGTTATAAAACTCAACTTCTGTCTGTTCTTTATACAAATGGACACCTTCTTCCGATTCAACTTAAATTTTGCATACTTATTCCTTAGGATCCGGCGGGTAACACATCCGACATTCCCCCCACCCTTTTACCACTTCCCCTCCTGATATACCATTCGACCGATCGGACTCAAATTTTGCATACTTATTCTTTAGGACCCGGCAGGTAACAATGGTGACATTTCCCTCCTCCCCCTTTACACCGTTTGACCGATCTAACTCAAATTTTGCATATTTATTCTATAGGATCCGGCGGGTAACAAAGACAACTTTTCCCCCTCCTCTTTTACCCCACCCCCTCCCCTGATATATTTTTTCTACAAATCTACACCGTTTTCCGATCTGAAATTTAGCAAAGATACTTATTCTTCAGTACCTGGTGGGTAAACGAAATTTTCTCCTGGACACTTCATACATCCCAGCCTAGGTAAAATGCAAACATTGTTTTTATTGGAGACTTTGCAATCGATGGAATCTTTGTTTCCCCCACAAACTCATTTTTAACTGAATCCTTAACTCGTGCAACGCCGGGTACGAACAGTTAATAATAAATAAAAATATGTTCAAGACAGTAATACTATTCGTCATGAATACGGTAGAAAATGATCACGTTTTAGTGTTTACTGTTTCGTAAACGTATTTGATAATCTCAAGTATATTGCCAAGTATTTTCTCGGGCGTGTTAAATATCTCGTGTTGTATAAATATTAATTAGTAACATGTAATTAAGTATTATTTTCTCTACGGATGCGTTAAATAAAAGTTACGCGCGTCACCTTGGTATTTGTTAATATTTTTTTATATCCTAATGAAATAAAAATATATATTTTTTATATATTTTTTTGTTTAATGTAAATTAATTTAGAACTTTAATGAACTAACCTTAAAAATCTGGTCGAAGAAGGTGATCACATAATAAAGTTAAAAGACATATTATAACAATTTAATAAAGCTCTTTCAACGTATATGAAAGCTTTAATAAATACAATAATGTAATAATACGATAAAACGTAAATAAAACAAACAAAATAGTGTTAATGTACTCTTACATTTAACGTAACATATTATTGTACACTAGCCCTGAAAAATCACGGGTAATAATAATAATAAGTAATAAAGGATTTTGAAGCTCTGATTATTCATGAATAGAAAACTTTTTTTTTATATAGACTATTTGATTAAATCTAAAACCAAATACATATAATAAAATAATAATATAAAAAATGTCTAGGCCGTGTAATTTAGTGGGGCGACCCTTACGTGTTGCCTAAGCCGCGCGCTGATTGCGTGTCACATTGGGCATCATCAGTATTGTTATTGTAATTCCATGAAGTTACGGACGTAACAGACAGACAGACTGACAACGAAATTCTTATATTTAGATAAACCAATTTATTATACACTTATTCACAATTACACTATATTCATTCAATTCGCTGTACACGACGAAATATACGTATATACAAATACAATCCGACATAGAACACAGAAATTTTGCATTCTTTTTATTACATTTTAGTATCTACCTATTTACATTGTTAATGAAATATAAGGGAAAAGCCCAAAAGTCGCGTTCACTTGTGGCACCATACACTGCTGTTGGACAATATTATTGCGTTGATTCTGATCATTTCTACGTGTGGATGTGGCATGACGAACTTTTGATGTGTCTAGCTTTTGCTCGTTCCACAGCCGCGCAAATCGTCCTTGCGCCAAAACAGCTACGCAAAAATGTTCCATTTGATTTACATTACCCGCCACATTGTATATATTACGATCGTAACAAGTCACTGAAAATTCAACATGAGTATAAACGAATGCTAACAAAATTTGCTAACATTCGTGGATTGTAATGTTGAATTTTCACTGCTGTTGCTTTTGGTACACTGAACGATGCCAATGAACGAACCTTAAAATATTTACAATTGCTTTTGGTAAACTGAAACATGACAGTGAACGAACCTTTGAATATTAACGAATCCTTTTGGTAAACCGAAACATGACAATGAACATACCTTTGAATAATAAGTAGTGATTTTGGTACACTGAACCATGACAGAGAACGAACCTTTGAATGTTTATAAACTAATAAGTGTGCCGTACTTTCATCATATTATTCCACTTGAATTTAATTTTCCTTCTTGATGTCAACTCAAACCTCATGCAATAGGTATACACAGAATGAATAACCGTGATCGATAATCTGGCTTCTTGCAGATTTTTTCATCAGTACACTATAATACTCTTTCAGTGTCCATCATCTACCTTCATAATTCCGGAGTGGCATCTCTGATCTGTGCTCTTTAAACTTTTCACCACAGATGACGACTTAAATTAAAACTTAAAGTTAAAACTAATGTTAAAACTCACATCTTTATAGAATGTATTCCTGGACGTCTACCGCCCATTGTCTCCTTATCTTTTGCGGAAATAAAGGTCCCTTCCTGGTCTTGTTGATATTATTTATCAAAAGTCACATATGCGTATGATGCATACACTTTTGAACCGGTGCACAATGCACACAAATATATGTAATTCTTTTCGCTCCTCTCTTTCTTCGCTAAATTAAAAATACTTTTTTGGCAACATTCTAGAATAATATGACTTTTTAAAAATTTCAGTTAACCTTTATTATTTTTTTCCGGTTAATTATAAATGACGACTTATTAATTAAATTAGTAATAAAAAATCCAGTGAGATTCTAATAGAACATTTGGACATAATCAACGCTGATGTTTTGAAAATTTGTAAATCAGAGACAAATTGCTTTTATGCTGATTTCCAATTGTAACGAAGTTAATTTTGCTAACGGCATTCTGCATATCGTTAGCTGATTTGGCAAATTTAACTTTAAGATAAGTACTAGTGATGCAACGAATACGAATACGAATATTCGTATTCGCCGAATAGTAGACATTTACCGAATTCACCGAATATCATCACAAATATCATCACGAATATTCGTATTCGCCGAATACCATTACGAATATTAAAAACAAACTATTTATAACTGAACGCAACGCAAATTACGTTTTGACTGTGCACCGTGTATCCGAACACGCCTCCATTATCGGGAATTCCCCTTACATTGAATGAATGGATTTGTTGAGTTCTCAAATTCTTTTTTCTATGGAACTCAAGCTGTCAATTGTTACTTGTTTCTTGTTTCACAGCATAACATGAGTTCTTTCATCTAGTTTTTTTGAGGTTTTTAAAAGGTTACGTGCTCATTCCATGTAGTTTTTGTTTTGTAATACGTATTGTTCGTTCCATTTTATTTCCGTTGTGTGTAATAGTGTTAACTCTTATAAAATAATTTCAATTAATAAAATCAAGATGTTAAACTTTTTTTTTCACACGAATTTCAGAAAATAGGAATGAAGTAGATACATATCTCAAACAACCCAATCTCACCTTCTGCTGAACCATTGCTTTTCTGGCGTGAAGATATATTTCCCTAAGCTGAAAAACTGGCCCAGAAGTATTTTTCATTAAAGCCATCTGCTGTCACCTCAGAAAGATTATTTTCGACCGCTGGGAATGTACAAACGGATAAAAGAAATGTGCTTTTTGAACAAAAATTTGCCGGTGGTAAATTTTAATTATTAAATCTCTTAGTAAAAAAAGAACAGTGGTGTATTATTTATTACCTTGTAGAATTATCCGTATTCGCCGAATAATAGATTTGATATTCGTATTCGCCAAATAGTAGGTTTGATATTCGTATTCGTGAAAGTAGTATTCGTTGCATCACTAATAAGTACCTACTAGATATTTGTGTGCAAGCATTATGTCAATCTATCGATAATTTATGTACTATCTATATCACTCGCGGTGATGGATATTTACTTAGAAACTGAAAAATTCACAGCCCTATATAAAAAATTTGGACAAAGTCATTTTTATTGTTCAATTTGATCTGCGTGAAGCTTAATGCACTACTTTAATATGCGTTTCAAATCTGATATTGAAAAATTTGTCGAGTTCTTCAAAATACTGCTCCACACCGCCGTTCATTCATTTTGAGGTTAGGGAGGAGCTGGTAACTCGACGGTGCTTTTTCAGGTGAAAGGGCGGACGGCTCGCCAATTGAAAGTTAGTGGCAGTTCAGAAGCAATGGCTTCGATGTTAACCAGAAGTTTATCATTTTGTTGGTGTTTCTGGAATTTCGTGAGGGTCTTCTTAACGTTCTGCTGTCCGCATTTTTTTAAATAGAGATGCTAACACGGAGTACGTGTCACATCAATATTCTTACTATTTTCGAACTAAGCTAAACGCTTGTGTTATGGAAATAGGACTAACTTGAATTTAAACTATGCCGTTTACTTTTTAACTATTGTACATGATAGAGCAGACGAATATCTGCTATCACTACTTGAAGCGGAAAAATTTCAAGAAGTTGTGTAAGATAAGATGCGCAAGATTTAGAACTAATAAGAAAAAATCTGAATGTTTAGTGGAAGAAGTCAAAGAACCTTGAATTTCACGATACGTTACTGGTAGATTCCTGCCTAAAAATGTTCGAGCAACAAAGTCCTAATATCAGTAGTTGTGAAGATAAACGACTTCAAAGTTTCCATCTTTATTTTCAATTTATCTGACTTTTTTTTCTATAAAACGTTGAAGTAACTGATATACCGAATATTGTAAATTCATTCTTACGAAGGAATAGATAAAGAATAAGTCGGGCTCTTTAAGCAACTTCACCAGAGCTTCCCTAAGGCCCGGTTGTTTCAAGTTGGATTGAAATAAAACTTCGTTTAAAGCGTAGATTTTTATGGAAACGCATCGTTTGATTGGTGGAGAACGCAAAAATCTATGCTTTAAACGAACTTTTACTTTAATCCAACTTGAAACAACCGGCCCTAATACGCATAAAACATAAGGAATTATTTGTAATACCTTGAAAAAGTGCCGAGTAACCCGGTAAGGTGACGCACGCCGTTAACGTACAACCGCATGTCTGGGAACTATAAAATGCAGATGTTACCGAGTCAAATGCCATTTATATTTTTTTACATTGTTCATTTCAGGTTAATGAATGCTGTTGTAAAACTCCTTGTCATGCAGGATTAAAGCGCAATCAGAAAAAATATATAATTGTAAGTTATTTTCCCGAGAAAGAAATTTATAGCATTTTAAAATGGAATATGTATGTGCTAAAAAGGAAAATGTATATCGTTGAACATAAAAATTATTACTCCCGATATTCCCTCGAATGAGGATTAGAACTAAATGTCTCGTATTTCCCTACCTACTTGTCTAATAGATAATCTAATCGAGAGTGACAAGTTTTTCAATTGGATAGTCGGAGCTTCCTTGGCAACACTATACAGGCACAATAGTATGTTTTGTTGTATGTGGGTACATACATCTTACAGTTTAGTGCGACTTGAGCGTTTCGCACGCCTGATTTTTTTTACACTTCATCACTTTACTTATGATACTACTGATATTGTACCGCGATGACATATTACTTAATCTTACTAAATAAGTGCGGGTGCGAGTGCAAGACCTTAAAAAAATTTTTTTGAGGTATGAACATCGTTAATCCTACTATCTTATCTTAAACATCTTTTCATTTAAGAAAGCTAATCGAATTAGTATTGTGTAAGCCGTGCGTACGCACGGTGCACATGATTAGTGGTGTTGGTGTTACTATCCGTAATACCCGTAAATACCAACACAACGAAATAATGTACATCGAACGCACAGCTTTCACAAAAAAAATCAAAATAAAATATATATCTCGTAATATTCCTAACACAATAATTATTATAGCATTCATGTTTTGATATTTCATAATATTCTGACAGATAAATATTTAATTTCAATATTTTTTCCCTATTATATGTTTACGTATTTATATATATTATATATGACTCTATTTAAGGAGCCAACCGTCACAAAATTTATAAAACTGGGAAGACTTCGGTGGCTGGGTCATGTGGAGAGAATGTCCGAGCATCAAGCACCAAAGTCCCTGCTGAACTCAAAGCCAATAGGGCGAAGGAGCTTGGGAAGGCCGAAACTAAGATGGAGTGACATCGTCCTCAAAGATATCTCTGCCTTAGAGCTTCGAAACTGGAGAGAGCTGGCACTAGACCGAGATGAGTGGAGGAAGATTATTGAGGAGGCCAAGACCCACCAAGGGTTATAGTGCCAAGAATGATGATGATGATATGTTTACGTAAAAGTCATGCTTCAATATTCTCACTGCGCGCGCCTGCTATTATCACGTGTCTGATAGAGAATCGAGAGTGATAAGTTTTTCAATTGGACAGCCGGAGCTTCCACGGCAACATTATGCAGGTATAGGAGTACTGAGATATGCAGGTGGCTTGACGACCAATTTGTTTCACTATCACAAACAATAAAATTATGAATTTTAAACTTATGTAGGTACTATTCATTCCGTCACTCATTCAGTCAGAAAGAATAGAACACCACACTTTTCTGTCCCGTTGTACCACTCTGACGCACGCGTCAGGGTCGTCTTCCAATGACTCATCTGCCGCGTCACCCGCGGTTCTTTGTGCTGATATCTGTTGCCACCAGCGTTCGATGCAATTTGCATTGATAACATAACAATTAAGGATATGAAAGATGTATATAAAACATGCACATTGCAGAATCTTATGTTATACGCTCCGTCTAGCTAGGTTGACAGTCAAAGGGTACCCACGCATTCGCAAGAACAAAAATGATGCGACAAGCATGAATGTACGTACCTCGATCGATCTATATCCATTAGATTGGCAGGCCTTTAGGTCGGTTTCGATAGAACTACTAGCTATTGCGGTCCCTTTCCACACAGTTCTCAGATGCAACACTGATCATCTCAGCTGCATATGAGTAGTTGAATATCAAAACCTACCTGACGCCAAAAAGTAGTTTTTGGCAAATCAAAGAAAACTCAAATATGTTTTATTTTACTTTGTAATACACACACAATATGAGTTATTAAATTACAATTAAATTACAACTAAATGAGTTATTAAATTACTGAAATTATAATGTTGCACCACGTAGTATCTGCCAAATCTTTCAATGATATCAAAGAAAACTCCTTTACATCTTGTTTATAACTTTAATAAGATGCAATAAAAAATCGATTAAGGAATTAAAAATAAACAATTCGAATAACATAACGTAAATGAAATTTGTATATTTGTATACATATTGAAACCAGACAATGAATTTAGGTTGATTTTGGAGTTCAAGTAAATAAATATATTCGTTGCAAAGTTCTCACTAATCTAACTAACTAACTAACTAACCATCACGCCGTTTCCCTGCAGGGGTAGGCAGAGAGGATTGAACGCCACACTCTTCTATCCTGGCACACCACTTTTGCTTCGGCCACATTCATACATCTTCTCATACACGTTCTACGATTGTTGCGGCTTTTAACAGGGCCATCCTCAAATACTTGTAGTACCTGATCGTGCCAGGTCTTTCGCGGACGCCCTCTATTCCTGTTGCCTTCAACATTCGCCTCATATATTTTCTTAACCATCCTTTCCTCGTTCATACGTTCCACATGACCAAACCATCTCAGCACTCCTTTCTTTATTCTATCTACCACACTACAGCCAGCATTGCATTCACTTCTAATTTGTTCATTCCTCACTCTATCGACCAAAGATTTTCCGCACAAGCATCTTAGTGACCGCATTTCCACCGCATTCAGTCTACTTTCATTCCTCCCTTGCTAATTCCAGGCTTCATTTCCATACATAAGGGTTGGCACTAGAACGTCATTATGTACCGCTAGTCTTGCTTCTTTTGACAGATTCTTATTGGCCATAATTGCATTTAGTGCACCATTAACTTTGTTACCCGCAGTCACTCTCCTTTCGATATCATTCTCAGCCTTGCCGTCTCTACTAAACATAGTTCCCAAATACACAAACTCGTTCACTTGTTCTAAGCATTCGTTGTTTATAATTACATCACACTTAGTCACTAGTCGTCTCTCTCGAATACCATCACCTTCGATTTGCTGACATTCATCAGAAGTTCACTCTGCATGCATACATCGGACATCCTGGCTACCAAGCACTGCAGATCAGCTTCACTGTTAGCCACTAATACTGCATCGTCTGCGTGTAACAGACAGGATATGGTGAGTCCGTCCATTTTCGCTCCAACTTCTAGTTCCTTCAGTTCTTTCATACAATTATCCATATACAGGTTGAAAAGCCATGGTGACATTACGCATCCCTGTTTGACACCTTTTGTAATATCAAACCATGATGTGAATGTTCCATTAATTCTCACGCAAGCACTACTTCCTTCGTACAGGGATGCAATTGCCTGTATGAGTTTATTCTTCACCCCATATTCAGACAAAACCTTCCATAACTTTCGTCTTATCACTCTGTCATACGCTTTTTGGAGATCCACAAAGGCACAAAAAAGTTTTTGGTTCTTTGCCAAAAACTTTTCGGTCATCTGGCGCAGTGAGAAAATCTGGTCCATGCATCCTCTTCCACTCATGAAGGCTCCTTGTACATCCCACACTTTTTCTTTCGTTGTCAACCTCACTCTTTCTATCAAAATTCTCGCATACAGTTTGCCAACAGAGCTCAATAGGCTAATGGCCCGAAGTTCGCGCAGTCCATTCGCGACCCTTTTTCTTTGTATAGAGGCATGATAACAGCTCTTCTCCAATCCTTAGGAGTGTAGCTGCCCTCTAAACATTGGTTGAAGAGTCTATGAAGCCACGTGAATATTACTGGACCACCACCCTTAATGTACTCGGCAGCAACATTGTCATAACCCACAGCCTTGCCATTCTTCATGTGCTTCAATGCTCTTTTAATTTCTTCCACAGTTATTTCATTCACACTGTCGTCACTATTCATAAATCCGTTGGACGCCTCAAAGGAGTCCTCACTCACATTCCCATTACTCTCATACATTTCTTCAAAAAATTCCTTCCATCTATCTTTTATTTCATTCTCGTTTCTAAGCATCTTTCCATTCTTTGACATAATAGCATTCACACAACCTCTTTTCGTAGCACTTCGAGACTTTTTAACTTCCTTCCAAAAGATCTTGATATTCTCTTGGAAGTTCTGAGTCAATTTGTCACTAATCTAATAGTGTAAAATATTATTAAATGTTATGTATTATTAAATTCATTTCTTATCCTAGTGAATTTGGATACAGGTATGTTTTCAAACTCATACTGATTTTTAATAAGCAATAACTTCAGATTGATATTTGATATGATAGTTAACTAATATTTATATGTAGGAACGAGTTTAGAGAATGTATTGACATTCAAATCTAAAAAAAAATTGTGGTTGGGTAGGTTTTGATACGCAACCACTGTATACGAGAGAATGCGATTTAATTCGCTAAAGAATAACCGACCGCATATATGTATCCGGTATACAAATGCATGCGGTATTTATGATTCGCCTACGCTCCAGACTAAAACAAGCACGTTCGTTACTCCATAAAGTATCGATTACTGCAAATCAAAAAAAAATGGCCGATTTCTGACAACTCCGCTTAAAATATCGCGAATCAATGGCTCCAAATCCATAGACCTACCTTTTTCAATCATGAGACATACTCGTATGTATACATACCTACGCAGAATATATTATTTTTTTAGATACACTAAAACTCCTAGTTCTTATCAGATTTGGAACTTTTCTGAAAAATATACCTGGTAGACACTTCGGCTAAGTTCGTTAACCATCCTGATATCCCATCTTGTTAATGATGGCTATTCAAAAACCTAAGAAAATTGTGACCGCATTAATATTAGACCTACAGAATAAAATAAACCGTAAAACTGCTGTGCAGTTTGGCATATCTACAATGTAATAAATATCAAAAAATTAATAAATATATATTAAAAAAAAAAAAAAAACTTAAACCGACGGATGAAGTGTACCTAATTCTAGCGGTGGCAGAAGGAATTTTAGGTTATGCTGAAGGTCACATTGCTGAGTTTTTTGGTATTTAGAGTTAATTAAATAACTATGGAACCGCGATACAACCTTGTGTGTACTTCAAAACTCACTTCCTTAGTCAAATCGTGGCGAGTAAGAACTCTGAGCCGACAACGCTACTTTCATATCTATGCCAGTATGTTCCTATCGACATAGGTGTTGGATTTTAATATAATGTAAGTTGTATCCGTTTTTTCGAAATGATGAGGCCACAACACCAAATTAGTGAATAATGTATTCTCCTGATTTAATTAAACCAATTAAATTTTTGAAAAACGTTGTTTCATTTACAGAGTGGAAGTTTATTATTAAAACAATTTAATTTAAACACTGAGTTTTAATCCACTGTATGAGTAATAATATTGTAACGAGATGCTAAAAAGAATTTGCGCACTATGCCACTTGTCACAAAATTAAAGAATCGAGAACGGCCTGTAACCATCTAGGGTGATCCTCAACCTTCGAGAAATGCCTAAAAACGTCCAGAAATATCTAGAAGCGATGAGAACGTTCTCTTAAACACAAGATAAATCTAGGAGGTTCGATATCGGCATTTTAGGATATAAATACAGCGCAGGTCGTGGCGCGGGATTTGTTGTAGTGGTATTTGACAGGTTGCTGCAAATCGGCCACGAGCCGCGAGGCTAGGGTGGCCAGCCGTGTATATATAAATCCATGATAATTCAAGCGATAAATAAGTGAATAATTGAGCGAAGTACTTACCCGAGTGGCGAAATAAACCGAAGCGATTAATACGTGAGAATCGGGTGGAATGTTCTATCGAATATTAAATAATAAAAAAAACGTACTACCCAGCGATAGTAAAAAGTGTTTATTTACGAGTGATATATTCCGAAATAGTGTAATTTAAAGAATAGCGTTAAGTTTAATAGTGTTAAGTGACTTTGTGCATTGAATAGTTAATTAATAGTAGCTTGTTGGTCTTGCGGTTAGGGCTCTCGCCTCAGCTCTCTCTGATCCAAAGGTCGCGAGTTCGAATCTCACTCCAGACCAGCAAGGTCCTTTTTTCATAGCACAAGCGTTTATCATAGTTTTAAAATAGTAAGACTATTGATGTGACACGTATTCCGTGTTCACTTCTCTATTTTAAAAAAAATCAGTAATTAATAAATCGCTAATTAATGTTTTCATTCATTCCCCCCTGGCCACGACGCGTGATAATATGTAAGTCTAAGCGCTTTCAATGGAGATCCATCATCCTCAGAGGCAACATTAGAACTCCTTCTAACGCGCTACTGACCGTTATACGAGATGCCGGCTGTGACGCGCGTGCAACTGTCAGTAATTGACAGTTGTTCGCATATCACAAGAGTTAATGATTAAATCTCTCACAATTATTCCAGAACTCAAACCAGTATAGGCAAAGGCTATCATCTTCCACGCATATCAATCTAGTTTGTTCGTCAGGCCTATCTGTCAACTTGTGATCAGTTCATCTTTGTACGGAATAAGTTTTGAATAATTTCCTGTCGCTTAAAGCGTAACTATTTCAGTTAGGCCAAAGACTGTTGTGTGCCACGTGATAAACTTTATTGAACTTAGAATCCACACATTACATGCTTTAACTTAAATTTTTCATTTATTTGTACCTTCATTACCTGTTATCTGCCGAAATCCCCAGGACTCAAATGTCATAATATCCACTTCTTCTTACCTACTATGGTTTACATCTACAGAAAATATTTCAGATTTGATACTATAACGTAAGTCTGGCGGTCCGGGAGAACTTGCTTACATCTGGTTACAAAACATGGCGTAGACGAGTAATACTGAATCCGACATCGGATTAATATTAATGTACCTGTCACTTTAGTCCAATGCCTTATGATAATTTCAAAAAACTCCCTCATAAAACGACTATATTCTATGCTTCTTTTCAATTGGTTGAGCAACTTTGTAGTTTGACGTTTTAAAAAATTAATTTTAATATTTGTTTTAATCTACTTATATTCATTAATTATTGTATGATTGTACAGCGTTTTATATTGGAAAAACCAGCCGAAATTTTAATTTAAGAGTTAAAGAGCAGTTGAGATGTCTGAATAATCATGGTTTTTCTGAATTTGCAAATTATTTGTTAGAAAACGATCACGGTTTTGATAAAAATTTAGGACTTTCTATTTTACACATAAATAATTTTGGTCTGAAATTGAATAATTTAGAATCATTAGAAATTAGTAAAGTATGTAAAAGTAAACAAAATATTATTAGTAATCAATTAAATTTAACTACTAATCCAATTCTATTTTTTTTTTAATAATTGTGTGTTATCAAGAACTTCAGCAATAACATTTAAAAATATATTTTTAAATAATTTTAATAATAAAAACAAAACAAAAGACATCATTCATTTTGATGTTTTGACATTTATAAAACGCCCTGACGATGGAAAGATTTTTCCGAAACATGTAGGTATAATTAATGAATATTTTTTTCAATGCTTTTATTTAATGAAACTTTGTTATCCACAAATGGTTAATGGAGAGTGTTAAATAAGGTAAAACTAATAATTATTCTATTTTGATTAACAATTTCCGACAAGGACAAGGCGATAATTAATTATCCGCCTGGTTTAACAACAATAAATTATTCTTCGATGCGGGTCGACAGTAATTTCAATTAAGACTCGTTTCATTCAATCATCCTATAGCAATTGTTCGCGGCCTCCACTGCAACTAGGTCTCATCCTTCCGTTCTTAATGCAAGGGAGGACCGTAAAGGAAGTGTTTTCAGGTTACGTGTAAATTGATTCCGGAACCCCGTGTGGTTTTCATACCATGGTGCAACATTACACCAATAATATCGAATTTTGTTTTTTTTACTATATTTGAAGTTTTTTGTTTTACTGTATTTGATGTTTCATTTGAAGATTTTTTCTCTAAAACCCGTTTTGATACAGAGTTCTCAATAATATACAGAAAGACGTTCTAGATTATGCGAAAACAATCGACGAATGTGGGAGAGCTGTTTTGAGCCGCTGGAGATACGAAGGTCTACTCTCAAGTTTCTTCAAGTTTGTGTTTTCTGGGGTATTATGCCGTGTTGTTACGACCTTTCGGGCCGACGTTTCATCGACGTTTTTTCGACGGAACGTCAGCCCTGATGATGGACCCCGCAATGGGATCCGAAACGTCGGCCCGAAAGGTCGTAACAACACGGCCGTGAAAACCTAAGAATATTCTCTACTCTCAAGTGATAGTTGGGGGACCTGACACGACACTAGGAGAAGAAGAAGAAAGTAATATTTATTGTCTCTTTGATTGAAATAGCATTTACTTTTAGTTTGGGTAATTATAATTAATAATTTTAAAAAATGCCAAACCTTTTTTCTATAATTCACTGATTTCCTTTCTTCTGTATACACTTCTTAGAATCAAACACTCGGTGACAAAAATTACGAAACAAAAAATATATAATAAGTTTGTCGGTAGTTGGACTTACTTATTTGTTTATTAATATTTTTTTATATTTATAACACAATTTACGTATATTTTCATAATCGGGAGGGTGCTTCAAATTTTTAAACTTTTAAACTTTATCAGCTCGCGTTCTATAACTACTATTGTCACAATTAAATACTATTGTCGTTGTTAACACGTGTTTTTTTTTTGTTTTAATATTAACTGGATGCATGAATATGTCTGCTGCTAAAATGTTGAAAAACAATCCCTGAATCCTTGAACCTGTTGAAATAGAATGTTCAATTTAATGGTTCGCTGTTATCAGCGTTAAATATGTAGATTGTTTACGGGTTATTAGGTTAGTATATTTGGGTCAATACTGCTGCAAGATGTATCTGTATTTCTTTGGCAATAACATACATTCAACGAAATACCTTTACCTAATGTTATTAAACATTGAAAAATTTGGGAGACATTGTATATTGAAAAATTTGAATTTGATAATTTAGCTGCATTCTTCTTTCTTCAGTCTTTATAAATAAACTTAATAAACTTTAAAAAACTACCAATATCATAATCATTTCTTTGTAGCTTTGTGGTAGAATAATTAAAGCACGATATTATGAACGATGTAATAAAACGTATCTTGGGAATATTAATTGCAATAAACATCATTAACAAACATTAATTGCAAAACATTTTAATTTTTAACGATAAATTTCTGTTGTTTATTTTCTATCTTGACGGTTTGTGTAGGTATTGTCCAACAATACCAGTAATTTATTTGACACAAATAACATAATAAACTATACCTAATGTAGTTGTAATGTACGTGGAAATAATAACAAGCATCCTTTTTATTCGACTGTACACAATGTAATGTATGTAATTATATAGTCGTTATATTAATATTTTGACATTTTTAGACATGATGATTATATTGTAGTAGCCATCACATTCATATTATTAGAGCTATTATATAAATACAACGCGTGGATTTTTTCATACGGCATTAATCGTTTCAGTCAAGGTTTTCTTTGTTCAACCTTACTTTATTTGTAAATGAATCATGAACAATTAAAGGTAAAATGGTATTTATATTAAAATAAAGACGTCAAATGCCAGATTATAATTAAAAAAATACAAATACGCTACCTAAGATATATTTTCCTAGCAAATCTAGGAATATTCTAAGAAAATAATTTATTAATACAACAACAATAGCCATGCCTACTACGGGCTATGAAAAGTTTTTGAAAAATGCCGCGATCGGCATAACCGAAACTAGATATTTATAGAAAATAGGGGATAATGGTAATATTTTAAAATGTGTGTATTCTTAAAATTGTTGGTTGTTTCATTTTATTTCAAAAATGTTTCTCTATTTCTAAATATAGCTGCAAAATAGCTTCCAATATTTTATTTTATTTAATTATAAATATTATAATTGTCTCTGTTTCTGGAGTGCCATTAAGACCTTCAGGAATGTTGGTGTGGGTCAATACTGAGTTTTATTTTACTATCTTGAGGTTTTGCGGGTCCTCTGTGAAATCATCAACCAGAGCTTTGAAAAGCTCATCAGTTGACTGCATGTCAGCTAAATCTAGATCATGCTATCTCGATAATTCCATGAAACTCTGCAGTAATAGGGAAAATATCATTCAAAAGCTCATCAGTTGACTGCATGTCAGCTAAATCTAGATCATGCTATCTCGATAATTCCATGAAACTCTGCAGTAATAGGGAAAATATCATTCAAAAGCTCATCAGTTGACTGCATGTCAGCTAAATCTAGATCATGCTATCTCGATAATTCCGTGAAGCTCTGCAGTAATAGGGAAAATATCATTCAAAAGCTCATCAGTTGACTGCATGTCAGCTAAATCTAGATCATGATATCTCGATAATTCCGTGAAACTCTGCAGTAATAGGGAAAATATCATTCAAAAGCTCATCAGTTGACTGCATGTCAGTTAAATCTAGATCATGCTATCTCGATAATTCCATGAAACTCTGCAGTAATAGGGAAAATATCATTCAACAGCTCATCAGTTGACTGCATGTCAGCTAAATCTAGATCATGCTATCTCGATAATTCCATGAAACTCTGCAGTAACAGGAAACACTAGCCAGTAAATATCATTGCAGTTATTTACTGGCTAGTGTTTTCCGCGCAACAACTTTGCCCATCTGCCTCTCAATAAACCAAATCGCGTTATCTTAAAACCGCGGTTAGCACCTCGCTGTTGATGAGGGATTACTGAATGATTAATGAAAACTTGATTAAGGCTATTTCCTCAACTTGGATATTTCCCGTATGCAAGCTGTGTAATTATTCGCCTTGTGTTTTCCTGATCAATAAAGGGCGCGCTTTATAGGCCGGTCGATTTGTCGTGAGATTTGCCTTATTGGACAGTTACCCCCAACGTTTGAACACGACATTCAAAAAGAACTCTTAATAATTTCGTTGTCTGTCCGTCCGTCCGTCTGTCTGTAGCGCAAACCAATGTGGCCATTGCTTTGTAAACCGAGTGATAAATAAAGGATGGACCTACCACGGGCGAGAAGTTTTTCTGTGTGCTATTGAACGGATTTTTCTGGAAAGTGATCGAAGCAATATAAACAGCGTGAAATAGTGCGAATTAAAAAACAGTGTAATAGACTAAATGTGGAAAATTCTAGAAACATTTAGTAACTGTAAACTTAAAATCTCTCATTTAATTCGTTTTCGATGACTTTTTGTGTAATAAATAAAAGTTTAGATTGTTTTAGTATTTTTTGTATTTTGCCTCCCACAACCAAGTCTCGTATATGAAATATACAGTTTATTCTTTTTGATGGCTAACTTCATGATGTGAAAAATTCACCCCCATGCGCTTTAAGAAGTATAACTTCAAAAAAGGAAAAATCAAATAATATACCGTGAATTTCTACATATTGTTTATTAGCCACCTGTAGCAACTATGGGTCACTACAAAATATGGGTTAGCCGATCACCCCGAAATGACCCTGGTGGGTGATAACGCTGTCATAAATTGTATGTAGTTTATTTTGGCACTTTGGTCAGACGATACATCGACATCAAATTAAATAAAAATGTATTAATACATTTTCTTCGCTAGACGCACGTCAGATATTATTACCAAATATTTTAACAAAGACATGTACAATCACATCTATATCTGTGTTCTAGAACTATATCAGTTATAACAAGAAGAGTGATGAATCAATCTTACACAAAAATACATTTGTTTTAATAAAAAAAAGAACGTGGTTTTACAAACGTGGTCCGTAGCGTAAAATATTATCGATGCCGATGCCGGCTTACGTAATCTCGGAAAGTTGCAATTTATAAAGTTGCTCCGCGTCCACAACCTGTATAATTTGACCAATAGGTTTTGAATTTCATTGCCAAGGTAGATAATTTCTTGACCTGCCTGAACGCATGCGGGCATTTACATGTGCGCACGATTGCGCGTCGTGACATGTTTTTTAATAGTTTTATTAAATGAATTTATTGTGGTGGTGAACAGTTTTTGATTCTAGAAGATTGTATAAATATTGTACACGTACTCTTATGCCTGTGGCAGACATAACTTTTAGATAAGAAAAATTTAGATGCTTGCATAGCAACACTTACTCTGAATTCGCTAATCATTTAATTGAATTTAATCACTCTTTTCTCGTCAATACTAGTGATAAATTTGTACATACTGTTACTCGTGGTTTTCAATTGGACAATCTTGTCTTTTCATATAAGCTTCCAATTGAGTTAGTGTGGGTACTGTGCGTAATACGGGCATTGTTTCGTTGTGTTAAGTTTACGAATACGAGAGGCGTATCCGTAAAGTTAACACAACGTAACAATGCGCGTGTTACGGACTGTACCCACACAAACTCAATTCCAAGCTTATATGAAAAGACCTATGTGCTTGGTCGAATACCATCTAAAATACTCCACTTTGCACAGCTGCGAATTGATAATTGACTACAATATTGTATGCATGATAAAAATAAAATGTTACAGTTAAAGTCTGCACATACTAAAATGCGAATTTGGTAACAAAACAAAATCGCATGGAGACAATTCTTCACTTCAGTTCAGAACAGGGTGGATGAGGCGGCAATTCGAATTGTAATTTGACCAGTTTTGCTATGGCGATTGGGGACGAGTTATTTGGTGCGTTTTCATGGTGAAAGAGCATTTTTTTCAATTCAGTCAAATGAGACCATTTTCATTTCATTTCTCAAAATCTACATAGTACCTACTGCTCCTTTAATTTACTTTATTTTCTAAATGCCTCTAAAGAGAACGCGTTGCCACGAGAATCCCAAAAAATGGTGGTCATGATCTTTTCTGCCGTGTAACCGCCTTCTTTGGAGCAGGTTCGCCAATTGTTTTTCATTTCTAGTATAGAGTAATGGATCCATGTTTCGTCAATAGTCACGAAACGCCGCAGAAACTTTTTCGGATTGTTCTTAAACATGACAGGATATCATGGATTTTTTGACCATATTCTCCGTTGTCACCTCAATTGGACATCTAGGCGCTCTTTAAAAAAATAATTAGTCGACCTTGCTCGAAATCATTAAACTAACATCTCATATATTATGTCATCGAGGGTCCTTGCAAACAGCTTGCAACTTCACTTTAATGTCCTCGCACTAAAAAAAGAACTGACAGATATTGCTTTTTTCCCATTATTGCAAACAAACACAAACTTGTCCACTTTCAACAGCTAAAACACGAGTACTTACCATACAGCCCTCGCACATCAACTGACAATTTTGAGACGAATTCCGTTCTCTTCGAACTATTATATACATTTACGACTCTGCTTAGAAAACGACGGTAACCTTATTATAATACACGTGTCCCGGTAACTCCAATCGTGTCATCAATCAAGAACATTAAAGTTAATCATCATCAAATCTAATTTCACATCAAAATTAATTTCACGGTAATTTTCCAGCTAATGTGATGATTGTCATAGTTTATGAATACTTTGAAATGCCAGCCTGATAAAATCCACTATATATTTTATTTTTCTACACCTATTGGAATGTATTCGTCGGTCTTTCCTCTAAGTTTTGCACTGAGCTTCATTCGTTTCTAGACTTATAAGAGTTTCAACTCTTATAAGTCTCAACAAGTTTCAACAAGAACATACTTAACTCCAAGAAACACAATTTCAGAATATTTGGGCATCCATACTTATAATTATCGACTTATAATAGCCTAATTAACACAGCTATATGGCTTGATACAATCTATTAATTCTTTGAAGGAATTTACGCAACAATCTACATTGATACAATCTACAAAAATTCTTTCACTATATTAACGCAACAGTCTAAGTTGATATAATCTACGAAAATTCTTTAAACGAAAAAACAGTCTTCCTTGATGCAATCTATAAATTCTTTGAACGATTTATTATCACAACAACCTGCTCTTATACAATCTATAAATATTTTTTGAACGAATGAACATAAGTCTGCGTTTTTACAATCTATAAATTCTTTAAACGAATTTATAACACAATTTTGATGCCATGTTTATACATCTACCATATTTCATATTTTTAGTTTTATTAGCACCAAAATGCCACTGAAATAGTCGATATTTTTCTCCATAAATTTAAAGTATTGGATAGACAAATCTTAACATTAAAATATGTATTAAAAGCTCGATTTTGAGTCATCCATTTATCGAAGTATGATTTCAAATTACCAAATGCTTGTTATATTTATGAATTGTTTTTGGTAATCTTTTTTTTACATATTCAGTTCATGTATTCTTAAAAAGCTTTTAAAATCGAGGTTTTTAGTGGATAACAGACGGTATGTACAATACAGTAGTTGAAATTGTTTATTCTTTTCATAATTCGAATTAAACTTGAAACTTAATTTGTTTTCATGTTTTCAGTGCCGCTTTATAACTGAAATCTAAACTCTTCATGAAAGCTAAAATTCAAGACATAAGCTATAAATTAGTTATTTAAAGTACCACTTATGCACCGCACCTAACACAGCATTCCTGTTCGGTAGACCATAGTTTCTTTAGAATGCAGATAAAATTATTAGGTATCATATTATTACTATTTTGTTGATCTTGCAATAGTAGAGAGTAGTGTTTTTACATTTTATGTATCGAGTTGGCGATTGACTCTGTCTTCGCTCTACGGCATCCAGAGTCATAAATTGATTGTGATCTTCCAGTAGAAGCTTCATATGCTGGGCAATAAGACCCAATCAGACATTATTTATCAAAAGCAATTGAAGTTTGTAGGAGAAAAGCGGTGGAAGTCATAATGCGCGCGTCTTCCCAAAACTTTTATTTTCATGTAATAATGTTGGCTGCTATTTTCTTACCCTCGTTTGCTGTTGTTGGTAGGTTTTAAACCGCTCCATTTTAAAAATATATTCCATATTTACCGATTTTAGTCCGAAATTACTCTGATACAATAGGTCCGTAATTCGAAGACTTCTTAAAACAAAAACCGGTCGACAAATTGTCGTTTTCAGAAGAGTAAAACAAGTTTTTTTAAGACAGGTTTGATTTTGGTTTGATTTTTAGCAAAGTAAAAGTGAAAGAAGTAAAAGTAAACCAAATTTCAAATGATATGTGCCAAATGATTTCAAATATATGTACGAGTAAATGGCACTTTCTCTTTTTAATTAACTGAGCAGATAAACACAACGATGTATCGGGCGTTGTGTTAATTTTTATCTTCGAAATTATGAAATTTGTTTTAGATTATTTCACTTCCTACAGGTATTCGATTTTTTCTTTCTATTATATGTACACCATTCATTCTGAACAAATCTGCATACTTAACTCAAAAACGAATTGTACGCAATACTTTTGTTTGTATAATGGTACATGCTTTTTTTTGCATACTGCCTACTAATTTTCCGCAAACTACTATTCTGGCCCGTAATTAAAAAATGCATTGTTTTATCGCCTCCTTAGATGTTCCTCTCTTTAGCTAACATTTTTTTTTATATTGACCATAAATATTCTATCCGATCTAGGTCCGATGACTGAGCAGGCCAATTCATAAGATTGTCCTTCTTTTTAAACCACTCCAAATTTTTTTACAAGTACGCCATAGAGCATTTTCCTGCTGAAATAAAACCTTCTGTCGAGACTGGGTGTTCGATGGAGGGTTCCAAGGCATCATCCAACATGGTGGTGTAAGTATCAGAATTCATTTGTCCCTCGCACACCAAGAGTTTTCAACGCCTGTAGACGTCGTACACCCTCATACCATAATGCATCCTTCACCATGTTTTATTGTGGGCGCCACGCGATCGGTATGACGTCCTTCACTTACTCTCCAGCGGGCGTATACATGTATAGCGGAGGTATACAGAACCAAGAGACCCGAAAATCTATAAATAAAGAGAAAAAACATGACCTTTAATTTATTTATTTTTAAATGTCTATGATCATTTTTGTACATTTGTTTCAATATACTTATTTCAATATTTATTTAATCGGACCAAAGTATTTTAGCCCAGTCTTCTGTTATTTAGTTTTGGTGTTCTCGCGCCCAGATTAATCTTCTTTTCCTGTTTTCCTCAGAGCAATCCAGACTGCAGAAGACGTCTTCTCTGATGAAATTTTAATACTGCACTCGTTTTGCAACTTTGTAGATAGCTTGAAAGTATTGTCGTATTGCGAAATTGAGTATTTTAAAATAAACCACGCCCCCATCTGGAAAAAGATGGCATATCAAGTAGTAAAGTCCGTACAAACACAATATAATCCCAAGGGATTAAAAAGATTTCGAGAATTGCAGTACTTAAAGTCATAAAATTATTATATAGAGGGTGCCTAATAATTTTGTCAGAGCCGTATCGCAGAATCTGACAACGAAACTCCCGCGGCTTTTATTTTATTTCAATGAATATTATCTGGAGGATTAAGCTGGTAAATATCTCAGCCAACTTCATTGGCCCACTAAATTCACCATTGTATATCAAAATAGCGGCTCTTTAAAAATTAAAAATCTCACCTCACTACCTATGAGCTATATAATAAAAAACTTTTTTTTTAAATAATTATTATTTTTAAAGAAGCCTTAATATTCAAATTAATATACTGTTTCAGAAAAATGTTTATCTTGAGTAATAAACTTAGTATAATGGTTATAATTATGCATATTTGATCTCTGCGTAAATCGTTTATTGATTAAAAACACGTGCAAATGACGTACGGATGTAAGATTAAATTCTCAGGTCGTATTTATAATTATGTTTTTTCTTAATCGATTCGTCACTTTCAGGCGCCTTCATTAAATATGTATAGAACACAGAGTAAAAATATGTACAGAGATGAACTCAACTGTTCTTTAAGAGAGGGTAACGGGTTACTCGCGTGAGTTTATACAACAGTTAAAGTATATACTATTGCAATTTTAATTTTAATTTATTCTTGTAATAAGATGCGACTTATTTATTAAGACATTATAATTTTTAAGATTGTTTAGTTTTTACATTTTTGTAATTGTTTCAAAATTTACAATCCCGTAGTATTTTTTAAACAAGGCAAAGGTGGTGCCAAATTATGGACAAGAAATTTACTAATATTTCTATTTATTTTAGCGGTCTGTTGGATAAAATTTGTTTCGTTCTTCGTATATTATATTTACTCTAGTGCCAAATCGCCATTGTGTGTTAGAATGCTCGCTAATAATATTTTATCTTTAAGTCTATGACCGAATCAAAAAAGATATTACGGTCAAACAGCTTTACAGATCACCCCTGTTTCTCCTGCATTCTTATTCGTGCAATTATTGGTTCGGGGCAAATGTGAAGGGAATTCATTCAGACAGGATCTCTACGTGTCGTTCGTAAGTAGGTACATAACAGCTCGGAAGAACTAGGTTTAACTAACAAATCAAAATAAATTACTGAGCATGTGGATAATTTTATAATTAATAATTAATCTTTAATAACGGTAACATTATCACAAAGATGTAACATTTAATGTTACTTTAATGCTGTTAACCTCTATCACTCAATCCTACTCCACCCGAAAATCCGTACCCCATCTTCCATCCAATTCTCCTGTCCTTCTTAATCTTGTTTTGATGCACTCTCCCAACGTTTCTACCTCCCTCCTAAATTCACTATACCATCAAATACACGTCGAAACACACCGTTGACATGAAGCACAATGATGACTCCAAGATTTAATATCATTTAAAGATGAGGCACTTACGTCGTGGTGCAACATTTTAATGTAAAATATGTCCTATTTTAACTTTGTAATACACACACAATGTGAGTTATAAATTACTGCTATATTTTCGAAAGGAGCAGGCCCTCTCATCATCAGGTATAGTTAATTACTGATTATGAGAGCATCTGCTCCTCTCGAAACTATAGTAGCAATTAATAATTCACATTGTGTGTATTACAACATTAAAATAAAACATATTTTAAATTACTCCACGATTTGACTGAAGTGAGTTGTGAATGCAATCTTGTCAGTTTTTTAAATATACTTTCAGACCCCAAACTTTATTTTTACAGTGCAAAACGCGAAAGTTACAAGTTCTTTCCAAATATACCAATAGATAATTGGTTACTTCGTTGTATAAAAACAAAAAAATATATATTAAAATAGATATATAAGAAGGACTGTGTATGTCTAATTTTTCTTTTACTGTACAATTTCTGCGATTTGTAGTAAGTATTACAAACTTAAAAATTGCTCCTATGAAAAGTTTGGTTTTTGTAATATAGTATATCACTGCTTTGCTCTGTACTGTCCACATGTAATAAAATTGGGTAATATTTGTCATGAATCACAGATGAAAGGTATCTAGACAATAAAAAATATTGTACTATTCGGAGACTGGAACAATGTTACAATATTTAATACAATAAAATACACCACATTGTTAGATTCTTCTTCAGTCGCTTCTCTCATTGCTGACGATTGTGGCCTCCCTTCAAATGAATTATAATATTTTTCCGATAGAATGATCCGCTTGAATTATAGTTCTAACTTTATTGTTTTGTGTATTGTGTATAAAACTGTAAGTCTCATGCTGATATGAAGTTTTAATGTGCGTACGCGGTTTAGAAGATGTTGTTACATACAAAACCGAGATATTTTTACGAGTGGAATAATACTACCGTTAAAGAAAGTTAAAGTACGAAGGTTTCTGGTGTGCTATAACTGCGTACATATTGCACGCGTACTTATTTTTATGGCAAGTCACAGTTATAGCCCATTCAAATGATTTTTTTCAATGCGACATCGCATTAACGTCCCACACCTGTGCCAGGTAGAAAGGTAGATGCGCAAAATGAGTGAAGTAAAAGTTATTAAAAAAGTTAAATTTCTCTCCAGGTTATCTGCTGCTGACCGCGTTAGCTGGGGTCCAGATATTTAAAATAGCTTCTTTATTTTATTTAGGTGTCAATCTCAGATGAAAAATTTAAACACGGAGTGACTGATTTATTTATACTGTACGATGTACCAATAATTTTGTGAATACAATATATTTTATAAAATTAATTAAAATGAACTGTGTTTTCACCACTTATGTATTGAAAAATATCAACGTATTTCCGAGTCCATAACCCCTTCATCAGGATACAATGTGTACTTAAAAAATAATAATAAATAATGACGAAGGGGCCATGGGTTCTGACACATGTGGATATTTTAAAATACATAATTGGTGAAACAAAGTTAATTTTTTATTCATTATTTTCAGAATGTCAACACGAAATTATTTTTCTCTTTTTGAAGACAATATATTTTTAATGGACAACACAGAATACATGTCACATCAATACCGTTTTCAAATTAGGCTATATAAATGCTTTTACTATTGCTGGTGTCCTACTATTACTAGTACTAACTTGCTGGTGTCCTGGAAGGGGCTCGAACCACCAGATACTCTTGTGGACACTGTAACCACAGATACAGTGTCCACAAGAGTCATGACCCCTACATCAACAAAATATCATTAAAAATAATTGCCACTATTTAGCAAAAATAAAGTTTAATTTCAGTTATACAAATTTGTAACCAGGCAATAAAACAAATATACATATTTTCCCTCGAAACTACTAACATCTCAAAATTGATAGCAGAATTCTCTTAAATGTGGTCATGTCTTCGTTAAATATGTCTACGAATTCACCGTATTCATTGCCAAGCCTATAATGCCCGGGCAATGGTGAGTGAACGTGATGATTTGTTCTTAGATTTTTTTTATTAGGAAATATCTCAAACGTGTTGACGTGGGGACTTTGAGATCCACTTCTGATAAAGTTTGAGTATTATAAAATAGCATTAGATATATTAAATTTAGTTGTAATCTCTCAATGGTTTGTACATTTATGTGATGAAATATAATCATACAAACATACTTATAAGGATTACTAGATGGTGTAAAAAGTACGGCGTGACTTGAAGACCAAGTGGAACACGTTCTGAAAGCGAGAAAGCCTTCATAACTGGTGAAGCATTAAGCACACGAATAAACGTGAAAAAAATGAGACTTGTTAGAAAAGGAAATCTCATCTACGGTAACTAACGTAATGCTGCGTATCTGTGTATGGATACAGAACAATAGATTTTTTAAACATTTTGCAAGATTTTCGTGACGTTTTATCTGAACATTATTTGATTAGGTATATTTGTTATTTTTTTATGTATTGTTCTCCCATACCGAGTTGGAGTTTCATCTTATTTTCAATACAGAAATGTAGGGCGTGTAACCTGAATACTTAGAAACGGTAACAAAACATCACAAAGAAACTCAAGGAGACGGTATAAAATTCTCAGATCCGCTTTCGCTCAGATCGACGGATTTATTATGATAATAAACTACTCTGTAAGCGTCTAATCTGCCTTAACATTTTTTGTAAATGATGTCATTAAGAACATTTTCTATTTTAGACAGGAACCTACATGCAAAGTATTGCGGACTAGCCCTGTTATGCACCATGTTTATTACTGATTTCATTCCATAACAATGTTTAATGGTTATATAAATGATTTCCTTTTCGTTTTCTTATCCGGAATTCTGTCTCCCCCCATCCAGAGTCTGCGGGGCTGACCGTGTACACAGTGTGAGCTTCTGAACAATGTAATCTACTCACCTGTGGTAGTCTTAAAAATGTTCTTAGGTTTTCCCGGCCGTTCAGAATCTTCGGTAAATAGTTTTCTGGGATATTCAGCCGCACAGTCCGACATCCATTAGTAGATACACAATACACTGCATCAAAAAACACACCCTGCTTTCGACACGGTACTGGAATCCAGTACTTAACATAACACAAACTTGGAGACACCTTGATTTCGGTACGGTATTGTATAAGGCAATGACCTACACTTCAACACACACTCATCACATCAGCCCTGATGATGGACCCTGCAATGGGATCCGAAACGTTGGCCAGAGAGGTCACATATACACGGCAGAATATCCCATAAAACTATTTACCGAAGATTGGGGTAGTCTTGTTGTCAAATCCGAGTATCATTTCATTTTTGGAAGATTTTTTGGCGTATTGGATACCACTCTTGCCAGACGGATTGGTATCTTTTATTTCAGCCTCCCCTAACATGGAGAACAGACTCTGTATCTAGACGCTACATAACTACTAGTCCACGAGAGGTATTTTATTTCCCTCCTACCCTGTATATCTACAGAGTGTTCCCCTATCCGCCACCCGGGGACGCGCCTCTTAGGGGTCAGGCTCCGCCGCAGATTTGTGGGAAATGATTGACATATTTTTTTTATTACAATGGTTTGATTTAAAAATTTGTTCTAAAACATCAACGGCCCAGTACTTAGTAAGCTAGATTTGTACATTCTTGATTAAGAATGGTACATGATGACGGTTTTAGACCATTTTGCATTTGCAATGAAGCAATCGTGGCTGCGCAGTCGCTGTTGCAGTAATGATATGACGCAGAAGAAACACTAGCTCCCGTGGAGACATCTCGCTTTCAGATATTCCACTTTCCAGCAGGCTGACGCCGACGGCCTCGGCTCTCTGACTGGCGATGCTCCACTTAAGAACACTTCTCTTTGCTAGTATTTTGAGACAATACTTCTACCATAACATTATCGTGTAATATTTACAAACCGTCGCGATTGACCGAGTTCTCCGAACGATTTCTGTTCCACCTTCTGATCATGTTTTAAATCATTGTTACTTTTATTTTGTAATTTATGTCGCTAGCCTTGAGCGCTGAATCGAATAAAACTCTATTTAAGCTTATCTATGTGAATTATGATTGCGCTAAATACGCATCGAGTAATGCGTTGTTTTCTATTGCCAGCTTCAAAAATTAATCAAATCGTATGTTTAAAAAAAAACGAGGTGTACAGATTATTTTAAAATACATTTGGACATTATTTAATATGTGAAAAATATTTATGCAAACATTATTACATTCGAATCACTTTGAGGCGAGATACATCGACATTATTATTTTCTTAGGTTAATTTTATTTTTCTGCGGGCAATTATATTTCTTTACTTTTAATTTAATTTCTATGTTTGAATATACATTTGTTTGGAAATGTGTCAAACTCGATCGCATACACAAAGACGTATCATATATATTATGATTGCTTCAAAAACTCTGTACGCTGTGCGTGGTTTTGCCATTACCAGTTTCAAAAATTAACCAAATAGTATGAAAGGCAGCAGGGCGATAGTTAATCGCAGACACTAGTAACCGCGCAGTAGCTACTATCGGCCGCGCAGCAGTCAAATACAGCCGATAGCCACCCGCACGGCCTAGTAGCGAGCAATCGGCGATAGCTTAACTTCTAAATATTAAGTGCCGAAAATTTTAATTGAATATTTTTAATTATTATTATATAAATCAATTATTAAAATAACTTAGCAATTTTAAAATAATGACAAAAATTAGACTGTAGCAAGAAGCGTCCCTACCCTAGCTGATTATTTAAAATGAATAAAAATAAAAAATTATTGTGATTGAAAGTGAAAAATTAGTGAAGGCATATAGGAAATATTTTCCATCTCTTTTACTAGATCCAAGTCTGAAGTAAATTACACAAGATTCTATAGTATGAATATTAATATGGTAAAACAATAATGATATGTTCCGTATCATATAAAAAATTGTTTAAAATTGATTTATTATCTACAATTATTAAACAGTGAAATTAAATCCTTTCAAACTAGATGTGTTTAATACGAGTAAGTATTTATTACAAAGTATTTCTTTTCTACATGATATATGCTTTTTTTTTAATTCTAGACTTCTTTTAATATGAGATCGTTTATTATTCTTACAGTCATTTCTATTGTTCATTTGATATTGTTTTATATTGTTACATTTATATTGATTGTTATATTTTATTTCTATTATTATTATTTAATTATTTACTTTAAAACGTGTTTTATGTTAGGTATATAAAAATCCTTGTAATTTTCTTGTAATGTAAAAGCCCACCAGGATGTTGATTAATAAATAAATAAAAAATCAAAGAAATAGTCTTTTAAGATTTGCAAAAGATACAATAATTAAGCTAAAATTATACACTTATGCATCTTGTGTTTCTCCAGAACAGGTGTAAATCGAGTAATTGAAGACTCTATTTTAGTTTAAAAAATAAATACTCATTTAAAGGTATATAAGTAAATATTTTACTTAATACACATCTATAATATATTTTTCGAATATATATGTATTTATATTTCCGTCAAGGTATTGCGCATTACGCAATAATCTATAAGGTTGTGCTTTAAAGATTCTCCACCTTAGGGGTGCGTCAAGACTGAATTAATAAAACACTTTTAATTATGCGAGCAAGGCCAGGCAGTGGCGGCATTTACAATCATCGAATAAAACACCGGACACATCGATGGTTCCCAGACATTACACTTTTGCTGCCAATAAAACTTTTAACACATTTGTGATGTTCAAAAATCTACAAGTTCAAAGCTTTCCTTCACTTGCTGAATTGACCGACGTAAATAAAATTTTCCCACATCACACCCATATCCTTCCTATGATAAATATAATATATTATGTATTCAATAATTTGGGGAGGTAAAGGTGCGTTGTGTTATATTGTTGTTCTGAAGTTTTTTTTTTACTTATATTTTTCTACATTTGGTTTCTCAACGTTCTGCAATACATATAGTGGTTATTGGGTTCCAAAGTCTGACTTTGCCTGTTCCTACTACAAACTTTATTTTTACATAATTTTTTGTGTGCCTAACGCATTCTTCCGTGTAGGTACTGTAAAGTTTTTCATTATATTTCTATTATACAGAGTGTCTAGTAACTCGCAGCAAAAAAATCGGGAGAATCTTCTTCATTCAATTTTGAATAGAGAATATTCATTACTTTTTATGTCGAGAGATACGAGAGACACGACATCAAATTATTTTTAAAAATATTTTTGATTTAACTTGTGTAAAACGTTGGACTATATGAAAGTTGTAATATCAATATCAAACATTAAAAATCCATTCATTAATACTACAGAAATTTCCTAAATATTATTTTCGAAAGGTTTTTGTCACTTTTTTGACTTGTATTGAAGCGAATAAATTTTTAATATTAGTATTCGTATATTCGTAACTGTCGAAAATTCCCCCAAAGTGTAAAAAATATTTTCTATTCAAAATTTACATTTATTCGAGATAGAAAACAAGATCATTAACTTATTAAGGAATGAAATATGTATCTACAGTGTAGGTAGCATATGGATTTCTTAATCCAATAAACTATTTGTTAAAAATAGTTGTTTGCTCTTAATTTTACAAAAAACATTTTTTTCCAAATCGGATATACTACATGTTTTTCATTTATTAATGAGTACACGATATTGATTTCTATCTTGAACTTCTCAAATAATCCTTAAATAAATAAACATCGAATGCCTTCCGAACGTTTTACTCAAGACTCTGCGAACGACATAGACAATAAATCATCGAACTAGGAGTAGGCAGCGTTTGCTGTCGAAAGTTTTTCCGATGTCGAGCATCATGTCCAGCATGTCCAGAATCAGCTGCGCGACTCCGCAACGGTACCCGCGGCCGCGCACGTGGCCCCAGCGCCAGCACCGCCGCGAGACTGCACTGGCACTCGATGGTGCGGGAGGTCAGCGCCACGACTCGGCGGCGGGCGGGCGGATGTAGGTCGAGAGATGTGCGCAGCCTCGCGGCCCGCTGGACCAGGTTCACGGCCGCCCCACATTTTATTTCTCGGCCCGGCTTTCGCGCTCTTTGGAAACCATCGAACTGTTTGATTTGAATGCGATCAGTCATGTATTGTCAAGTAATTCCGTAATAAATTAATTCACTTTTTATTTTATGCACAAAATCATTGAACGCGAATTTAACTGGAGCGGTATTATGTAATTCGAACGAATTTCATACTCTTCGCTCGAGATTTTTCCACAAATACGTAGGTAGGTCATTTCCTATTTTGCTACACTCCTGTCTATTGTCAATCGCACGGGTTAACAATTCGCTCACTTTTATGACATCGCCGAACTGTCACAAAAAACTCGCTCACTGTGTCGTCCCGCTTATTATTTATAAATAAAAAAACAAATAGAAATGACATGACAAAAAATGAAATAATATTAACAATATATTATTCAAAAATCATAATAAAATATAATCAGTAATATGTAGAAAATAGTAAGAAGTAAAACAAAATACAATATATAAACAGTACATACGAAAGAAGAAAGTGATTAAAAAATGGGAAAACAAGTTAAATACAACGGATAATAGACCACATACATAGGAAAACTATAAATTATTTATATACACTTTCGGGTTTCCAAACGTTTCTAGTCATTATTCTGGGCCTGGGAAAACATTTTTTTCCCGCATTCATAATTCTTTTGTACCTACTTTGAGTTGAATCTTAAAGTTGAAATTAATACAGAAGTTGAATACCATGGAGACCTTCTTTGTGTGTGGTTTTCAAATGTTAATCTAGTCCGCAACAGAGATACTATAGTATCTGTCGGGGACTGTATCTGAAAAATTGAAAAAAAATTCACTTGTTGTAATTTTTGAAAGGTAAACTACTCACCATTGATATTTTGCATAAAGTAAGTATAATCACTAGGCGCGTGCAGTGCATACATTGAAGCATAACTTTTACTTCAGCAATATTTTGGAAAATTAATCGATATCAGATATTTATAGAATATTATGATATATTAAAATCTGAATAATATGAACAATATACTTGGAGGTTCGTAAAGAACGCCAGCGAGTGAGCCATATTTTTGGTGAACGCGCCAGGGATTTTTTTTCTGAGATGGTGCTGGACCACTTGATATTCTGTCAGGGCATCGGAAAAAAGGCCTGGACACCAATTCCACGTACAAAAAACGATTCATCGTACACAAACGTAATTTTCAGCATTGTTGTGAAATACTCGGTACAATCCCACTAAAGCACTAGTCACCATAATCAACATTAAAGCATGCATCTACAATTTAGATTTACAGTCGTACAACGCGCAACAATTGACGTGGTCATTTTAATTTCAAAAATGCTGCACGTATTTTATGCGCGGTAGAAAATGGTAATAATGTTTTCGTGCATGCGTGTATTTCAAGGTAAATTCCGTTAATGTCATTTTATTAAATGGTGCATTTACGTAACCTTTACATTTTAAACGTAATAAGATTCGTATGTAATATTGGATACATACATAATATATTATATTATATAGAGCGCAATATAAAATAACTAAAATATAAAATAGTTAACACCGTAAGAAACCAAGCTTTTGAGTCGGTCAGTTTAAATTACACGGAACTAATTTTACAATGAATAATTATATAAAACAAGGAATAAATGGGTCATTCTCTTTTTTGTTGTAGTTAAACTGTTTCTTTCCATTTTCGTGGCGTAGTGGGATTTAAAAATATTAATTTTTGTTTTGTTTACTAATACAGGTTTGATGATACCTTATACATAATAATACCATCTCAAAAATTTTATAAACTGTAAAGAAATGAGGTTTTAATTGTATTCAAAAATAATAAAAATTACCTTTATGTTGTGACAGAGTTGTTTATTATTGTACGAAACAATACAATAAAAAAGAAACTAACCCAAATAGCATTATACACCCCCCTATTTTTAGAATAACAGGATTGTTTTAATTGATGATTGTTATGTTAGACAAGATGTACTTATTTATGTACGCTTTAAGTTTATATGATAAATGTAAAAAAATCTGTCAAATGTCAATATTTATTCTTTTTTATCTACTAAACATAATAATATCGTTGTCTGTCCGTAATTTGCTGAAATGACAACTATATTGTCTTCAATTTATTATAATATTTGGTTTCGGATGAAGAAATTTATAGACGTGTGTAAAATTATCTGCTTTTTCTAACTTTCAAAATAATATTAGTCTTTATTTTGTGTCATTTATCACACGAAAATTGACGAAGTGTGCAATTTTATATAATAGCGGTCAAGACATGATTGCACACTAATTAGAATAGACCCGAAAATCAGGTATCGCTCTTAACTTTGCTTTATAGAAATTTCTTTCGTAGACGTTTTTGTCACTGAACTTAATAGATTAAAAAAGGTACAACACTGATATAATCGACCTTTCTACATAGGTGTGGTTGTCTCTCCTTTAAGCGTAAGAATGCAGACTTCAGGTCTTCGAAAATAAAGAATTGCGCTAGATTTATGACCGTGATAATATAACCAAAGAAAGGAAGAAGAACGTGAACTTTTGGAATAGTATACCTCTCCAGATATCCTGAGAAAGAGAGAGCAAGAAGGCTGCAGTAGAGAGAGAATATATGAATCTTGCATTACACACAAAGCATTTATACACAAGATAACATGCTCAAGACGAAGGCGCTCTGTAGTGACTGCGGCCACGGACTAAGTCCCACGAGGTCGCTAAAAAGTTAGAAGAAAATAGTAAACATAATATTAACGAAAAGACAATTCATACAATACCTTTGTCTTTGGTATCTTGGAAATGTGTTTAAATTAATAAATATATATAATATTTTTATAATTCATAAAAATGTACTCTGTTTTTATCACTTATATATTGGAAATATCAACAAGTTTCCGTGCTAATGGTCCCTTCATCAGGATACAATGTATACTAACAAATTTGTATCCTGACGAAGGGACCATTGGCCCTGAAACATGTTGATATTTTCAATATGTAAGTGGTGAAAACAAAGTAATTTTTTATTAATTATGTCACTGCAAAATCAATTTTCTCTTTTTGAAAAATATATATTATTAATTTAAAAAATCAATTAACACTGATGTTACAAAACGCAATTACGCGGTTTCAAATTAACAATACAATTTACCAATTTACGTTATAAAGCGCAGTTCGACGTCCTTGATGCCCGCTACGGTACAAACCCGTGAATCGAATTAAATTAAAGGTCATCAATAATACTTTGGACAGTCTATCTTGTATGAAAAACAAAATAGATTTTATTGCATAAACAAAATATAAAAGTCGCATTTTATTATTTCTTTGTCTGCCTCGCGCCGCAGCTCGGGACGTTGCTCCGATTGCCCGCCCGAAGGCGTCGCGAAGGCTTTGACGCGAATTAAAATTTTGTACTTTTGAACAATATATTAAAATTGTGGATTTTGAGATACTGCGTGCATCATGGATAGTGAGACGTACAAATGTCTGTATTCTACCTCAATTTTATGGACGTCTTGCGAGAAGACAGTGTAGCTTGGGAAGCCACCTCGAAGAACGGATAGGAGCGAGGTCCCTCACTCGTTGAACTGACCAAGTAAAAAACTAACCCATAACCAAGTTTTTATTGCACTCCCTTTCTCATTTAAGTGTTTAAACAGGTTTCGCGTCTACTCCACGCGTCGGGCACGAGTCGGGCGACGCTACGTAAGGGAGTAATAAAAACCGTTAAATTTTCGAAAATCCATAATTGAGTCGTATATTTCCAGACACCGCTAACTCCATATCAAAACAATTTACAGCAGGTCAAGTAATTTATACCTTATTGTGTGAGATGTTATTACCTACACTATTAGTTTTTCTAGAAAGTTTATTTTAAATGTAAACAAACTTTCTAGAAAAACTAACAGTGTAGGTAATAACATCTCACACAATAAGGTATAAATTTTTTTGGTTTGGAATTAGCGGTGTCTGGAAATATACGACTCAATTATACTATAATATTTTTTTTAAATATACGAAAATTTGTTAGATCACGAGCCTGCCTGCAAAGTTTCAGCTCGATTGGATCACGGGAAAAGGGTTAAAAATCGTTCCAAAGTTTTCGGAAGACAAGCGACAAGCAGACACTACAAGTTAAAAGAAAGGGAGTTAAAAATTACAGTCACCACTTGAGTGGTAGTCCCCAGGTCAATATTTGAAATTGCACTTGTCAAACGTCGAATAATGCCGTTGCGCGGTGGTCGGTTGATCACTTTTTACAGTTAAAATAGCGTCGCGATGGTTCCATAATCTATTGGGTTGCTTGAGTCCTTTGTACAAATTTTCAATAGACATTAAAAAGGTGTAGAGTCATGTAAAATCCTTGATTACGTGCTGTTTCTTCAGCTTCTACGTAAGAAAAAAAAAATATTATCTTAAAGCCTCACATGAAAAAATGATGTCCCTCTGACGGAAAAAATGAACCATCAATTTCTTGCACTCATTACTTCAATTTCCGCTGCGTCATCTACGAACTTGACATTCATACAAATGAAAGTTGCGAAAGTTCAACCAGTTTGTTCAATTTATTTTTGACCTCAAATTTGTCTAATAATACTTTTCGTACGTTTCGACAGAGGGCGTTGCACAAATTTGTCGATTTATGATTCACGACGTGTTTACATTTACGTAATCTATGATTTACAACTCAGACGTCAACGTTAGACCACGATCGGGTCATTCTACGGTAATCATATTTCTTATTACCTTTGATTGACTGCAAAATGCGCAGCAATGACTGCAGAAACAAAAATCGATTATTAGCCAGCGACGGAAGCGTTCAAGCGAAAAGTAAATTTCTTGTTTTAGAAATATGAGCGAAGATCTCTCTCTAATGTGGAATGATTTATTAAAATATATAATCTTTTGTTTACAGCTCATGTTAGAAATGTTCACTGTGCAGCTAATAGAGATGTCAAAATTATGTCATCAGTTTTAAAATATTACTAAAACTGTCAAGATCGTCGTAATAATGTACATGCTATATAGGTGTAATTTACTTTCGAAATGAACATAAAACAGGGTGGTCGGCACCTTGAAGTTAATATTAATTAATTATGCATAGTTTAGCGCAGTTTAATGTTTCATTTTATCTAAATATAATAATGTGTTCAATTATCTACATTATACCATTAAGTATGCAATAGGTCAATAATTGATGCGTCACTGCACATTTGCGATGTTTCATAATTTCGCAATATAGCCAATCAAAATGTCAGAAATTACGCAATGAAATACATATTTGTGTTTATTTATCTCTAGGAAGTTCAGTGGTGGCTGAAGGGAAGTATTAAATCATTTTTTATGTTTATTTTTAATTAGACCCTTAGAGAATACTAGGTACAAAATACATTAATAATATATTACTCATTTTAAACTCAACCCAATTTTCCAATTACAAGTATCTTCTGCTTTAGCAACGTGCATACGAGTAATGGTATAAATGCAATGCGATCATGTATGAATTGGCAATTAAGAGTGTACAGTGCAAGTGGCGAACAAACAAAATAAAATTGCTTACAACTTGTATATACAGAGTAACGTGAACATCTCAAATTTATGGAGGAGTGTTGCAGTTATTAGGCCCAAGAGTCAAATAAAAATGTATACATGTTCTAGGAGTTCAGATTATTGTCAAGAAAATGGATGGTATATAGGAGTGACTTTTTAAATGATGATGGAGTATCTGAAAGAATATCAGCGTTAATGTTAGGGTTAGCACAGATATATTGTATGTACCACACATCCTTGTGATTGGAAAAAAATAACCAACATTATTAAGGTTGTACCTAATTCTTATCAACTCCGGATTTCTTATACGGTGTTCAAAATGCAAATTTATAAATTTATAAAAGAAAGAGATTTATAGTTCCACTGAGTATCTTGTGTAGTACCTATTGCAAAATAGGACATTTACCTCGGGACTCCAGTTTGTTTTATATTTTCATGTTTTGTTATGTTTTTCTCGTGCATCCCTTATGTAAATATCAAATATTCTCCCTTGCTGGATCTCAGAAGTACTGCTGATATCTTAGTCCTATATAAACTCGCCACTTTTCGGATCGCTGGTTTAGTTTTCCATCAGAGCACCCGAAAGGTTAACTTCAATCGAATCCTTTAGTCTATTCCACTATAACCACTATAACAATATTCCACATATAACATATAAAATAACTATTCCTCTATAACGGGCGAAATTCCTCTCTCCAATCTCTCAATTTCTCTTCAATTCGTTAATCCATGATTTTAAAACTCAAGAATACTCACCTCAGTCTTGATCCCTCCTACCATCATTTTTTTTATTTCTCCGTATATGGAAAATTACTACTACATATAAGGTGGCACTTGTCCTATTTGGAACTCATATATAAGCTAATTTTTAAGTGTACTATTAGTTTCTCATACCTAAATCAAGGCTTGACTACTTTTGTTGCAGCCCAAAAGAGCATACTGCACGGAGTAGATGGTCGATTCAAGTCCGGAGAGCTGACAGCCATCATGGGACCTTCCGGGGCCGGTAAAAGTACCCTGCTCAACATCCTAGCTGGACTCACGTAAGTGCAAAATTTGGGAACCTTGTATTGCGTCTGTCTGTACACAAATCTAAGATATACAAGATGAGGTTTTAAATTATTTTAGTGCGATTTTCCTTGCAATCAATTCTTTGCATAAACCATACTCGTAAAAAGATTTGCTACGTTTTATAATTATTTATATTTTGGCAGATAATAGGTAACACTGTACCCGTATTACCTATTATCTGCCAAAATCCCCCGGACTCAAATATTATAATATCCAAATCTTCTTACCTACTATAGTGTACATAAAATATTTCAGGTTTAATACTATAAAGTAAGACTGGCGATCGCTGGCTCCTGCTCTATTAGTAATTATGCTAAATACTTTATTTTAGGCATAGTGATATGATATATAGCACATATTCACTTGTATGCAGCAGTATATACAGTAAGCAGTATACAGGATGTAACAGAGCTAGTCCACAATACGTAATACGTTACAGACAGATAGCTGCCTTGATTATGAGTCGAAAATGTTCAAGCAACCATGACCTAATGTCAATAGTTACGGTGTTATGCATTATCAAAATTTGCATTTTTTTCAATATTTCTGACTTATTTTTTTACAAAACGTTGAAGTGTCATTACATTAACATATATCAATTAAGAAAAATTCATTATTTTCAATTAAATAAAGTTATAAAAACCCTGAAAAATTTCCAATTGGAAGGTTTATATCATGTTTTTTACTTGCATTAGAGGGAATGAATTTTTCATTAGTTACTGTAATACAAAAAATAAGTCAGAAATATTTTTTAAAAAAATGCAAATTTGGTGTCGCATATTTCCCTAACTATTTATATTAGGTCATGGTTGTTTGAACATTTCCGATTCACTATCAAGGCAGGAATCCACCTGTTAAGTATTGTGGACTAGCTCTGTTACACCCTGATTACAGAAGGATACAAGGGTGCTGCTTATTGCCGCTAGATGGACTGCGAGTATTTACTCAATTTGTTAATGATTTAGTTATCGGGATAAATAAACGATTCATTTATCGTTAACTTACCTTGTTCATTGTTTTTAGGATGTCCTTGACCTCATAATCCTGTTCAGTGCACTCGAAGCTCTGTTCGTTTGCTTTTCATTTCCAATTCAACATTTCAACACGAAACATCAATTTGCACCATCGCTATAAATGCTTAAGTGCATTCGTGTGTTAGAGCGAGCCTATATATTGTTTTTAACTATTGCACACTACGAAATTGTCCGGCACGGCTACGACGATAAACTGAACGTGGTTTCTAAACCTAAATCTGAAATTCGTGTTAACGGTTGGACAAACATGTCCTCGTACAAATATGCCTTTGTATGGTAGCGTTTCTTCATTCCCTTAATTTCAACCTTCAGCCTTTCTACAATGTAAATCCATTTCACGGTAGGTAAATTATGTGACTGTAATTCAAATTTAAATTGTTAACATCACGTGCCTTACAAATTGCTACAACACGCCTTTAATATACCTACAAATCCATTCAACTTTCACAGTAGCGGATTAAATTCCTAGGCCTGACAGATTTATGTAACTACATTTTTTTAAATAAATTTAATAATGTTAATAATCTGATTCTTCGCAAAATAATTTTAGACTTTCAGATTTTTTTCTCTTCGTTAAATGATGTAAAAAAGTTTATATTTTTTTGCGATTACGTAATATGTGATGTCTGGACGCATACAAAAATCAGCCAGAAATATTTGTTTTCATAATGTAAGTTTTTTTAAAATTTGTTTTAAAGACTAGCAAAAACAGAGCTTTCTATGATCCTTTGTTGTTAGTCTGTTGACAGCTATTCTGACCGCTGTGTTTTCGGAATTGATAAATATAAAATTTTCGTTGTGTCCATTACCCATTGTGCAAAGTTGGGAAAAATTAATAATCTATTTTAATAACGTCTAAATTGATACCTTCTCTAATTTGATCTGATTGGCTTAATGTAACAACTCTAACTTGTAAATGATTGACAGTGAGTCGCGCATATGTGATGGTGCGTATACTGCATATCCAACTTTGATAAGAATATCTTGTTTCATTTTATATTAGGTCCTTACATATGAAATTGGCGTTTAGTATGGGAGGAACATAAAGCCGATTTTTTTTTATTATAATATATTTATTTAATCAAAGTATGTACCATTGCTATCTATGCACTTTTGCCATCTCATAGGTAGTTCATCGATCCCTTTACTAAAAAAACCATTCGGACGGGAATCAATAAAATCTTTGAAGGCGGTTTGGACTGCCCCATCGGAGTTGAATTTTTTCCTTTGCAAGAAGTTATTCAAATTTCGAAAAAAATGGTAATCTGTTGGGGCAAGGTCCGGAGAGTTCGGTGGATGTCTTAGACATTCCAATTGAATCTCCTCTAATTTGGTAGCCGTCTATTGTGCAGTGTGTGGTCTAGCGTTATCATGAAGCAGCAGTGGCCTAGATCGATTAACCAGCCTCGGTTGTTTAGCAGCTAGCTTTTCCATCATGGTTTGCAGTTGCTGACAATAGACATCTGCCGTAATCGTCTGGCCAGATTTAAAAAAGCTGTAGTGAACGACACCAGCACTAGTCCACCAAACGCTCACAAGTAACTTTTTTGGAGTCAATTTTCGTTTGGGGCATGGTTTGGCTGGTTCGGCAGGGTTCAGCCCTTGCGATGAGCGCTTCCGATTATCGTACAGGATCCACTTTTCATCACAGGTAATGATTCGATTTAAAATCTCTTCATTATTGTGCCGGTTGAGTAATGCAACGCATCAGTCAACGCGCGTTTGTTGATTTGCTTCACTCAATCCGTGAGGTACCCACCTTTCAAGCTTTTTCACCTTACCAATTTGCTTCAAATGGATTAAAACAGTTTTATCACTAACACCGCAGCCTGCAGCTAACTCGGATGTGGTTTGCGATGGATCCGCTTCCACAATAGCCTTCAATTCTTCATTATCAACTTTGGTCTCCGGCCGTCCACGGGGCTTGTTCTGCAGGTCGAAATTTCCAGAACGAAAACGTTGGAACCAAAAACGCACTGTGTTTTCTTTTGGGGCACCGTCGCCATACACATCATTAATCCTTCGAGCCGTTTATTACCACACCCCAGATTTTTACCAAGTACATAAAAAGAAAAACAACAACTCATTTATGATTGTTAAATACATTTATTTCACACGGCCTCCAGATCAATTTAATTTTTTTCCTTAAATATCAATCTGTATTGGGTATTACATCATTTTTCCACGCTCACAAACCATTTCATCAGCAGCCATTCTTCTTTCAAATTTATATTGTCTGTTAACAAATAATACAAGACGCCTATTGCTTGTTGAATGTGTCATGATATTTTTTTGTTTCGTTCTGGCACATATTTTTATCAGCATTTTTCAGTAACATATACCCAACACTATATAACTATAATATATATATATATATATATATTATATATATCTATATACATTATATCTATATATATATCTCGCATATCTATATCTTCTATATCTCCTATATCTCCTATATCTCTCTATCTCCCTTTCTATCTATCATAATATTATATCTATTATATATGTATATATATATATATATAATATATTCGTATAGGTAAGACGGAATTCTATTTACCGAAAAAGTTATAGTCTATATTATTAATGAAAGTGGCGTTAACATTGTATACATTAAAGTATATAAAGAGTAGCTTGTTGGTCTTGTGGTTAGGACACTGGCCTCGTGATCCAAAGGTTGCGGATTCGAACCTCACTCCAGACTAGCAAGTTAGTCCTATTTTCATAGCACAAGCGTTTAGCTTAGTTTGAAAATAGTAAGAATATTGATGTGACACGTATTCCGTGTTCACATCTCTATTTAAAAAAAAACATTCGCTTTGTTACCTGTACGTGAGTTTAATATTATATTTTAATATTTTATGAGTTAATAGTTTAATACTTCACCTGTCGATGAGAGATTCTGATTCTCTCGAAACTTGAGTAGTAAAATATAAATATTAATATAAAATATAAACTCACGTAGTAGCAACAAAGTTAATATTTTCGTGTAAGTTTAATTAATCTTTTTTTTTATTAATTTAATTTTGAATAATAATCTAATTTTAGTCGTGATTCAACCATGTTTACTTATTTTTAATGTATTCATCTGAGGGTCATTATATTGTTTAAGGGCCTAGATTAGGCTCAGTAACCCGCCACTGAACTTCCACATTGTGAATTATGAACGTCACTAAAATGGTGGCATGGACGGATGAGTTGTTTTGAGTCGTGCGATCAAAGTCTGCGTAAATCACTCGCTCGTTTGAACGAAGCACGCCCATCCGAGTCAAAACATTGCATTCATCATAACGTTATGGTTGATTAATATGGGTCACTCGGCGGTGACGGACACCCCGGCTCGCCGCCGCGTGCCTTCTGTCATGCGTGCTCGCAGTTATCTACATACGTACCTTGAACTAGTTGCCAAATGGGAGCTTAAGTTATGAAGAGGATACGTCACTTTACGTAATCTCTTCATTTTTAGATTAATCTACAGTATTCAAAATATTTTGAGTATGTCTAAATTTCTCAAGAACACAATATTAGATTTTATCCCCGGGGGGACATCATTAATCGAGATATAGATGTCTCATAGAGACGAAGGTATATTATTTTAACAGGGGAAAGTAGGTATGGAAATCTTTTTGAGTATTTACGACCTACCGTATGACTGGCTTAAGTGATCACTTTACACAATATAACGTTCATAATTCCACCCTTGATTGACTACCATATCTATCAAATTTTTGGAAGGTGTAGGTATATATTGTGTTTAACTTGCACACTTTGTTTCGTATGTGAGTCGTATTTTTACTACCGCCACCTGCAGTCGAAAACTTTGCCATTCTTGTAATCCAATATACAATAGAGTACGCCTGAAAATTATTTCAATTTTTTAACTCCTTTTTGGGTATTTACCACCGATCGTATGACTGGCTTAAGTGATCACTACACAATATAACATTCATAATTCCACTCATTATAGACTACCATATGTATCAAATTTTTGGAAGGTGTATTATGTTTAACTTGCACACTTTGTTTCGTATGTGAGTTGTATTTTTACTACCGCCACCTGCACTCGAAAACTTTGTCATTCATATAATCCAATATACACTAGAGTACGCCTGAAATTTTTTTCATTTTTTAACTCCTTTTTAAACCAGTTTTTATTTATCCAGAAATATAGCTTCGTCTCTATGAGACATCTATAATATATCTTGATTAATCAACTCTCTCTCTTCCCGCTTCACCAATTTTTCAGCTCCAACAGCTAAAATAAGACATTTTGAATAAGTTTCTTTTTGTATTCAGTTTAAAGGAATGACATCCGTGTTTTTAATTTATTGAAATTGAAGAGTGGTCAACTTTATATTGAAAGAATTTCTTTTAAAACGTAAATTGTAAGTAAAATAACTAAAAGATTTCTTTCTGTCTCAGACAAACGTATACTGGGGAAGTTGCCTCCAATCACGGCTGAGGAGATCCTGGAGAAGGGATATGGCGTGCGCATTTTTTTTTTTTCAAAAATTTTCCATTAAAATAATAGTTATATGTGTACCAATAATGAGTGCCAATAAAAACGAAAAGGAAATAAATCACCATTTCTATCTAAATTTAAGGCGATGTAACCCTTTAAGTATAATTTATAATCTCAAGTGGTTATATAAACAACTGCTAGAGCTACTCCGGTACCTACGTTATTTTATTGTGATAATTTTCAACTGTAGTTTAGCACATAATAATTTGCATTAATAAAAGCCATCATGTACCTATGCTTAATGTGTTCACAAAATTAATTATTATTTAAATATTAAATTATATTATTTAAATATTTAAAAATTAAAAAAGTACACATATAAAAGTTATTTAATTTTATATATGTACTTCACGCCTCTTTTTTTTTCTAATTCATATCACTGTTCAAACCTTTGTAACAACTGTCGATTTCTACTATAATTTTAAACCGTCAATTTCTACTATAATTTTATGTTATACAACACTACTCTTTTTGTTGTCTTATTTACACTATTATGTAAAACTGTACTTTTTCGTACCGTATATTGAAAGCAATATATATATAAAAAGAAACCGTGTTTCCCTATCCGCCAAGTTTTCACCACAACCAGCCAAAACCACCCACCAGTGGTTATGGTGGTGGATAGCCATTGGTGTCACACCGAAAATATGCGAGTTTGGTGGGGGTGGCTGTACATGGGTGGGAGTGGATGACGAAAATGTGCTTTCTAGCAGATTTTTTTGTTATGGGAGGGCCGGAAATGCTTCAGATTGTTTCAAAATAGGCGCGCCGACAGTGTCGGTGAGTCTAGAAGGTTCCGAAAAAACCTGCTCTAGAAAGTTCTGGAAGGAGAAGGTTCTAGAAAATTTCCGAAAGTTCTATAAGATTCTAAACTGAGTGGCGGAATGTGTCGGTGTGTCTAGAAGGTTCCTGTAAATTCGATAAATTTCTCGAAAGTTCTGGAAGGAGAATATTCTAGAAGGTTCACGAAAGTTCTATGACGATCCAAACAGTGTACTAAAAAACTACGCGTGCGAAGCAGCGCGGGCACAGCTAGTAAATAAATAAAACAAGTCCATCATAAATTTGATTAAAATGAATAACTAAAATGTGTTTGCGATAAATATTTTTTCAAATATATTATTCATAATAAATAACACTTTTTTGTTATCGTCGTTTTAGAGGTAATAAATAATCTGAGAGGTGTGATTAATCTTTTTTTTTTTACTTAAAGTTCAACGGTCTGACACGCGAGGCAAGGTCCACAGCACCACTGTATTATTAGACGTGATGGTATAATTATGCGATACAGCATTGTTGATTTTTTCCCCGCAGGTCCACCGGCGTGACGGGCAAGGTCATGGTGAACGGCCTGGAGCGGCAGCGCGGCGCGCCGCAGCGCTTCCAGCGGCTGTCGCGCTACATCCAGCAGGACGACGAGCTGCGCTCCTTCCTCACGGCCGGGGAGGCCATGGCCGTGGCCGCGCACCTCAAGCTCGGCTACTCCGTCAGCGACGCCGAGAAGCTCCTGCAGGTCGGTGCCTACAGCTCTTCCGCTCTAAAAATGCGGCTGACATTTCGCCCACGCGCAGCTACCCGATTCGTCAAACAAAGAAGCTAATTGACCGCGTTTATCGGATTAGGGTCCGAATACAATACTTAAATGATTTAAAAGTAAAGTACGCCTTAAAAGTGTAAATTTGTACCGCAAATGACGCTTTGATATATGACAATGCCCCCCACTTTTAAACACGAGAATTAAATTCTGTATTTAATGTGGGTAAGCGTTAATATTCTCATTCTGTTTTTCAAATATTTGGTATGTAATTTTTTATTATTTTATATTTATTTTATTTATTCCAAATTATTTATTACATAGAAAAGGTAAAGGTAGTTGCTTAACTAGACTAGTCTGTTCTAAAGCAACTACCTGTACTGTTTTTGAAATTTATTGTGTAATAATTATAAAGTGCACTTAACAAATTCATTTCTGATAGAGAACAACATTAACACCATTATGTTTAATTCAATTAAATAAATAAATAAAAGAAGCATACCTCTTAACCTTTAAATAATTAAGTATTGACTCTGTATTCGGGCCTAGGTCACGTCTTTTCGGCATAATTGAAGATTAACGTAACTATAATCATACTTCTGAGAGTATCCATGGTATGGTTGAGTGTCCTAATTTCAAAATAAAACTTAATGAAGAAGTTTCCTTTTTTTTCAAATTAATGTAAATGAAAATTTGAGTAAAATTGAACAAAAGTTTGAAATTATAATTAAAATATCTCAAAAACCAACAAAGTTGTAGAATTTTAAATGCGCATGAATAATTTGTCCCGTCCGGTGGAGTCACGTGACGTCATCTCTTGTACCCGGTGTACATCGCGGCTCGTGTTCCGGCGCCCGGCTATGCGGACCTGTGACGTCACATGCGAGTTGGAGCGTTAAAATACAGTTAATTTAATATTCTTTTTCTCTGTAAGTTATTGACAGATTTCAACAATTTTTGATAAGTTTATCAGTTTTGATCTATATTTTAATTCCATTAAGTTAAACATAGTATTATCAACAACATGAATCTTCTCCATTGATGCGCAAGTGAGTATTTAAAGAGTTTTAAATACTCACTTGCGCACTTTAAAGTGTGAAAATTTCACCATACATTTTGACATATGAGTCACTTTGTCTAAGAACTAAAGTGCAAATCATAAATGTCAAAATGTTTTATTTTAAAATTAGGACAATCGACTACACCATGGATACATACTCTCAGAAGGATCATTATTTATAGCTACCGTATTCTTCAATTTAGCCGCCTTTATATCAAAGACGTTTGTGCGCAGATTAGTTCAACCTCATTTTTACAGTGATCATACTATATCTCCTAATCATGATTTGAACGCTTTTATTTTCTAGTACGAGCTTTGTTACATTTTTTATACGTTTTTCTTTTTTAATGATAACACATTTAAATATGAAGCAATTTAAGAACATAGTTCTATCATAAATGACGTTACAAATAATTACAAAAAATACAATTTCTAAAAATTTATCCGCTGAAATTTTCTCGAGTCTTAATTGTCAATACTAAGATGATTTAAAGGTTAAGGTACACCTTAACCTTTAAATCATCTAAGTATTGACTCTGAATTCGGGCCTTAAGAAGTATGGTAAAGACGCTGTCTTTTATATTTTGGTGTATTCAGTTCTTTAATGTAGAAGAGAGGTGAGTTTATTTTAATGTTTAAAAATAATACCGGTGTAATATTTTTGTAAATAAAGCGCAGCGTTTGTCAGTCTACTTACGGATGTTGCAACTCTTAAGTTGCTTTTGGAGTCATAATACAGCGGAAGAGGAAATCTTATTTTGCTGCCTTTTCACTTTGATTGAACGCGAAATAAGTTATTATTTCTAGTATCAAGTACACAAATAGTCTTAATCAATTGTCTTTTTATTTCCAAAACTTAACTTTAAATATATATAAAACTCAATGTCTGTCTGTCTGTCTGTTCTCTATATAAATCTACACCGTTTATCCGATAAAACACAATGTCTGTCTGTTCTCTATACAAATCTACACCGTTTGTCCGATTCGATTCAAATTTTGCATACTTTATGCTTTAGGACCCGGCGGGTAACATAGGCGACATTTCCCCCCAATCTTTTACTCCTTCACCACCCCTTGATATATTTTCAATGCAAATTTGTACCGTTCGACCGATCGGACTTAAAATTTGCAAACTTATTCCTTAGAACCCGGCGGGTAACATAGGTGACATTTCCTTCCTCCCCTTTTACCCTTTCCCGTCTTAAATTTATTTTCAACTTAATCCTTAACCCGTGGAACGCCGGGTACGAACAGCTAGTTAGAAATAAACTTTTGCTATACAAGCGTGTTTTTAAAAAAAGATACATTTTAGCACATCTCAAGTAACAATTTTGTAGCGTATTTTTTGTGTTTTAAGAAATTAAAATATTTCCGCGTGTCATGATATCAGACGATATCTGATTGATATCTGAACACTAAGTACGGTGGTAAATGATAAACAGTAAATGATAAACAGATCTTGGTTTCATCAGTTTTTGTGCTTGTCTCTGCAAAAGCCGCCGTGACCCACTATGACAGCGTAGTATTGATTTGTGTTTATTACAGGTCAAACGTCAATTTGATTACTATTTCCGATAGAGCTCAAGGTCAATCAAATATTTAAAATTAATTAAATGTTTAAAGCGCTCTCGTATTCCGCAAATTTACATTATATTGGCCGCGAAACTAGATAAGCTTCAAGAGCACATTGTGTTTTCAAAGAGAAACTAACACTTTTATTTCGCTATCCATCAAAACCAGGGCTTGCAATATTACCGAAAACTGACATCTCCGGTAAAATAAATAGTTAATACCGGTCTACCAATTATCAACCGATGATTATTAAGTTATTAATAAGTTATTATTTTGGTAAGTTTATTGTTGAATAAATGTAATGTACAAACTCGCATTTGATGTCAATCGCTATTAACACTATACTATTATCGCCGATAATTCATAAAAAAATTATTACATGTTAACTGCATATCAGCGTGTAATATGTGGTTTTCCGAGATTAGGCGCCATTATATATGAGGAATCCGTATGTAAAAAAATAGTAATAATATGAGTAATCCATTATTGTTGTTGTTCTGATTTTACGAATGCGATCACGCCGTCATGCGTCAGCAACAACATAATTGATTATAATAATTTGTCGTCCATTGTTTATAAATATTCATAATAGCGTGATAAAAGACGATTATTTAGTCAATAAATCGGAGAAATATAATAACATATTTAGCAGCGAGAATCGAGAATAGAAGTCCTCCTTGCCAGTGCTTACGAAGTTATTAAATTTTTATTCCGATTTTTTGAACTGGTTGAAGTTTTAAAAAGTTGAGAATAATCTTTTTTAACTTGAGTCCTTGTACTCCAACTCGATTTCGATGATACTTACATGAAATATGTTAATTTTAAAATGGTTTTAATAATATACCTAGCAAACTGCAAGAAATTTATACACAAGTTTTATTCAACTTAATCAAAAATTAAAATTTACATTACTCATTTTATAATTGGGTGAGGCAACAATGAAACCACAAAGATTCGTCATGACCAGTTCATTTAATTTTTTTGTTATTTTTTTATCGTAACATTCTGTACATGGATGAGACTTCTCATTATATATGACTGAACGGTTCGTGCGCGGCGTTGCCCAGGTTTCAGGTTAAAAAGAAGTTTGTGCGGGGGAGATGCCATTGTTTCGCAAAGCCTCTACATAATGACAATTTTTCCATTTAATCCAGGAAGACGGTGGATGCGAAATTACTGAAAGAAAGTACGCAAACTTTGGGTTGGTCAAATCCCAACAAAAAAAATGTCAAACGATGTACATTAGTACATTGGTATAGAGAACAGATAGACAGACAGAAATTGAGTTTTATAGATATATGACGAATCAGATCGATGAAATATCAACAGATTATGTTTGACGTACGTTTACATTTTGTAATAATTATTGAATGGTTGGTACATACAGTAATATACAATCAATAAATATTCAGAGATGTTTGAATGATCGATTTGAATTCTCCAATTACATTAGATAAAACAGCGGTTCTAAAATTATACTTCGCGACCTCTTGGAGGTGGAGTTTTTAAAAATATTATGGTTAGATAGTGGAAATCGACATGTATTGGCATAAGCTCGTCTATGTAACATACACGACAAAGTGTAGCCACATGTGTATCCATATCAAACTGGAGAACTGTACAATAATTCAATTAATTAAATTAAATTTAAAAAATATTCATTTCGTTTTCATAGAAACGTAATTTTGCATTAATTTTAAGCATGACTAACCGCTAACCGTGACAACAAATTATTCATAATTTGTTTGGCGAGCGCTCATTGGTACACCATAAACTAAACTTCCTACAATTCTCGTTTCAATCGAATATCAGTCACATGATCACAATAACAATTACGATTTAGCTTATTGCTGATTATTATATTTTATACAATAAAATAACAATTTTTTTACAGTTTCATATTTTCCTAATTAGTTTCAGACGGGGTCGCGAGATTAATTGTTTTATTTTACTTGTTAGAGAATCGCGGTTCGAAAAAGTCTAAAAATATTGAGATAAAACGTGACGTCATAAGATTAAATATTTTGGATTGGCGATAAAGTTGAGTCGAGTTTTTGTATACAGCCATAACAAAGAAGGTCAAAGTTTAAGTGAGTATAGTTTTTATACAACTTTTCGCGTTTTTTACGAAAGTGTGAGTTTTTATTATTCATTATGTCGGAATGTATACGCTAGACTACAATTTTTTAGGATGATAGCTTAGATCGAACCTTTTTAGTAACATAAAAGTAATATACTGAAAATTATTTACAATAATTAAGAAAATGTAACATAAACTCAAAGACCGCGGATATAAAATTCGTTTTCAGTGTCTTAGAAATCACTCATAGTTAAAAAAAAATAAAATTAATAGAAATAAACTTTGAAGAAGAAATTAAAAAAATTTTTTTTTGGTCGAAATTACAATATTCATTCGATGACCAAATTCGTACATGTATGTTTTATTATCAAAGAGTTAACGTTTTGTGCGCTATATATATATGTATTTAATAAATAAGACTTTTGTGCGGATATACAAGTACGCGAATATTGTAAGAAATCAATATCAATTTTCATCGCACTGTCCAGCTGCATGGTTGTAAAATCAGCGAAAGATCGCTGAAAAATTCTTCTTGGTATTTTCTGAAGTCTTGACCGATTATAATTATTGCTTAGCGATTACATAATTATATGATTGATCCGGCGCGAAATTATATTAATTGATTTTGCAATCATTTCTGTCGTATTACTGTTTAATTTAATCGATTCTATGGAACATGTGTTCGTATTATTCAAATGTCATTGTTTCACTCCATCCGTGACTAATTTGATCGTATTATTCACAAACGCATATTGTAGATCTATCATCAGTCTATTTTGTCGCTTTTTAAATTATCATAAATTTTAATTAATCATAAATTTAATAATTAATATGAACATATAGGTACAGCTACATACATATGTAGACCTCTAACCTTTTTAAATGATCAAAAGTAATCATAAATTTAATAATTAATATGAACATATTGGTACAGCTACATACATACATATGTAGACCTCTTTTCATATAAGAAAGACAATCGAATTAGTATGTGAAAGCTGTGCGCAAGAGGCATATTATTTCGTTGTGTTGGTGTTTATACCCGTAAATACCAACACAACGATACAATGTGCCTCGTACGCACGGCTTACACATACTAATTCGATTTTCTTTCTGAAATGAAAAGAGGTCTACTCTAAATATGCTGGCGCGTGTTGTCCAAAAACTGGGCTTCTTAAATTTCTCGGAAATATGATATGTCGAAACATTTTTAGATCTAGTATCATAAATTATAATTATCTAACGGCGGCCTCTAATCTTTTCTTTCGAGGGTTTAAGTTGGCCTACTTGTGAAAAGTCCCAGAAAATTCCGCGCCCGGTGAAGTTGTACAGGTAGATATTGCCTGTTTTATGAATTAATTCGCAAATTAAGCAAATGCGACTGCATGACCTCACCCTTCTAGGAAAAACATAAAAACGAAACAATAAACATTTCTTAATTCACTGCAAAACAAGGTAGGTATACATACAATAAGACTCAGGATAGTAGCAATCTGAACTCCCTTTAGACCCTGCGTTTTAAATGTTTTATTCATTTTAACGCAGGGTCCACATTTTTATTTTAAAAAATTCTTGCCACTCCCAAAATATCCTAGAACGCGGGGCCTATTGGGCTACACCGGTCTAAGGCCGCCCCTGGCGTTTATATTACGTATAATGTGCATTATGTATTTAAAAATTTATAACAGATTTTTTTTATTATAAATAAATGTATCATATTTAACTTTTTCTGCCCAACGCGATCTTCATTAACTCGAAAAATACAGGTTTACTGGCTTATTCCGGGTTCTACTTTAGCGAGGTAAATCGTTATCGTGCACAATTTAAATGTCGCGTATATAACATAATATTGGCTAACGTACTCGGACTGCTCACGTTGAGGCTGCCTCACTAAAGGAAAAGCCAGTTTCCACATATACTTATTGGTTACTGATTAATCATTATGTTTTCAAAGCGTTGTGTTATGTGTCCTGAATCGCCGATGTCATATTTGTCTAAAGTCCAATATTTCAATGAAAACAGACATCCGCGGTTAGCCGTGACGCGTGCATTGTATGTTGAAACTTTAGTAATTTAAGCCGTTTGTCGGATTATTATAGTCTTTATTTAAAAACTTCACTACCGTAAAAAAATGCATTTCACTCTCACTTTCATATGTAATACTGGTAAAACATTGCATACTTAACATAATATTTGTATATACATATGTTATGAATGAATGTGACGAGTTTTCTCTTGCATTTTGAGCACTTTTTTTTTATTATCCTATTAATTTTAAAACTTCTCAATGAACCACAAATAAATGCATTTCACCTTCACTTTTTTGTGGAATCTTGATAAAACACCACATTATTAACATGCGTACCTACATTAAAAATGAATGTCAACATTTAATAAATTAACCATCTCAGAAGGCTTACTCATATTCTTTATGTAAGAGAATATGAGTTAGCTCACATTCTTTATGTAAAAGATAACGTACGTCCTACATAATACATTATCCATCTGCCAACCTGTAGCTCTAGAACTGCTGAACTGACTTTGATACGGCATGTCACATTTCTGGGATTATGGTACTAGCTGTAACCCGTCAAAAATGACGGTCCTTTTAATGTCGGTTCCTAAAGAATTTTTTTTAAGAATTTTGTAAGTGTTTATTTATATATAAAAAAGAAAATATATATAATATAAAGAAGTTACGGACATTACACGGACGGACAGACAACGAAATAATTTTATAAGTAATAAAAATAAACTTTTTTAAATAATTAATAAATTTTGTATATATCTACTTAGTAATTATAAATTTTTATATATATATATATATCTACTTAGTAAGTAAATGTCTAAAAATCATCTAATTTAAGTAGATATATACAAATAATACGATCAATATTTTCTTAAATAAACTTAGTTTTCACCACTTTTGTATTGAAAAATATCAACATGTTTCAGAGCCCATGTCCCCTTCGTCAGGATACATTTGTATAATAATGTATCCTGACGTAGGGACCATGGGCTCTTACACATGTTGATATTTTTCAATACAAAAGTGGTGAAAACTAAGTTTATTTTTATTAATTATATTAATAATGTTACCAAAAAATTATTTTGCTGTTTTTGAAGAAGAAATTCATAATTATAATTTTGGACTAACCGTAAACCCGTGAAAGAACCCTTGCGTGTAACATGAAATTGGTGTGTCAATTCGGGCGTACGATTCATTAGCGGCTAGTCATTATCAGTGTCGTTGTTATTAATCCAGCCTAAATCTAGACACTTACGCGCAGACAGACATTCGAAATTAGGATATGTGATTGCAATGGAGAAATGTATTGCGCAAGGCGGAAATAAAACGTTCATATTAAAATCAATGCGGTGACTAAATTATATATAAAACATAAGTATGACTATATCGAAGACATTGGAGCAATATTTGAGTTTTTGTGGATTAATATTATACTTTCACTATAAAGATTTCAAGGGCATAGGGGTGGGGGGAGGCATAGTGGGGTACTTAAGACTCAAACATACCTACAAGATAAAATATTATGATTAAACAACAAGTTTTGACTCAATATCATGGTTTAATGCATTCCGAACGACTATGGATATGTTTTTCACGATTACGATCAAAAATCTACGATAAATGAATACATAAATGTAAAATGGCATTTGCCCCGCTATGCCCCTTATGTGGGGGCATAGCGGGGCAAATTTATTGTTACTTTAACAACAAAACATAAACTGACAAAATCTTACCTTTTTCACAGACAGTCTTGTACTTTTAATTATGAAATCCAGAAGGTACTGCTTCAAAACGAAAAATTAACCACCACAATATATAATTGAGTTCGAGAAAGAATTGCTGTTTAATTTCACATACTTTTTTAACGAAAACACTGTTTTTTAGTCTTTTTTTTATATAGCATAAACGGTTGTCGAAATGGCATGAATCGCACGTGAAGGTCACGTGCCGACTTACGACCAATTAAAGCGAGCACTTTGAAACATTGCACGGCGTTTCGTTCGAGCTGTCATAGGGATTCCCCGCTATGCCCCGCTATGCCCCGCTACCCCACTATGCCCCCCCCCCCTCCGTCACATTTTAATAGAAATGTTTTGTTCGAATCGGAATTACCAAATATTCTACTAGTTAACAATATATCATACTATTGATCCTTATTATATTGCTATATTCATTTTATTGTGATTGTATATTGAATGAATCAAATGATGTAATCGAAGAAAATAATAATGATAAAATAATTAAAATAGTTAATTAAATTTACACGAGGCACAATCAATCAATATATTTTACCTTGACTGGCATCGGACGCTATCTTATATTAAAACGCGATTTATTGAGACGTGGCGTAAGAAAAAAAGGAGATGGAAGGGAAAAGGAATGCGGCTTAGATATGATTTCCCTTTAATCAGATCTGGTCAGAGCGAAATCATTATTATTGAATACTTCGATACTGAATTGTAATTTCCACGGGAACAACAGGGAAGTAACAGCTTCCACAACGGATTTGTCATTTTAAGACCGGCGCCACACTGAGCATATCTTCCGCTGCGTCTTTGACGTCGCGTCAAATCCGCAACCGAATTTAGCAGTCACATACAATATTCCTCGGTGGATTCAGTCTGCAACAAACACACGTGCGAACGCAGTGCAGACAATCCGTCGAATGTGGCGCGTTAATTTAAAACTTGAGACGCGACGTTGCCGATTTTACGTTGACGGAAGATCCGCGAGCGGAGAACCGAACACACGTGGCGATAGTGTGGCGCCGGCCTTAGGCTGAACGTTGCTAACGTACAAATCTTCCATCCATCCATAAAAGCTTGCATAATTTCGAACACAATTTTTTGTTTCTTCTTTATTTTTTTCTTTCATAAACCTAGAGAGACTGACATGTTTCGTTTAATCTCCTTGCCGCGCAGCACGAGTGCTTTTACTTTGTCCATGGCATGGCGCGGAGATCAATTTAGCATCAAAACATTGCCAATGTGGATGGCGAAAGTTTAGGGCTTTTATGGGAACTTTTGATCATAGAACGGCCCTGAGTCTGTGGTGAGACTTCACTGAATAAAATCTTACGTGAAGAGTGAAACTCAAAGATGATTTTAGTATTACATTAAAAACAATCATTGACATAAAAAAAACCTAAATCATCATCAGACATTTTCTGTTTATTACTGCACGAATGTTTCCGTAAGTGTCTCTCACTTATCTCTGTTTATTGTTTTTCATTCGCACGTATTTTCACCGAATTTGGCGGTTTCCTCAGTCCAACGGATTTAAGGGTTCTTGATCATATCGGGTATCACTGGACTGTCCATCCAACGAGTAATGCAGCCTACCCATTTCCATTTTCTTTTATTTAAAGTTTTCAATGGAGAGGAAGAGGGGAAGGCCGGACCTTTTGCACCCTAGTAACAGGGAGGAAAACCCAAAAAAACCACTTATTATGATAATGATAATGATATTGTGATAATAAAATATTGAGGTTTTACTTCTAAGTACAATTTTACTTTTGTCACTTTGTCAACTTTGTTAGTTATTTATTTTATTTTATTTTTTACGTTGTTTATTATTTTTTAAACAAAAATGCGTGTACAAATACGTGTCACATCAATATTCTTACTATTTTCAAACTAAGCTAATTGCATTTGCTACGAAACATAGGATCACTAGGCGAGTAGCTTAACTACTAGACCAACAAGCACGTCAATATTATATTAATAATAAATGCAATTATATTATACATTGAAGTACAAATCGTGGAAGCATTAAAGATACATTTTTATTTAAATACACGAACAAACGAACACGGACTACGTGTCACATCAGTATTCTTACTATTTTCAAATTAATCTAAATGCTTGTGCTATAAAAATAGGGTTAATTTTCTGGTGTCCTGGAACAAGGCTCGAACCACCGACCACTAGGCGATCGTCACTCATCACTAATACCAAAAAATAAAACTTTTTCTTATACTTAGATCGAATTAATTAAAAAAAAACAAATTACGATACATATAACCCCATTTATTAAATTATTATTAATTATTAATTATTATGTTATACTTTATTATATGTCATAATTATTATTAATTATAAATTATTATGTTATACTATATTATGTTATAAAATGTTATATTAGCTTTAGCATACAGATTTTAATTGTTTGTTAAAACAGAATATTATCATAGTTAAAAAAATGTCACTGAGTTCCAGTCCGCAGTCGTATAAATTCTGCGCTCGTCTTTAAATAATCGTTTCCCTGGTAAAATGACACAGTGTTGCAATACCAGTTGGATATTGATTTAGATATTTCTTTTGAAATGTTTTCTGGATCAATACTGTATAGACACATATGTGCAATGTACGATACAAACTGTGTCTCATTACATGCACGCTGAATTAGCTCGGTTCGTTTCCATTGTCCGAACCGCGGCACAAACAGCTTCGTGCTAGATAACACATACACTCATAACACATCCAGCGGCGCGTTACTAAATAAAAAACTAACAAGGTATAACTAATCTTTTTTCGCAACCCCCTAATTCCCACCCTGTTTTAATACTGATCGTTCTTGACATTTTGTTCAAATATAAAGATTTATGGTTTACAAATACAGGGCGTCTCATAGCAAGTAGCAAAAACTTTACAGGTAGATTCCTGCTTTGATAATAAGTCAAAAAGGTTCAAGCAACCATGACCTAATATCAATAGTTATGGAGATATGCATTATCAAAGTTTTCATTTTTTTTTTCAATATTTCTGACGTATTTCGTGCATCATTACAGTAATATAAGTCGATTTCGATATTTTTTTAATACAAGTCAAATATAATTATAAAATCCTTGCAAAAATTTAAAATAGAATTTTATCAATTTTCTGCCTCAGTCAATCAACAGGCTCATCGCCCGTGAGGTGAAATTTTTACGAAAGTGGCATTATACAATTTATAATATAAAAATAAACATATGGAAACAGTAAAGATTCGTACTGAACATTTAAACCAACTATTGACTTATATATCTTTGTTTTCCTGATATCTCCTGAACTAAATGTATGTAAAATGTTTGTATTATATGTAGTTTTAAAGAAAAAAATATTCACAGAATTTTGTTCAATCGAAATCTTCAATTTTGACCAAAATGTCTAAAAGATACTATTTTCATTTTTGGCTTAGTGCCGGCCCGACTACACCCTTGCTTGGGACTGACAGCTTTTGTATCGATACATACGTATTGATTATTTATTAAGGTACCTACCTATACATATTTAATCTAAACTCGAAATTTGTTTCCACTCCATTGTAAAACTGTTGAAACATTTAAATAGTTGAATTTCTATCGAATTAAAACAGTGATAAAAAAACTAACCCACAAAAACCAAGTTTTTATTATACTCCCTTTCTCATTTGTATTGTTTCCAAATTGATATTCTATCAACATATAGCCGACTGATCGGACCCATGGCTCGAGTCACACTAGTTGAAACAGGTTACGCGCCTTCTCCACGCGTCGGGCTCCTTTCTTATTTGTAAGTAAATTTCGAAAAATCCAAAATTATACTATAATAATTCAATTTTTTGAAATAAAAGTTTGTTTGGTCATTTTTATCGTCGCCACGTGTCTGCCTGCAAAGTTTCAGCTCGATTGGATCACGGGAAAAGGGTTAGAAATCGATCCAAAGTTTTTTCGGCAGGCAAGCCGACAAGCAGGCGCTACGAGTTAAAAGAAAGGGAGCAAAAATTAAAATAATAGAAAAAGGCGAGGAATTGAAGTAGCATAAATAACGTTTTCTGCAGCGCAATGAAAGATGTAAAAAAATAACACGAAATTGAATTTCGAAACAAACAAACGGAGTACCATAGACTTTAAGATGATTCACGAGTCGAATCACTCCACAGATTGGAAGCGACACATCCGTAAATAAGTACGATCAACTGTATTAGTAGATAATGACGTCATTTTGTGAGCGCTGTCAATCAAAATAGTTTGACGAGCTGACCATCACAGAATGACGATTTAGAGAGGGCATCACTGTCGCATTGTCGGAGGGTAATCTCTTGCGTTGTCAATTTGTATCGATGGTACGATAGTCAACTGCTTTTGAGAAGTTGGGATTCTTTAATTAACTTACTTGACAGAGGACAGGTGGTTGTCGATCGCGAACTATATTTTTATTTCATGCTAACATAATGAGCTAGACCCACAAAACATCTTGCTAGTCATCTGCAGATACATTCACCCAATCCAATACACAGTTTAAAACATCTTATAAAGTACACATTATATTAATTTTATTGTCAATTTTTTTATTAATATGTACTAAAGAAATAGTAACAGAATAAAAAAAAATTAAAGAGAATATTGAATTTCAAAGTGTACCAGTTAAAAAAAAATTTCATTGATCATAATTTTTATTTATTTATTGATTATTTTAACAGTATTAAATTTTACATGAGGCCATATCGCGTGAAATGTAAACAAAAAGAATTCTTAAAAATTCAAAAAAAAATTCAACACAAATTCAAGATTATTCCGATTAAAAAATTGCATTAAAAACGAATGCTGATGCAAAACAATACATGCAACACGCAAAAACATAAATTGGTTCGGTTTACACACTTGCCTCAAAAAGGGCTCTGGTCGTATGTGTTGGGAACTTCAGGGATGGGAAGAAAAGAGCACTTAATTCAATGAGCAGTAATTGAATAAATAAATATTTTTATTTAGTTCGTACTATAAAAATAATAATCATCATTATCATCACTCTTGGCACTACAACCCTTGGTGGGTCTTGGCCTCCTCAATAATCTTCCTCCACTCGTCTCGGTTTAGAACCAGCTCTCTCAAGTTCCGAAGCTCCAAGGCAGAGATGTCTTTGGGGACGTTGTCACTCCATCTTAATTTTGGCCTTCCTAAGCTCCTTCGCCCTATTGGCCTTGAGTTCAGCAGGGACTTTGGTGCTTGATGCTCGGACATTCTCTCCACATGTCCCAGCCAAGGAAATCTTCCCAGTTTCATAAATTTTGTTACGTTTGGCTCCTTAAACAGAGAATAGAGCTCATTGTTGTAACGTCTGCGCCAAAGTCCATTTTCTAGAACCGGTCCGAAGATACGCCTCAAAATTTTCCTTTCAAATAAAAATAATAATATGCAATAATAATTTACAACACTGTAAAAAATGGCAAATAAACATGCACCTATAACGTCTTCTCATTGAGGCAAGCATTGTGGTCCCCCTGCTTGCTACGCTTGTTGTGCCTCGGTGCACAATTATTATAAAAAATATGATTTAGATATTTATCTCGTGTGGTCTGAAAAAATATATAAAAATTCTAAAAACGTTTCAAAATTCAAAGCTGCATTCATAACTCTTTTCAGCCAAATCGTGGACGTCGGCATGTCACTAGTGTGCTCTGTATCTACAGTCGAAAACTACGAATCAACACGATTGGCGAAAGTATAGTCACAACACGTGGCTATAATAATAATAACAATAATAATTGGATAATTTGTATAGCGCCGTTTTCGCGAATACTCACCTCAAGGGCGCTTTACACAGAGAAATTATTATCTTACAAGACAACTTACTGCTAGAAAGGTAAAAACTTATTTACTATTACTTATTCACTAGGTGGCATACAAGAAGTGGAATTAAGTTTGTGAGTCCCTGAAAGAATTATGTGTTTTCGCGGAGTGCACAATAGGAGTGGAAAACATTATCTAGCGTTGTTGTGGTCAGATTTTATAGGTTTTTATAGGAGGGAGCTATGGGAGGCAAATGAAAACACTATTTAATTTAGTGATTATTATAATTAATTCTCACTGCTTCACAATTTTTCATTCGTCTATAAATACTTTATTATCGCTTGTTAATGCTTTCGAGAAAACTCCCTTCAACTATCGCACGTAAAGTAAATACTTAGTTCAATTTATTATCGCTCGGTTTACACTTGTACCGATCGCTATGATACGGTTTGTCGCTAATATCGCGCCGGTTTAAACGTCAAAATAAACAAGACGCCCCGCGCTGGTTCCGACTTTTATACGAAACACGGTGGTTTTTCGAACCTCCTACATTATTTTGTTCATTTCTAGTGTTTCCGAAAATGTTCCCGTCACTTCCAGATATTGTAGAACGTATCCTACTGATAAAGACATCCATAGCTTTTCCATATATAAAAGTTCGTCTCTGTGAGACATCTATAATTTATCTTAATTAGAACATATAAATATTTTCAAAAATTCAGTCATCATGTGTATTCTTATTTATCGTTTATTCTTTTTATATGTGTCCTGGGTAAATAACATTTTGTAAATTACAAAATACAACGCATCGGATAGAAAAATTGCGTACAACAAAACCGGACTTGCTTAACAATGAACACAAACACAAGCGTAATCAATTACGAAATATAAGCACGGGCGCTCGGAGCTATGCACTGCAGCGGAATAAATTGCCCGTAAGATACATCCTGGCTGGGTCAGGGGCGGCTTCTTTACCAGTTCACTCAACTTCTAATTCTGTTAATCGTCTCAGTCGCGTAATCGACTTGAAAACAAGTCATTTGTTATTTATAAAGCGCACAATATTTGACACCAAATTCGTTCATAAAATATTCAATACAGCACAGATTATTGTTGGTCTTAAGTTTCTCGAAATATTCGTACGGTTCTTGCGCCCTACGCATGTTTAAATGCTCCTAAATATTTATAAAAGTCGTATGAAAAAAAAAAACGAAATTACCGAAATACGCGTCATATAGGCTCAACAACCGCTTTTTTTTTTCTCAAGAATATTCTTTCATTGTTCCTAATTACGAGCCTTTTATGTCCAGACCTAGTTTCCAAGTCAGATTCAGTAGTACCTTACCTACATAGGTGTAGTAATCTATACTAATACTAGTGGACCCGACAGACCACGAACCGTTGGCTTTGCGTTTGGGTGGTATAAATCCTAGAACTCAACTGAAACGCCACCTCTTGGGTCCAGTTGTGAATCTAAACCATCCAGGGACCCATTCGAATGCACACGAAAAATTTCATTAAAATCGGCCCAGCCGTTTAGGAGTTCAACGACATACACAATACACACGTACAGAAGAATTACGTACGAAGAAAGAGATAAAGTTTGTAAATTTGTAAGTTTGGATATAGGAGGTAATCTCTGAAACTACTCATCCGATTTCAAAAATTCTTTCACCAATATTTAGAATAGACTTTAAGGGTGGAAGGCTATAAGTTATCACGTTAAAATAAAAGGGCTTCCTGGTGACCTATTTTACAACTAAAGTCGACAAAATAATGGTCGAGCGATTCGTTTTTTACGAAGCTGTCATAACGGTAAGAGTTATTTCAATACTTTCTAAAGCAAAGTTCCGCAATGACATATTTATATGTTGATTAATGAATAACAATTTCATAAAATATGACTAAAAGTTATAAAAATCTACGCGTGCGAAGCCGCGCGAGTAAGCTGCTCCTGTACATATACAGACTATAACAGTCCTCTATCCGATCCAGATCCTTGGACTCATACCAAACAGGGCGTATACTAAACAATCTGCTGTTATATTTATTACATTAATGAGGTTGTATAAAATAAATTAAACACTACGTGATACCAAAATACAAAAGCAATTAGATGAAATAAATGAAAATGTAACGATGTTTAATTTTCCCTTTCGTGTCTCTTTTCCCTTCTTTAGCCTGGTTGAGAGTCATCAGGTTTGACGTTGATTTATGTAAAATCTGTCCTAAGAACTTTGCTGCTGCCTTCCGTGTGACGCATTCCAGACAAAGCTATTACGGTTTGTTTAAGCTTTGTTTACTCGGGTGGTACTTCTGCAAAGTCTTTAACATCCATCCATTTGGCAAAGATTTCCTCGATTAGTGATGTAGGAGTTTCTTCTATCTCCTCCTCCTCCGAACCTGAATAGATGTATCAATTTTAGTCTTGTTCTTCACTTTTAAGTTCCTACGTAAGCGCGCATCCTTTGACGCACGCGAGTCGTATTCCAAACAAAGGCCTTGTACTAAACAAAAAATTACGCATCCAAACAGGACGTTTATCAAGTTGGACTTATTCCAAAGCGTATGCATACCGAGACATCATTGTATATCATTGAAGACATTGTCGCTCCAATTCGGACAGTTATTTTAAGTTCAGAAATGACTTCGGTGATTACTTTTCTCCAGCAACGTGCAACCATCGAAATATTCCTGTTTTAATAACTCTTGAAACGCTTATCTTATTATACAAATTATATCATTTCAGACATATATGTATGTATTTCAATTTGTATATATCGGACAATGCCCGTGTGCTTGTCCCGCAGGAAGATAATCTGCGCTATTCTGAAAAAAGGAAATTGGGATGTCAAATATTTATTCCAACACTTAATAGATGAAAATAAAAATAATCGAGACGTACGTATACGTCGGTGGTGTGCTCAGAGGGAGAAATAAGTGCATGACGGTTATCCGTCAAACGTCAAATATAAATAGAGTCCAACAATATTTCTCTTTTCTATGGTCCAACGTGACAATGACAATTTTGCCATAATTTTACATCAGGACACTGGGAGAAGAAATTAATAAGTGCATATGGAATAATCTTTTTTCTGTAAGCTTTAAATACACCTTTAGTACTTATTTCCTGTAATTTTAGTCGAAACATGAGAATTGTGAGGTTACGTTTACGGCGGAGGGTAGTTGTCAGACCAGACCGGAAAAATTGCACATCGCAAATAAAGGTTTTTACTTTGAAAGAGATACGTGAAAATATACAAATCTTCTTATTTAAGTACGATGAACACCAAATACCGATGTATACCTACGTCTCGTTTATTTTTTTACTTTTATTTTCGTTTATTAAGTGTTGGATAAAGGGTAAATATCTGACTTCCCAATATTGCTATTTTCACAATAGCACAGATTGTTTCTTTAAAAATGTTATGAAAAAATTTACTTAGTTAAAATCAATATGTTATTGTCTTTCCATTGGCGCATACCTAACCTCTTAAAGTGTCCGCCGCCACTGTATCCATTAACCTGCACCCGCACACCGCACAATCCTTCAATGCATGTTAAAACAATAATGTAATAAATCAAAATGCAAAAAAACCAACTGAAAAAAGACAAGATGAATGTCATCAAAATGAACTGTCATCTTATTTGACAGTTATGTACGCTTAGTTCAGTAGCGTAGCCGGGATGTTTATAGAGGTGGCTGATTTTCGTCCGGTTAACTAAAAAGATAAAAAAACTTTTAAAAAAAGATATAAAATATAATAATGATTAAAAAAACATAAAAAAGTGAAGAAATAAAACAATTTCGACTGTCGTCAATAAACTAGGAACAAAACAAAGGGAAATAAAAAATCTTAGGTGAATAAACGCAATACAAATTTATTTTTAGCGAAATTTAAAATAAATTAAATTTTAATAAATATTATTATTAAATTCTGCGGGTTAACTATTTTTTTTAGGTGTTACAGCTGTTTCGGCTTTTAAGGCCATTATCAAACAGTGGATATATCACGTACGAACGACTTATTTAATAAAATTTTATGTTACCCCTTCCCCTTTAGAGTAATTAGATATTTGTGGTGAAGCCCTATATTAATATTCGTTTTTTCCCTGGCAATTATCATTAAAGGTGCCTCGATTAACGTGTTAACGTTTAATGATATGTGCCAGGGAAAAAACGAACATTAATATAGGGCTCCACCACAAATATCTAATTACTCTAAAGGGGAAGGGGTAACTTAAAATTTTATAAATAAGTCGTTTGTACGTGCTATATAAACTGTTTGATAATGGCCTTACAAGCCGAAACAGCTGTAACACCTAAAAAAATAGTTAACCCGCAGAACTTAATAATAATATTTATTAAAATTTAATTTATATTAAATTTCGCTAAAAATAAATAAACTCAAAACCCATAAATAAGCAATACCAATTGACTCCAATAACGCAACAAAGTGAATAAGATTCTCTAGTACTTTAGATTTGTTGAATGATGACAGTTTTGAGAAAATAGTCAACGATTGGCAAGATGACGATCAAGGTGATCAGACCAAATAAGGAAGAAGAAATAGATAAGAGGAGTGGAGACAAATATTCCATGCAGTTCCGTCGGACCACGACGCTCGGTCGTTAAAAAAATTAAGAGAACTAATCAACCAACTTCTTTATCGCAAGAATGCAGTTTTGTGACGAGTACAAGCATACCAAAGCCTAGTAGAGTTCATACACCAGCGAAATATCATTTTGAGGGTCATTTAATGTAAAAAGAGGACATTTATTGCGCCGTTTTGTGTAAAGTTCATTCCTCGGTCACCCCTGCGGATCCTCTTTTTAGATCCCTAACAAGATATAAGAACGTCACTAAAATATATAAACATGGATATTTAATTATCCAATATGGGATAGGACCCGTGAAGGTTCAAATTAGATGGTCAATAGTCATGACCTGAAACCGAATGTGACTCTTTGATCATGATGATGTTTAGCGTTAGGTATACAAAAGACAAGAAACTTCAAAAAGCAATTTCTGTGAAACATTGAACTATCATTATATAGGTCGACCACAATCAAAAGGATCATTCGGTCAAATCAAAATCAAAAAGAACAATCAAAAAGACCATTCCCTAGCTTTGTCCGGTAAGAAGAAAGCGAAAGGAAAGTTGCCTGGCAGGCCCTATTACAATCCTCAATATGAAATTCCAAATAAATATATATTTTTTAGTTTAAAAAAGGTTACTTACTTACTACAAAAACTTATTTTGTGTTAATTTTTTGCATTAAAACACATACATTTTTGCGCACATTCTGATTCTGATTGAATGCGGTCTGGCTATAGTAACTTATATCGAATATTAAAAATTCAATCGATTTAATAATACAAGTAAAATAATATTAATAAAATCTTGCAAGAAAAATCTAATTCGAATTTCTGCACGGTTTTCATAATTTTATTAGACTTTATATTTACAAGAAATACAAACAAGAAAAAATAATAATATAAAGTAGAATGCAAATACATAGCAGTAGTAAAAATAAAAACCTTCGAATTCCAATTGGAAAACATTCCAATTGGAATTTTTCAGGGTTTTTATCAATTTATTTAACTTGTATTGAATCGAATGAATTTTTTCGCAATCGATATGAGTTACTGTAATGATAGTCCAACGTTTTACAAAAAATAAGTCAGAAATATTGAAAAAAAAATGCAAACTTTGATGTCGCATATCTCCATAACTATTGATATTAGGTCATAATAGCTTGAACATTTTCGACTCATAATCAAGGCAGGAATATAGTCCTGTGAGGTTATTAATGTTTTACAAATAACCCTGTATATGTATATATATATATATATGGTATTAAAAATATATTTTATCTCAGTGAAAAAAAATCCCATGCATGTGGGCTTATACACGATAGTTAATACGTATACAATACATGAATGAAATAATTAAATACATAATAAATGACAGGATTATTCAAATAGCAACAGTAAATGATGTGAACTCGGCACGGATCTCACGCAAAAAATAACAATAATGTTTTACTTTACGGCGTGTCACTGTAATGATTTAAACGGACATGTCGCGTCTTCCTATTTTCAAACTGAGCTAAAAGCTCGCGTGTGAGCCATTCACTTTCCTCTGCGTAACGTTTTCTTGACTAATATTTTGTATCAAACAAGTCAAATAATATACACCTGACATTCTTTTTGCCCGGGAAATACGTTCCAGACGTTACCATGTAAAAAAAACATGTAAAATTGTACCACTATATAAATCACCTGCAAGTCTTATATTTGAAATGTTGTGATTTTCAGAATATTTTGTTAGTATGTTAAAATTTTTCAGGAACGCAATACTGGATTTAATTCCTAGAGTGAACATCATTGATCTAGATATATTATGTAAGTAGATGTCTCACAGAAACGAAGCTATTTATATGGAAAAATAGAAAAATTTATTGCGTGTTTATTGGGCTTACGGCTGGCTTAAGTGATCACTTTACACAATTTAACGTTTATCAACTCCACAATGATTGGCTACCACATCAAGTATTTTATATGTTACTTTTTGTATATTACTTGTATTTACTGTATTTGTCGCCGTCTATGGTTGAAATTTGTCACCCCTATGAACTAATATAGATGTTCATGGGGACAACACACCATTATAATACATTCCCATTTAAATAGCTTCGTTTCTATGAGACATCTATAATATTGTGAACTATTAAAATAAATAAATAAATCTTGGTTGAATTCTTATTTGAAAAAATACGGCATTTAAATAAATTGAATTTATTTTTTATTTACTTATACATTTCAATTGTCTTTCAATGACAAACAATTACCTTTTGTTAATGTTGATTGTTGATGTCAATGTTAATAACATCTTGTGTTTGTTTTGTTTCACTGATTTTAATGCGAAATCCGTTACCGATCGCTGTGATTTTATTTTTATTAATTCTTCGTACAATTCTTCATGCCTTCTCATCTCGTCTCATCATTTATAAAATCCGTCACCACACACAACAATCTTAATTCTTTTGATGATATGATAATAATTTGATTGTTAATATTTGCTAGTTATCATTGTTATAAAAGAAATCATATGTATTATCTATTAAAAAAATAAATTTTTAAAAATCATCATAACGTTGCGTAATCATTTTTAAATCACGCTGGCGTTGTGCAGCTCATAAGACATTAATTACCATTTTTTCTAATAAATGATTTCCAAGTTTATTGGCTAGTGCAGACCTCTTAGAATTGTACTTGCAGATAGTACTTCTTCATCATTCTATCTAAAGTGGAATTGTCTACATTTTCGGAACTACTCTCAAGAAAAAATCGCTTTTTTCTTCAACCGAGTTATTTCAAAACCGTGCAAAAATAGAATCAAGTTTATTCGTAAAACTCAAACAAAGCGCATTACTTTGCTTATCTCGGTACAGGATGTTCCTGATTAGATAGGCAATAAGCAATAATAATACGCACATATTTATATAACATTGATATTATGTGTCGTCAAATGTGTCACAGGAAGTCGAATATATATCAGCTAACCTCCATACATATTTTAAGTAAGTTTCTGCAAATATTGAACAGGTTGTGTTAGGTTGATAAATGTGAGAAAAAGTTTTCTCAAACTTTGGTGTTGAAGGAAAAAAATTACATTCTAATATATTTTCATATAAATAATAATAATATGTTATATATATATTGAATTATATTTGATTGATTGAATAGAATTAAAAAATCGCCCAGATGGTTTGGGCATGTTGAGCGAATGAATGAGGAAATAATGGTAGTAAGATATATAACGCAAGCGTTGATGGCGCCAGAAAGAGAGGGCAACCGCGGAAGACGTGGCATGACCAGATTAACCAGATACCGGAAGATGGTCCCGTTAGAAGCCTCAACAACCGGCGAGCTTGCATGCGAAGATGTATGAATGTGGATGAGGCGAGAGTTGTTTGTCAGGACAGAAGAGTGTGGCGCTCTATCCTCTCTGCCTACCCCCACGGGGAGACGGCGTGATGGTAAGTAAGTAAGTAAGAATTATATTTGACTACTAATGTACATATATACAGGGTGTAACAGTCCACAATATTTAACGAATAGATTCCTGCCTAAATTATGAGTCGCAAATATCCTAGCAACAATGTCCTAAAACTAATAGTTATGGAGCAAAGCGACTTCAAAAAAAGACTTCTGTGAAACGACTATCATTATGGTAACTTAATATTAAAAATTCATTCATTTTAATAATAGTCTAATAAATTTATTAAAACATTGCAAGAAAAATCTGGTTCAAATTTCTACACCGTTTTCACAATTTTATTCGACTTGTGTCAAAGCACATGATTTTTTAATATTTAATATCTCCACGACAATCGACATTTCACCCAAAGTGTAAAGAATATTTTCTAGTCAAAATTGAATGAAAAGTATTCCCCCGAAGTTTTTGCTTCTAGCTACGATACAACCTGTATAACAATAAAAAAATTCGGCATTTTTTGAAATCCGACGCCCCCGGGTCCGGAGGTTGCCGGATTTTTAATGTCAACTCTGTGTACAGTTTGTCAATTCAATAACTTAAAAAAGTTAACTTAGATTTGTTTTGTTTGCATTTTTAGGTGAAGGAGACCCTGTCCGTGCTGGGCCTGGAGGAGTGCTACAACACCCTGACAGGAAACCTCTCGGGAGGGCAGCGCAAGAGACTGGCCATAGCTCTGGAACTCCTCTCCAACCCTCCCGTTCTTTTCCTCGACGAGCCCACCACGTAAGTACGAAGATGTCCGCTTGCTGAAGACCCAAAGGCTGGCCAATAATTATCCGAAAATGGATGACTCGCTTGTTTGAACTCGTTTGATCTCACTAAACGATTTGTTTTCATGTTCGTTCTTTTTTTTTCAAAATCCGTGAGGTGTCGAAGTCTGGTAACGACTCGAAGTTACATTCGCAAAAACTATTGACTGGTATTTATATGCACTGGCAAGAAAAATAATCTCGGGGCGACTATGCTTTTCGATATTTTTTTCTTTGCGGCGAGTCTTTTCGAGTTGTGAGTGCCTCAAAACCCTTTTTTGGTTTTTTTTCACGGTAGTGTAAATTTTATATATGAAAAGAGACCAAGTTGTTTCTAATTAAAGACATAACCACGTAATACTAACTTTTATTATATTTTATGTGCAATACAATGCAGGGGACCCTGCAGCCTTGCGTTGGATCCAAATTTTTAATTTATGCCACTGCGTGGTGAATGCTACGTGTGAGCTGAATTGTAGGTATTGCATGTTAATAAATCAAGAAGTTAAATTAAATTACTCTACAATTTCATTTCATTTCAGTACCGATAAATCGGCATTTATGCGACAAAATACATTTTATTTCTCGATACACACACATAATACTTATAAATATATGATTAAATATAGTAAGCCTCTCGGCCATTAGGTCCCTACCTCGCTAGATATATAAATACGTATTCTGAGGTATGTAGCCTTTTTTATAATTTTACCGCCTCAGATCCATATCTAATATTTATTTTGAAAGAAAGTATATACAGTAAAAATCAAGAATACAAATATTAAAAATATGAAAGTATTGTGGGGGATTGGTAAAGGTGGAGACTACTTTAATGGTTACCACAGTATCATGCGACATGCAAGAAAAAAAATGTTTTGAAAAGTTGCATCTCTTCGTAAATTTAAATAAACGTCCGATTATGCCTTCGACTGTTACATGATCGCAGGTCAAGTTTGGCCGCCTTCCTTCCCTGCGAATAAGCACACGGCTCGGAATTAATTGTTGCGGAAGCTCGGATACCAGATACGCGCAGTGAACCAGTTTGGCGGGTTTCCTGCGCCTTCACCCGCAGCACGACTTCTTGGTAATGACCGCGCGAGGGTACAGATCTGTGATGGCGAACCTTTTGAGCTCGAGCATCAAAAATTCCTAACATTGCTAGCGCGTCACACCTAGAGCTGTTAAGGGAGCGTCCATAAACCACGTGGTTCCACTTTGAACTCTTTGAACCCCTCCCTCCCCCTATGTAGCCCTAACGTCGCTTTTTCTTTTTTGGCCCCACTACTCCTCTCGAGTGGAACGGATTTTTTTCCTATTAATTCCAAAAGACATTTATATATTTTCTCTTACCAAAACTAATTATTGAGTATAAAATGAAAAAACTGGTCTTTATTTTATAACACAGCGCTGCACAATAATTTGCGGCTCCCTAACTGATTAACTAGCTAACCAACCGTTAGTTGTAAAGCGTTTGCTGGGAGTCTGGAAAGTTCCACCAACGTTTTTTTTGCCGCATTCTGCATATCTACTAAAGCGACCTTGTATCCAACGTCGCAGTTCTACGTCGCTCCAAGTGTCAACCTATCAACGACACGATCGTGGATACGAGACTAAGATAGACCGGATACGTGATACGCATGTACGATCAGTTATAGGACTTCCGAAACGTGGCGGTTAGAGGCAGGCGAAGAACTGGTGGGCAGAAGAAATGGAACAAGGATTGCCTCCAGGAAACGTTTAATTTCTATGAAACATTCAAAGGCTACTGGTGATTGGAAAAGCATCTGTTCTTGACGGTGTCCCGGCGGCTCTACGCGCAAGAAATAAACAGCGGGTGACCTACCTTATCGCCATAATGAGAAACAAGCCACAATGCTGCCGGAAGACTCATTACCGATGTTTGCATTACATTACCAAAGTTGGCGCATATCACACACCTTCAAAACCTTCACTGGCTTAAATTTCCAAAGGGAATTTAATATATGTTATGCCTCACAATATTCAAGGCTATTCACAACATGGCCCCTCAATATATCAGCATCAACATCCGATACAAGTAGGTAGAAGCATTCCAGATGTGGATCTACAGAAAAATACTCAAAATAAGCTGGATGGACAGAGTTACGAATGAAGATCTTATGGTTCGGATGAATAAAGAAAAAGGCAATTAAAACAATAAAAATCCTAAAACTTGCATATTATCTCGGACATGTGATGAGACATCCAGAGAAATGCGAGGTCTTGCTCCTTATAATGCAGGAAAAGATTGCTGGAAGTTGAGACCTTAGAAGAAGAATAACATCAAGGCTGAAAACAGTGGTTTGACCAGTCTACTGAAGAGCTGTTTCGGGCCGCCGCAAATAAAGTGATGATAGCCAATGTCCGTTCTATCTGGACATTGGCTATTTAGAACACAAGAAGTATTAAGCCACTTATTCACTAGGGGACAAATCTCGCAACATTCCGCGCGGCATGTCACATCAACATCTACGCTCATGTTTCGGGGACAATGACGCGGTCATTTGACGTGTACACACCGGGACTCACATATCAATTGTCGCGGAAATGTCTCCCAAAAGAGTTATGATGATTAGTGCTGCGTATCTATTTATTCTAACGAGTTTATCGAAACGTAAGAGCAGAAAAAAGTGGTGGGTGCGAAAGTATTTACTGAAAAGAAAAAGAAGGATGGATATTCTATGTGATTTTCGAATGTCTGACGGATCATTTGTCAATTTCATTCGAATGACAACATCTGATTTTGAAAATTTATCAAATGATCGGGTCTTCCATAGTCAAGCAAGACACAATATTACGGAACGCTGTTTTATATCATATCATATAGCATATGTAACTGTAGCACATGCGTCTTAGCTTGTCAACATACCACGTGGTACTGACGCGCGGTACGATGTCCCCGTGTGCTCGCTCGGGAACTGTGTGCATGGCAACGCTGCCGCGGCACGCAGAAAGTAGAAATGCCACGCTATGTTGCGCGCGACGTCGCGGAAAAGTGCGCGACGTTGCAGAGTCACGTGGACTCTATACCGCGCGTGATGTTGAGGGACAATTTGTCCCCTAGTGAGTACGTGGCTTTAGTGAACGCTAGCGTGTTCCGCAGGTTCACCATCACTGGTATAGACAACGACCCGCATTGCAATTTGGCATTGCTATTGAGTCACCGGTTACCGCTGAGTCGAACGCTCGATGCTATAATATCACCTTGACAATAATTTCAGTCAGTAGGTACCTAAAGTTTTTATATTTGTCCGTTTTATATTTTTAATATACCTTAATAATAATAATAATATTTGGATCATTTGTATAGCGCCGTTTTCGTTAATAGGTACTCACCTCAAGGGCGTTTCACACGAACAACTTACTGACTTAAACACTTATTTACTGTTACATACTTACTCACTAGATGACATGCAAAAAATGGAATTAACATTTAAAACTATAATAGTTGGGAGTGTTAGAAAGAATCGGGTATTTTCGCGGAGTGCATACTAGCAGTGGGAACATTACGAAGTTATGTAACGGTCTGATTCTATAAGTTTTTATATTATTGTCTAAACAAATGCGTCTTTAGCTGTTTTTGAACTGTGTGGTAAGCTGTTTGTTTGTCTCAGTTTATTTGGTAGTTTATTCCAGAAACTTGGTCCAGCCACCGTGAATGCACGGTCACCAAAATTGGGTTTTTGGACGCGATTTACTTCAACTAATCTATTTGTATTAGACCTTGATGCTAAGCGAAGAGTTAGTCGTCTGTTATTTGCGGAAAGAGGAATGCAGAAGTCGGTAATGTATTGAGGTGCCATGTTGTGAATAGCCTTGAATATTGTGAGGCATAACTTACATTCAATTCTCTCTGGACATTTAAGCCAGTGCAGGTTTTGAAGATGGTGTGAGATATGCCAGTAATGAGTCTTGCAGCGGCCTTAAATACCGATTGTAGTTAGTTTATTTCCTGATAATCCGAACACTTTTATTCCAGATGTATTAAATGCCCCGAAAATGTGCCCCGCATTTTCCGGGATTCAGATTCAATTATAATTTATGATAGAAGTTTAGGGCGATTCGGCTGTCTTTTTTTTGAGCAGGCCTAATAGTAACGGTGTATTCGAAATTTGATTCAGGCAGAGGCGGGGATTAGGATCCTGGGAAAAATTGTCTATATTTTTCTCAGGGTCCTAAAGATTAAGTATGCAAAATTTGGATTGGATGGCATCCGTGAGACTGAGTGGGTTGACCAGGGTGTAGGAGGTGGTAGGTAGCTACGTTTTACACAGTAAAGAGTAACTTTGCACAATATTTGATCATGTGATGTATATTTTTTTATCGCAGCATGTAGCGGAAATGCGATACCAGAACTAACGACGCCATATTGAATTCTTGTCAGTTATTAGATTCTGTTTACATGCGAGTTCACGAATGTTTCGATCGTCTTTTTTAAGTAAGTTTTTGTTTTTCACCGTGCCAAAAACAATTAATAGTGATATTCGAGAAATTATTTATTGCAAAACCGACATAATTGTCAGATATTCGTTTTCAAAACAAAAAACACATTTATTCATTCGCCATTCAATGCGGCTATCAAAGTTGTATAGTTTTGAAACTTTTAAATACGGAACCGTTTTAGGCCAAAAATCGGTAAAACATGAAAGTGGATAGACACCTACTTAGACTTTTTTTGAAAATGCACACGTTTTTAAAAAGGAACTGTCTTAATAAGGAAGCATTGACAAGAATTAAATTTTTGTCAGCTGTCAGATTCTGTTTACATGCGGGTTCACGAACGTTTCGATCGTTTTGTAAGAAAGTTTTTGTTTGCCCCAATTATTTTAAATATTCGAGGTTACATTACTGTAAGAACCTATAAATTTTACTTCTTTTCATTTAACTCAATAAAATAATCCACAATGATCGGTGTAGATTTTTACAACTCAATACTTTGAGCGTCATTAATATATAATGTTGTCTTTATTTTAGTTTTTAAGTAAATCTTCTACCGCGCGTACTTTTTATTAAAAGAACGTAGAAGATTTGTTCTTGAAAAATATTAATATTACTAAGTGTAACCCGTAAATTGAAGTAATACATGTTTAAATTTATTAACACGTTTGAATTTAGGCTTTACATTAGTTGGTTGTTTTATGTTTTGGCGGCATAAATATCAAAATTAAAAAAAAACAGATTGTCACAAAATTAACTTTTAAAACAAATAAACTTATCGCGAGACTCGGGGCCGGTATTTAGATCGGTGGTAATATTAATGCAAAACGCAAACATCTTTGCGTTTTCCACCGATCAAACAACCCATTTTCGTAAAAATCTATACTTTTTGCTTAACTGTTGGCCCGCAGTTTTGCCCTATGCATTTTTGTGCTGTACGATGTCGGGTGTTTTTTTTTTTGTTTGCAAAACATTTACAGTTCCAAACATTTTGTAACACGTCAATTCAAGCAGAGTGGCGAATTCATAATACACGCGAGGCGCATGGGAGACATTGCTTGTAGTCCGCTGCGTTTGGGAGACATTAATATGGCGAAATTAAGTATTGAGAAAAAATATATAATTACTTATTAGAAATATAAGGGGTGTTTTTTTAAAGGTAAAGAACTTTTTTAAAAAAAAAATTGAGATGTGAACACGGAACACGTGTCACATCAATATTCTTACTATTTTCGAACTAAGCTAAACGCTTGTGCTATGCAATAGGACTAACTTGCTGGTCTAGAGTAAGGTTCGAACCCGAGTTCTTTAGATCACGAGGCGAAATTCCTAACCACAAGACCAACAAGGTACTCAAAAATAAAATATATAGTCGTGGTGATGGCCTTGGTACTGGCTTCATTGGAAAGATAATTTGATGTCCTTAGTGGAAATGCAGGGTGTTTATAGAGGCTTGTTTTCAAATCAGCAACATGTTTTCCAGCGGCAATCAATTTGACAGCTGATTTGTGCTCATTTCACCATGAATAGACTTAGTTCAGAATAACGCTTGCCAATTATATTTAAACACCAATGGCATATTTTTTCCCAATTTTCCAATAAAGGCATTACCACGATTTGTATGTGTTTTATTTAATTTTAAAAATCTATACCTACCTCTAAAAAACATCCTATACAAACTAATAACTGCCTATTATACGCAACTATCTCTATATATTATATACAACTATATAACTCAAAAACAAGTCAACAAATTAGCAATACAGGTCTGAAAATATTTAATTCTTGTATGCTAACTTAACGCCATGTTTTAAAATTTAATTGCGGTTTGGATATTTTTTATATGGCTTCTAAAAATATTAAATGGTCTCCAATGATCATAGTTCTTCTTTCTCATATTATAGTTCAGCATCTAGGTCTAGAACATTCTACCCAACTTTCATATTATCTTAAAATATATGTATACCTAATGCTCATTTATTATCAATGTAAAATTTCAAAAATTATTTTGAAAATAGGTACTTTAAAAAAAATCAATTAAAAAGATGAACAATAATATAAATAACGAAGTCAAATCTTTTTGCAAATAGTTACATTTCAAATCTGTTTTCACATTAGTTCCTAATTAGTTATTCAACTATTTTGTTTTTCTGTTTTTCTATTTCTATTGATGTCTTTCTTACTCCCAATTTTATTTTTTATTTTTATTATGAGGACTATTGGCCCTGAAACATGTTGATTATTCGATAAATAGTGGTTTTTTATACAAAGTTTTTTCTTTTTATTAATAAGATTATTTAAAGTCAAGGTTTTCTAATTGGACGTTTGCTTTAAATTAAAATTTTGAAATGTTGTCATTATGGAAGATTAAATAATGTAATTTTTGATTGTTCTGAGAAATGGATGTCGGCATTTTCACATTTTATTTTCATACCATAAATGTAAAAATTAACAACTGTGTATCCTCATCTAGGTATGTGAATGCTTTCGTATTAATTTAAAAATTATTTCTGAAAATTCTGCTACACATTATCTCAAGGAATTTATCTCGAGATTTGAATGCCGCTTCATTCTCTTGCTTCCGTAGGACAAGACGTGATGCAGAATGACTATAACGAACTTCACGAGTTTTGGACTTGACTATTTATTAAACTAATGAAAATATAATACAAACAAAAATACACAATAAATAAATTACTTATGCGTACGTGCCACTTGGAAACTAGTTGCAATAAATAGATTTTGAGAAAATTCACGAGGTTATATGTAGTTTGTTTTGCAGCAATAAATTAATTTTAATTTCAATTCTAGAGTCATCAAAATATCTGATTACTTCGAATTTTTAAATTTTATTAGCATTTTTTGTATATTCTGTGCATTAAATTATGTTTTTTAAACTAGCCTTCACATTTACACCAATATTTTTAATAAAACAGGTTTGTTCTGCATGATATTATAATGTTTCTACTTTGAGGAAGTGTTAACGTGCATCTTTAATATAAACAACATCGATAAACATACATAAAGTATTAACCGTGTCTGCATGTTTCACTACAGAAAAGACCATTTCCGAAAAACCTTTTAATTTGGACAAGTCCATATATGCTACTTTTTAAATGGGGCACAACATTCAGGCTGTTGGGATAACAAAGTCAAACTGGTATAGTTCAGCATAGAAATCATTTTCAAATGCAGAAAAAATCTATACCTTTGCATGGTCTTCATCTATTATGAAATTTAAATCCTTATTATGAAATTATACGGGCACTGAACAATCCAAGCTCTTGCCATTTTTTGACATAGCTTTTTAAATTAAACTTTACCATTTTATTTTGATTCTTTCTCATTTTTTCCAGCGGCTTAGACAGCCTCTCCTGTTCCCAATGCGTCTCTCTATTGAAGCGACTGTCCCAGGAAGGCCGGACTGTAGTCTGCACCATCCACCAACCGTCTGCTCTGCTGTTCGATATGTTTGACAAGTTGTACGCCCTTGCCGAGGGGTTCTGTATCTACAGAGGTCCCGCTCGCCAGCTGGTCCCCTTCCTGGCATCTCAGGGATTAAATTGCCCGCCATTTCACAATCCCGCTGATTTTCGTTAGTACCTACATAATTTTATACAATACTTTTTTATCCTGATTTAATAAGATAACGTAATGTAAAAAAGACCATTTATAGTGCATGACGTCCAGGATCAATTATATTATTATCTTTTCAAACACTAACTATTAATTAACTAAATTTTAATCCCAAATTAACAAAAAAGTTATGTAGTTTATAAATCAGTCTTATTCCCAGTTTAAAAAGAGTAATAATTATTTGAATGTGTTTTTTTTATTTCTAATTAATAAGAACGTAGTTACTGAAAGCTGTTAAATAATATTTTCAATAATATTTCAGCAAATCTCACTGATCATGGACATTAATATTGACTTTCTTTTAATTTTAAATAAATATAATAAATATTTTTTATGCTTACAGCGTAAACTTTGTGGTTGGAGATCATTATTAATTTTAATGAATTAAGAGCTTTGTATGTACCACTTGGAGTTAATATAAACCATTTGTATACTCCATGTGGTTTATACAAAGTTCTTAATTTTAAACAAAATGTATGTAAATAATAAAATTTTCTTTTTATGTTTTCAGTTATAGAAGTAGCGATTGGTGAGCACAATGTGGACCTCGCCAAATTAGCTAGTGCAGTGACTAAAGCTGAAGAAGAAAGCAAATCTCTCGCATCTAGAAATTCAATCATTCAAAAGAATAATGGTTTGTAAAGTAATACTAATAATATAATATAAATCTGTAATATTTTATAATATGTACATATTTTTTTATTTTTACAATGGTTAAAAATCTATTTTGACTTTGTTTTCAGGAAGCTTTGGTATGAATTGTTTATTGCATTGTAATGTCTTCTATTTATAGGTTTTGCTGTCAACATTACAAATTCCATTGGTTGCTTTGATGCTTCTCTTATTGCTACAAACAACAGCGCCAGCAGCTCACTGAATTCTATTGAAGAACATGTCCTCCCGCCAGCAAATCAATTTCGTCAAACATGGCTTCTACTAAAAAGAAACTTTTTATCAACCAGGCGAAACTATGTGAGTTGATTAATAATAATAACAATTATAATTAACATTTTTAGTCACTAAATATGCAATAATTACAATTTTTGTTCATTGAATAATAGTGAATCTTATTTCAGTCAATGATGATGTATAGGCTCGCAGCGCATATTCTAATTGGTGTCCTTTTTGGATATCTATACAATGGTGTTGGAAATAATGCAGAAAAGGTGTTGGCCAACTATGTCTACCTCTATGGAAGCTTGTTGCTTATGGTTTATACAGGGAAAATGTCTGTGACACTACAATGTATGTGCATTTTTACTTAACTACATATGATTGCAATCAAATTTCAGTGTTCAAAAGATCATGTAAATAATATCAAGCATTGTTTTTTCCAGTTCCATTGGAAATGGAGAAATTGAAAAGAGAGCATTTCAATAGATGGTACAATTTAGGCCCATACATTGTGTCTACACTAGCATTGGAAATACCATTTCAGGTAGGAGTTTGTAAACAATTCGTCATAATCGTAGAATAACGACGCATGTGATTTTTCTCAAGTTTGCAGGAGAGCAGTTTGAAGTTTTATTTACATAAAAACACTTTATGTCATAGCTCGATAACTACAAAAGATTTTTCTTTGAAACTTGGCTTAGTTATTTAATGTTGATACCTTTCAAACCTCATATATAGTCAGCGCAATACATCATTTTTACACATGCTGCATTGTTCTACGATCGCAAATCAGAGCCGTCGTTATACCGACTTCGTATTAATTAAATTAATGAGAAAAAATACACTTTTTATATACCATTAGATGGCTTCTTTTTTTACTTTTTAATGATCCAAAAAAGTCAGTATAGAATTTTTTGTACATCCATCATTGTTCTACGTTCATGACGAATTATGACTTGAGATTGTGGACAAATAATAAAACAAAGATTATTATATATTTTTTAAATAAGCTGAATCTCTTTTTGGGATAGTTGTCAATAAAATAAGAATAACCAACATGATTGCAAAACATCTGTTAAAAAAAAATTAAAATACTGCAGTTTGAGAACCGCCGCATACACATAGAGAATAGCCGCTATATATGGCAGGCATGGTGGGATCCTTTGACGTGGTGATGAGGCATCTCTAAAGTAATTTAGAATTATTATTATTATTAAATAATAGGAAATATTTGATTTTTATGCATATAATAATGATTTAGATACACTTTAAAACATGTCTTAATTTAAAAAAAATCACTTTTAAAGAAAATATTCTTGGGTTCTTTTCGTACCCCCCTTTGGAGCGTTAAGTAATTTTTTCATACTTCATGTAGGGAAGGTTAACGAGGAATAAAGATTAATGTTGTATATTTATTTTCTTGTTTCCAAAATGTATGTTATATCCTCAAAGCCAGCAGAAACATTGTGTCCTGCTTTACTCTATAAACTCATACACATCTTATTCCTACAATGAACACATTATTTCATTCTTGTTAATTTTTTTCATTTTCTAGATCTTATGCTGTATATCATATGTATCCATAAGTTACGTGATGACTGGAAATCTTTTGGTTGATTTCCGTTTATATTACTTCTGCATAATAGCTGTGTGCACCAGCTTGTGCGCTCAGTCATGGGGATACTTTGTTGGTGCCACAACACCAGTTAAGGTAAAGGAGACTAAAATTATGACACACTCACATTGTGTCTTTCCTAATACATACCTAAGTAGAACCTTGTTAATTCAAAATTCAAGGGACCCAAAAAAAACATTACAAATTATGCGAAACCCCGTTAATTCGAAATTCAATCTGTATTTTTGCGTATTTCAAGAAATCATTTTGAAAATGCAATATTTATTATGCTAATACAAAAATCGCGGAATTTCTATTGCTAAAGAACCCGATATTGACATTTTTGTTGATGTCACTTGCGAAAAAATGAAAATATATTTTTTTTAATTTTGTCAAATTTCAAAAAAATAATTTATTATGTGAACTAAAATATTTTTATTTATGGATAAGGGGTTAAAAACTATTTCGAATTACCAGTGTTTTCGAATTATCGGGGTTAATTTACTATGCAATTAACAAAATTTAGGATGTGTGGGTTTGAAAAATTTCGAATAATGGTGAATTTCAAATTTTCAGGGTTAGAATTAACAGGTTTTTAATGTAGCTCCTAAAATTTTTAATAAAAATTAAAGTGAATCCATTAGACGTGATAAATCAAACGAATTAAGTTTTATTTCCTAGCTACTCAAAAAAAAAAATTAAAAATTTACAGTGGTATGGAAGATTCACTTATTAACCGGTATTGTAAAATAATTTTTTTGCCTCTTATAATATCTTTATTTTCCAGTGATGAAAATAGAGGTTTTAAAAATATGTTAACTATTTCAGATAGCTGTATTCATTGGCCCAGTAATAGCCGTCCTCTTCTCAGTATTTGGTTTCTGCATACGTCTCATGGATACACCGGTGATCTTCCGGTGGATGTTTCACATCTCATACTTCAGGGCCGGGTTCCACAGTTTGGTCTACAGCGTCTACGGATTGGCTCGGGGGAAACTTGACTGCGCAGGGGACGGCCTCAAGTATTGCCATTACATTACACCAGAAAAATTCCTCGCAGAAATGGATATCGTGAATATTGATATATGGGGTAATCTGGGTTTAGTATTGGGATGTGGTGTTATCATGCACTTTGCCACTGCCGGAGCTCTGTGGTGTCGGCTCAACAGAAGATAAATATTCCTGTATCGTGGTATTATTTCTGAATAAGGATTTACTATTAGCATTATGATTTAGCCAACTGCACTTAATTGTGATTAGGAATACAAGACTGATGGATGAGGGCATTTTATTAATGAAGGATGTATGTAATAGTAGGCATGTTTTGATAACCTATTTGTAATATTTTGTGTTATGTTTACTTAGATAGATACAAAACTTTTGTATGTACTCAAGGTGATATTGATAATTGTACCAGTTATTTTAAATGACTGTTTATATATAAATGTTTCCAGGTTTTTAGGGCCCATTTGAATCTTTTGTGTAATTTTCTGGGCAATTCTGCCATCTGACCTCTCTGGCCCGAGAGACCAGAAAAATCTATGCACTAGACTGTATTTTATTGTTATTTTTAAATTGGTAGAAATTAATGCTTTATTGTTTAAGTATTGTGTAAAAATATATATACATATATTTAAGTAAATCAATTTTTATAGAGGCAGATTTAAAAAGAGACTAAAGAAATATCCATTATCTTGTGATGCATATTTGTTTGATTTTTTTTCAACTTTTTATGAAAGTGAGTGATGTACTGTTCAATCATAAAAAGTTAAAAAGAAATATTTTGCATACTAGAAAGGCTAGACCTGCTGTCTCGGTGTGATTCAATTTCTCAATTGACATTTTAACCTATAGACAATTTTATACATTTGAATAATTATTATTTATTGCATTTCAAGCTTTTAGACTTTTGTAAGTCAAACCCAATAAGGTGAGACACTTTGCCATTTTGAAGACATTTTAAATAATATCTTGCCAATTGAATTCTTTTATCATCACATCATCATTAAATGAATGCACAGTGAGTATGAAGTGCTGGCTCATATTTTTGATGTTGTGTAAGATAAAAAACATGTAAAGCCCTAATGTTGTTTATCATTAATAAATGCTTCACCGAATGAAAAGATTTGAAGTTCTTGTGTTGTGTAAATCTGAACCATTTTTAGTTTTTCCCATCAAGTCCCAAAAAGTCAAATGACAAACAAAGTTAAGAAAGAAAATATCAGTAAGTCATATACGACAAAAGAACAGTGAGATTTTCTGAATATTCCAATCTCGACATGAAGTGTAATGTGTATGTATTGTAGTTGATAATGATTCTAAAAAAGAGTCATAGCAATAATTTTTTGCTATGGCTTAAATTTGGAGTGCCAATTATATTTGGGTAAATCTAGATATCCTTGCCCATAAATAGATTTAAGGATATGATAGTTTCCTAAGTGCTGATGCAAAATAGTATGCAGAGAAGAACATTGTTCTTAATTGGCCACGATGGCATCCGTACAGCTAATGACGATATGACACCCAAGCACAAATTGTTATTACTGATATTCTAACCCACGGTTTTATCAGACTTTTGCTAAGTTTTAGACATATGTATTACGACCTTGAAACAACAAGATATCATTTATATATTATTACATGTTAACACCGATATTCTGCCACCGTACGGTGCTGCGGTGCAAACGGAGGACGGGAAGAACGGAAGGAGATTAGGCAGACTACCATTTTTGAACGGGCCACTTCTCTTCTTGACGAGCGTGTCTGTGGTCACATTTATTTCACTGCTATAATTTGTTGTTGTATTTACCGAATAAACTACCTATTACTTGGTAAATAACTTTTCATTTTACAATATTGTTAAAAAGAATTCGACCAACATTCTTACAATAATTTTCTCACTAAAACCATGTTACAAACATGTAAAATTTCTTAATACATAGTTTAATTATATTTCACGAGCTCTTGTAATATTTTTTATTAACGATTGTAGATTTGAATGTACAGTGAAACTCGCTTAATAAATTCACTTTTAATAAGTTTTCTCACTAAATAAGTTTAAATTCTGCGGTCCCGAAAAAGTCCCATACAAATCCCATATTTTTTTAGGCTTAATACGTTTCTCGCTTATGTTCGTTTCTCGCCTAAGTCATGAAAATATTTATAGCCGAACTCAATTTATTCATACAAATAAATCTTCATAATACGTGTTTCGGAAGACGAAATTTTGTTTATGATTCCTAAAATTGAAAAATGGGCGCAATAAAAATTAAGTGGGTTTGGCGGCGTCACAAAAGTTCTAGCCGCTAAAAACCCTGTAGTATTTGAATAGGCTAATCAAATAATTTTTAATAAATAAATTTATCCAGCGATTATTTACGATATTTTTTTCAAAATCAATCAACTTCGGTGCAAAATAAATTCGCCTAAATGAAACTGTTTTCATTTTGGTTGTATTTCTTCAACGAAACAATTGGAAATATTAATTATGTAATATCTCCTATTGTTTTCTAATGCCGAAGTCACACTAGATGTATCTTCCGTCGCGTCTTTGACGCCGCGGAATGCCGCTACTATGCGGATCAGCAATCCTCATTGTCCGCGGAAATTACTTCGTCAACGTAAAATCGGTGATGTCGCGTCTCGTATTTGTGGTTGCAACGTGCCACATTTGACAGATTGTCCGCACGTGTGTTTGTTCTCCGCGCGGTCCACCGCGGAATAGTAGTATAGTATAGTATATATACGGAATATAGTAGGTATGTGATGGCTATATTCGGTTGCGGATTTGACGCGACGTCAAAGATGTAAAGCGACGGAAGAAACGCGTAGTGTGGCGCCGACCTTAATGAGTTACAAAAAACGGATCTAATTTAATTTAGCAATAAAAAAATACCACGAATTTTCTTCGCGCCCGAGAAAATATTAAGGTAGTCTGAAATCAAACGTAATTAAAATAAAGAAAATCGTGATTAATCACAAATAAAAGGATGTTGCTCAGGGCGGTATGTTGAATGTACACCTAAATTATGTAGAAATCATCAAAAGGGATAAATTTTTAAAATGAAATCAAATAGAACACTATTTACAAATGGTATTTGATTTATTACAATTTTTTTTCGAATTCGTAAGGTTTTTGATTTGTCAATATACACCGATTTATATTAAAATTTTTTGACAGTGCTAATTTTCTTTATAGTTTGGGTGGTTTTTATTGTTTTCTGACCCTCAGGTACTATGTACTTACGTAGGTAATATTTTACAAATGTATATATTTACCTACTTATTTTTTAAAAATAAAATGTCCTTAAATTGTCATATTATATAAACGAAAATTTAATTAAAACACAAAATTGTTTTTTAATTAAAACAAAGTGTAAATAATTTATGAAAATATTGAAATCACTGTTAATATGTTTTCACGCCTAATAAGTTTTTATTGGCTGGTCCCTTGAAAAACGTATTAAGAGAGTTTCACTGTATTTTATATAACACTTGTCTAAAATCAGGGATATATTTATTTTATCACTCTTATTATATAGCGCTAACTTTGTAACTCACCTCGCAGGCGATAAAGTAAACTTCACCAAAATAGTGGAAAAATTAATATTCAAAACCTGAAGCTCAATTTCCCTTTTTTTTGTAAATGTCAGATGGTACCTTGTTATTACAAGCAATCAACATGGAAAATATGTACACATATCTATTGAGCATCCTTGGAAAAGTTTTTTTTGCAAAATGTATACTACAATATTGAAAACCAAAGAAATTATCTGCAGAACTCAAGCTCAGATTCCTACAGGTGGAGTTGCAATAATAGTACAACTGCGTTGTCTCCTATAAATAATGATGAAAATATATAACATCCGGCTACCACTCAATTTTATAATAGGCGATACTTTTATTGTGTTAAATACTTAAAGCCCGCCATTCACGGGCGTGCCATCCAAATGGCACGCCCGTGAATGGCGGGCTTAAGGGACTTACTAATAAATATGAAAATTCTCTATTTTATTTTAATCTTTCCATGGGACATCAAATTAAATCTCACGTACCAACCAGGTGGCAACTAATAGGGCAAAGGGTTAACTAACTGGTTATATCTGTTACAATCTTTTTTGATTCGCCCAATATAAATCACAAATACGTAGATATTAGGCTCAGGGAACATAATCATTTAGATGTATATTCACATCCTTGTGAAGCCAGAGTTTTAAAGAAGAAATATAAAAGGATGCTGAAACTATATGAATCTCAAGAAATTACAGAGAAGTGGTATGAATGAAGAATACTTCAGCGACAACTAATTTTTGATGACGATGAATAATGAAACTATTTTTTAGGATAAACAAGAAATTTACTGATTCTTATTATTTTGAGTTTATTGTTTACCAGTACATTTTGTTGACTGTTTCTTACTTGTATAATAAATACTGTTGCCAATTCGGACTTCTTTTATTAATTAGCCGACATTACTATTACACAAATTAAGCCGACATTATCTCTATACATATCGCAAGACTCAATTATCTGGAGGAGGATACTGAAAAATATTGACCTGGCAAAGGTCAAACGAAAATTGGCCAATTTGATGTAATACTCCAGCCCGCTTGCATCAAAAGTAAGTGAATGAATCTAAACAAGCAAAAATAATAACTGCGAACAATTTTGAAATAGAAAAAATCTCTGTAAATTTGATCTATTTTCAAATATTACTAACGGTCTGCAATACTTTAACAATAATATCAGCTGTGAAAATGTAATTACACATATGATCCAAAATATTTAAAATACTTCCGTGCTGCTTTCTATTGTATGTTGGAAGACTCGCCACTGGTATACATAAGTTTTAGAATGGACCAATAGATTTCTTACATTCAGCTCATCAATACCGTGAATGAACCATTTCCACTAGCAAAGTAAGCAGTTTTTTGTCTTTTGGCCTGAGCATTTTTACAAATGGTTCATTCAGGCTATCGCATTACGTATGTAAGGTGAATTCATATTTAATAATTAAGATAAATTATAGAAAGCTATTTATATGATAACTATGTATGTTCCAAATTGAAACCTTCCATATATTTAAATTTGTAATCCATGCGAGAGATGTTTGTAGTCCTTCTCATAAAATAGTACATAGATTTCGCAGTTGGTAAGGATACCTCATATTTAATAGTCTAAAACCAATCTTGCCACTTTAATACTTAAAAACATTGATATTTAATGTGGGATAGTTTATTTAGAAATATTGAAATAAATATAACTTGGCTATAAAAGTCTACTTTTGGGTAACAGTAAAAAAATATTTTTTTATTTTCATTCATGCAAAACTTTATTTACATGATGCTTTATTATTTGATGTAGAAATTGTAAATACATACATACCTATATAATTTTTTTTTATATAAATAAATGTACAAAAATATTTTTTAATTATGAAATGTTGCGCGTTTTTAACTATGAATAAACTTTTACGGTGTTCTGAGTCATTGGTTTTTATGACAGTTAATTATTTTTTTTGTCAAGATAATTTACTTCTCAATGATTCATAATGATCCATTTCTTGTTTTGAAATTGAAGGTACAAAACTGGCTATCGCTTTTTGAAAGTCTTCATCAGTGATTATAATGTCACTCTCCGTTAACATTGAAACATCAATTACACCTGAAAGCAAAACATAAAACTGTTTAATTAAAGATTAATTTGGTAACCCTTAGCCCAATGGGCATGACAATGGCTCTAACACCGAGGGCTCCGGATTTGATTTCCGGTGAGGTCACAATTATTATATGTGATTTACTCAAGCCAGTTTTGTGATGTGTTTCGCTTCTGTAATTGGGCTTCTTGGCCCGTTAAAGCGTAAGATTAAAAAAAATTAAAAATTGAGACCTATTTAGTTTTGCACTAAAAGGGCAAATTTTTCTCTTTTTATCACTCGGCAGTGATAAAAAAAATATTTTCACTGATCAACAAAAATATTGTTAGGGAGACAGATAATGATTTATTGCAACAAGAAATTAAGCTCTAAGTCACCGAGATGCCACTTTATTAACTTCTGAAATTATTATTAATTTCCTTTTAAAAAAATATTTGAAATTAACACAACTTTATCGCATAACCCTGTAAGCCAAAATTTAAGATAAAATAAAAACCTCATTTGTTTGATACACGTTTTAAAAAATTCCCATCATGTTGTCCATACTAACTATTTTTCAAAAAAGTATATTTAAAATAGGTATGGTGAAGAATTATTGGGACGACTTCTTGTGTAGAAACTTTGGATATCAAAATAATCAAGGAAAAAAATGCCCACAGTCATCTCAATAGCATGCGATTGAAGAATTTAACAAGGCATTATTGAATTACCAGAATATTACAACTGCCAAAAATAAAATTCAACTTTAAAAAGAAGTTTCACATTTTAGTGTTTTCTATGGCTAGAATATTTGTCACAAAGACCAGGAATAGGTTATGTAATTCATCTTAAATGCCTAGGTGTTTTCAAAAATAGATATTGCCCTATAAAAGTAAAAGTTTTTATATAATGTATAGATACATATAATAATTTTGATAAAAAAAATTTTAATAAATTAAGTAAATATGAAATAAAATATTTTAAATTTATTATGGTAAATTTTTACCTATGATACCTAGTTTGTTCCCAAATAATAAATATTTTTATAATATATTTTTTAATATACATATAATATATTCCCCAGATAATATATCTAACATAAATGTTTTTCCAAGATTTAAAATAAACTAATCAAAGTCTCGAGTCTAACGAATTTGAAAATTCGGGTTTCGAGTCCCGGGAATTGAAAAAACCTGAGACTTCAGAATCCTTAATATATTTATATCTCTAAAAATTAGTAACCAAGTTGTTTTCGTATGAGATCTTAATTACCTAATTCGGCTGATTGAACTGCCCTGGCCAATGCACTCCGCCGGGCTTTATTCACAACAGATGACAAGTCCGCCCCTGTACATTTATCAGGCAGCTGTTCAGACACATTCTCCAAATTCACACTGCTTGATAAATTCATTCTGAAATTAAACTTCTACAAATTAAAAAGAAATGTTAATATAGTAATGCCAAAAACACCTTCATGGAATTGTAGTGCGAAATATACATCACAATGTTACATAATTTCTTCACAGTGATAGGCAGAGGATTGAACAATGCAATCATCTTCGTTTTTGCCTTGTCCACCTTCATATATCTTCTCGTGTATACTCTTCCGTAATTAAAGCTTTTAACACGGCCGTCCTCCAATATTTAGTTTATCTGATCACGCCAAGTCTTTATAGAGAACAGACAGACAAACAGACATTGAGTTTTATAGGTATAGATTATATCTATTTTATTTGCTTCTTGATATAATAAATTTATAATGTAGGATATCATTTCACTGGATCCTGTGTTGTATGTTTTATAAACATTTTTTTGGTAAAAGTATATAATTGAAAACTATTTTTGCGTATTATTGTTTTATATGGTGAGATTTGGAAAAATAATATGTAAAGTGTGTGTTTTTATTAAAACACAAGACATTTTGATCGAGGCATTTGTAACAAGCAATTTTTTTTATTTAAAAAGTAATGGAAACCTTTGGAGGATGGAGGTTTTTTTTTAGCCACAATATTGTTACTTTAGTGGAAAAAATACCTTGTATTGCACCACATGAGTAATAAAATAATCATTATTTTTATGAAAGTAGACAATTAATACTAAAAGAATTTATAAAAATGTAAAAAAACATAATTGTACCAACTATAACTAAAGAACCTAGGTATTGTGAACTTTTTTCCTTCCCTGTAAAATCTGTATTAAGTGGCTTACGAGGTATTGTTTTGTCATGAGCGATATGTATTATGCAAATTATTAAATATCCTAATATTGTCAGTTAATTATGTAATTTCCTTTCTTTTTCACAATATATGTCTACCTACGACTCATGCTTTACTATTGTGAGTGCACGCCTCTGATTAATACAAACTTTAAACAAACTTTACCCGTGACACGATGCATTCAGCACTCTGACTTTATTAGCTGCCCCCTGGTACGGTCCGACGTAAAGCAGTTTATCCAATCGACCGGGTCTTAACAGCGCGGGTTCCACAAGATCTGGTCGGTTTGTGGCTGCCACAACAACTACAGTACCTAAAGCAAGAAAATTCTATAAGCAACAAAAACAACCAAACAGAAATACAATATTAAAAAAAAAAAATTTCACATATAGGTAGGCACATATTTTTTTTATTTTTATTAAATTTATTTGGTAAATGTACAAACTTAAGAGTGGCTGTTTTCAATATACATAATATAAATAATACACATTTATATTACACGCTAACCCACTTTTAAATGAATATATTACAGTTGCATACATTTTTTTTTCATTATTACCTTCCCATGAAAATTGTGTATGGGAACAGGAGCAAAATCACAAGTATGTACATTGTTATATTATTAGCAAAGTGTTATATAAAAATGTTCTCATGTATTCACGGCTGTTTAGAATCTGACTACATGCAGAAGAAAGTGAAAGAAGAAAGAACATAATTTACTAATTTTTTTCTTGTTTAATTTTACATTGATTTTATGTACCTATGTATTTTTAAAATCTAAATACATATAATAATTTTGTTGCCTGTAACTTGCTAAACTTGCAGCTAATTATAACTGGACAGCTATAATTAGCTGTGACACGCAATGTGTGATCGTGCGACATGAGCCCCCTTGAGCTGTAAGATCACACAAGGGTCGTTATTATTATTTCCCATGATTTTTAACAGATCTACGGCTAGTTTGTTATAATGTTTTAATGTTCTATATGTATTTCTTGGTAAATTATTAAAGTAATTAATTCCTAGATAGTGTTGCGTGGCTGTTTTATAGAATTTATATATATGCATTTATATTTCCTCTTTGACCATTTATACAGGGTTATTTGTAAAATATTAATAACCTCGCAGGACTATATTCCTGCCTTGATTATGAGTCGAAAATGTTCAAGCTATTATGACCTAATATCAATAGTTATGGAGGTACGCGACATCAAAGTTTGCATTATTTTTTCAATATTTCTGACTTATTTTTTGTAAAATGTTGGACTATCATTACAGTAACTCATATCGATTACGAAAAATTCATTTGTTTCAATACAAGTTAAATAAAATGATAAAAACCCTGCAAAAATTCCAATTGGAATGTTTTCCAATTGAAACTCGAAGGTTTTTATTTTTTATTTGACTTGTATTAAAGGGAATGAATTTTTCATATTCGATATAAGTTATTGTAATGATAGTCCAACGTTTTACAAAATATAAGTCATAAATATTGAAAAAAAAATGCAAACTTTGATGTCGCATATCTCCTTAACTATTGATATTAGGTCAAAATAGCTTAAACATTTTCGACTCATAATCAAGGCAGGAATATAGCCCTGCGAGGTTATTAATGTTTTACAAATAACCCTGTATATATGTTTGGATGGTAAAAAAAATTATTTGTGTATTTGTAGTAATGAGATGCCTTTATATAATCCGTCTAAATTAGGGACATTGAATTCTTTAAATAGTAAATCTATGGGATACTTACTTACTTACTATCACGCCGCTTCTCCGTGAGGTTAAGCAGAGAGGATAGAGCATCACACTCTTCTGTCCTGACATACAACTCTCGCCTCATCCACAAACATACATCTTCGCATGCAAGCTCGGCGGTTGTTGAGAGTTATTTATTTAAAATTATTTTTGTGTTTCTTTAAGAATTTGTAAATTACATTTACAATGCTAAAAAAATTATAAAGTTTTTCAAAGTATGATTTAGCTAAGCCTCCAATGGTGGATTGCATAAATAAAAGAAGAAGAAGATTAAGTTCGGATAACTAAAAAAATAATTTTCGAATACATGCATACACTGTAAAATTTTTGTAAAATTAACTCGTACATAATTAAGTAAGAAAGTTACATATATAAGTAGGTACACATTGCATTCTCTAGAATTAAGAGGTCTGCATTATTTCCTAAAGAAAAAGTCATTTCATTGGTCAAATGTTGTTATACACTAGGAACAAAAATATTTTAAATGCAATAAATATATTCTGTGCTATTCTGAAAATAGTAATATTGGGATGGCAGATCTTTATCCCAACGACCTGTATGTAGATATACGTCGGTGGTGTGATCAGAGAGACAAAGAAGTACATGACGGTTATCTGTCAAATCTCAAATATAAATAGTCAAACCATATTTCTTTTTTCTATGGTCCAACGTGACAATGACGATTTTGCCATAATTTTACATCAGGACGCTGTGGGAGAAGAAATTAATAAGTGCATATGAAATAATTTATTTTTTTATAAGCTTTAAATACAGCATTAGTACTTAATTCATGTAATTTTAGTCGAAACATGAGAATCGTGAGGTTACATTTTCAGCGGAGTGCAGCTGTCAAACCAGACTGGAGAAACCAGACATAGGTTTTTACTTTGAGAGAGATATGTGAAAATGTACAAATCTTCTTATTTAAGTATAATTTTAAGTTTTATTAAGATTGTGTATTAATAAATAGTGCAAATTCGGGATAAATATAATGTTTTGGAAGAAGAGAGTATTGTATTAATGCTAAAATCAATTTTTTTTGTGAGACAAACGAAGAATCTTTCTGAAGATTTTTCAATCTGGGCAACAAATAAATCAACGATTCTTACATAAACTAGCACGTCTACAGAAAAGTAATTTTATGGATTTCACGAAGAACTCTTTGAAGTTTGGCTATTGTATTGTATTGTATTGTATTGTAAGTATCGGCAGCGTCAGTTTTTTTCATTCAGAATATTTTGAATTTCTCCAAATTTTTCAGAACTGAAAATATCCAGTACCAAATTTCTTCATTAATCAAGGTATACCTACTATAGATGTCTGACAGAGACTAAATTATATTTTTTTATGGAAATGTAGGTATGGAAGTCTTTGGGTGTTCATAGGGCTTATGACCTATGAACACCCAAAGGCTTGTCAGTTTTTTTCTCTGAAAAAAGTAAAAACATTGCAGAGAAAAATATTTTTTATATACATATTGATGTCCAACTTTATATAGGGACTGTCAAAATAAAAATTTCCCAGTAAATGGATGTACTAATTTGAGGATGACGAATCCAAATGTCATTAAAAAAGAGTGTGCCATTATACCCTCTCTGCCTATCCCAGTTGAGAAATAGCATAATAGTAAATTAGTATTTTTTTAATTGATAATATATATAATATTTTATTACAATGATACCAAGAAAATGTTTACAATTCAATTATTATTTTATATGTTATACCGCACCAAAAAGAATTATGATTCTTGAGTGTGGTGAGGGATAATCACTTACAATGATATAGGTAGTAAAACCTAATTTCATAAACAATGTTAGTTTCTTTACTTATTTAATTTTTGCCACGCATGTTTGAAAACCACAAAATAATTCACCAGTTTGTGTGTCAGTCTGTCTTGCAACTCCATCCAGCTCGGCGAGCAACTGGCTAACCAGTCGGTCCGCTGCTCCCCCTGCATCTCCCGAGGCTCCCCTAGCCCCTGCAGCGGCTTCTGCCTCATCCAGAAATATGACGCAAGGAGCTGATGCCCGAGCCATTGCAAACACTAGAAACAAGTAATAAACAGGAATTTTAAAAAAATAATAGGGTAAAAAATATATTAAAGTAACAAAAATTATTAAAAAATCTCTTAATATCCTTAACAATTTTTTTTATGAAAGTGTTTTTAATAAAATAACAATCCTATGTGAGGTTTCAAACACATATGTATGTTAGATTCTAATTGAAAATACACAATTCTGTCGGATAACGATTGGGAATCCATATAATCAATGGTGTTCTACTTGTTAACAAAAAAAGATTGTATTACTATCTCTCATGTTCCGTTCCGACTGTCCCACGTACATGTCCAGCAGCTCGGGTCCTTTCACACTGAGGAAGGCTGCTTGGAGCTGGGATGAGATGGCCCGAGCCACCAGCGTCTTCCCGCAGCCTGGCGGGCCCCACAGCAATAACCCTAAAGCATTAATTTTCAACATTATTTAACAACCGTTTTACAAAAGAAATAATTTATATTGTACAGATTCATTATTTTTAATTGCATTTATAAGTAAAGCATATAAAAATATTTTTACATGTAATTAATATCAAAATATAATTTGTACCCACTACGGCAGTGTTTGTAGACGATAGTGCATTGTCAAATTATGATCCACGCATGTGTCGAGAATTTGTAAGCAGTTTGACAACCACATTTTATAAATTTTGTAAGTTTTATCATCATAATGTAAATGTTCTGTATAATAAAAAATAAATAAAAATAAAATATGATATTTTTGTAAAAGATAATCAAAAATATATACTTTATAAGTAAGCCTTAAAAAGCTACTTTTATGACTAGGTAATAATAAAATAACTTTCATTTACCTGATCTTTTAAGACCACTATTGGATAACAAGTGAGGAAACTTCAGAGGGAGTTCAATTGTGCGGAATATTTCTTTTTTTAAATCTTCCAGACCGCCGATATCTTCCCAATTCACATTGGGTATCTTTAATGAACCCAACTTTTTGCTCTGAATGAGCCTTAGCGATTCTGTAAAAAAAAAATTACAATGTATGTCAAACCACTGACATGCTTACTGTTTACAAAATGAACTGATAAATAAAGAAATTCACCTATGGCATCCTCAAAATCTTGTTCTCTCACAGATCCAATTTTTACAGGCATTTCTCGGTAAGAATTTTCGAGGCAGTCAATTTTTTTTGTTTTTAATGAAAATTTTTGCGCCAGAATGCCATTCATCGAAGCTAAATTTGTCAAAGTGTCTAAATCTCCGTGCAAGTAACCTTCTGTTCTGGAAGATATTTTGTTAAGGATTACCAGAACATTTTCATCAACGGTATGTTTTAATAAATCACTTCTGTGAATTTCTTCATGAAAATGTAATTCAATCTTTTCTAAAAGATCATTATTATGTGAGTTGTCATTATTTTTACCTTTGTCAGAACCTGTTTCATTTGAACAGATAATTTGTAAGTTTTGATTTTCTTGCTTCATGTTATGATCTATGTTATGCTTTGTCCTTTTTCCTATACCTTTTAATTTAGGTCTCCTAGTATTATCTTGTTTATTAGTGGATATAAAATTTTCTGGTATAACTTTTATTGATCGTTCAATATTTTTACTTTTTTTTGAAAAAGGCTCAAAATGTTGGTTACAGAATGATACATTTTTTGTCAACGACAACCAAGCAAGTGTTTCCAATCTATCTTGGCTGTTTGGACTTGCTATCTTAAATTCTTCCAAAAATATTCTAAGAATATTGGATTGGAGTTCAACTGAAGTATCACAGCTTGCAATCAATATTATGGGGAATTTTGTAAAATTTTCATACAAATTAGTCAATTTCTTTATAAAACTGTCCACTATTCTTATGTCTTCTTTATTTTCAGCGTCAATTCCTAGAATCTATATAAGTAAATTATATAAATAAATTGAATCACCAAACTGTGTAATATTCTAAAATTCATTAATTATTTAATAACTAGATACTTTCACAATAGGTCATAATGTCATATTCATTTATTCAATAGGTACCAAATACTACTCATTATTGAGCTTCATCTGGATACCAATAAACCATATTGTTAAAGAATTGCCCATTTAAAAAAAGTAATAATTGTGTTTTTACACATCAAATAAAAATGTATATTAAAATTTATTTTAGAATAATATAATGCATTACATTTATCAACAGCTATCCGATAATAAAATAGATTCTTCCAGGAGCCCAAAATATCAGCTAAGACAAAATCAAAGGCTACATGATTATTTTGATTTACACTAGATTAAACTTTGCAATACACACATATTGGTTACATCTATCACTACTGCAGTTCCAAGAGGAGCAGCCGCTCTCATTATTGTCATAATCATTTTATCATGATGTGTCTTATCTATTATGATCTGGTTTGGTGGATAACTGTTGTTAGCAGAATCAACAATGAATGATAATAATAAAACCATTGCATTGTGACATCAGTACATCAGCATCATTATATAAAAATGTTATCAAGCCCTTAAATTAAAGATTACTTACATCAAAATCTTGTAGATGAACTAAAACTGGAGAAATATTCTTTGCTTTTTGAAACAACGCATCAATCTTTGCTTCGGTTTGTTTTGCAGTGGTACATGTGATGTGTCGACACGTTGCGGAAATGTAATGCAGCCCAAAGTATTCGGCGATGTGTGTGGTTAATATACGACTACCTGCTCCCAAATCTCCACGTAGAAGAAAAACCGGTTGCACCACACATTTTAAATCCGTGTGAAGAGGATTTACTAAAAAAAATCATATAAATGTATTAGTCAGTGTTGGTTAAAATGGTAAACACTTTTAAAAAATAGAAATTGTTTCAAATTTCAACATAATCTACAATAACCATATTTCATTATTTTGCTTATACCTTATCAATACAAGTTATAATGTCTGTTTATAAAATGAACTGTAGAATATCAAATAAAACACTTTACATATCTTCTAAAAATAAAACAAAATACCTTTTACATCCATCACAAAGGGTTTAATGGCAAGCAGCATTTGATGCAGGTATTTGGACAAACCAAAAGGACACGCTTCAATAAACTGTTGACATATCGGAATTGTACCCCCGTTTGCACATATAGAAACAAACCTTCTTGGCGGAATAAAAGAATTGAAGTGTTGTTCTTGCAATAATTCTGTTTCACCCTTCACAACAAAATTTGCAATATTTACTGATATTGTATTTAAAGAAAACTGATTTTTAGATTTTAAACGAGTACACTTGAAATAAATCTTTGATATATGTTTTAGGACACTCGAGTACTTCAAATGTAGATGTCCTGTGTACTCCTCGATGGTCCTGATCCCAAAATAATCATTTTCATGCAATAACTTTGGAGTTCTAAAATAATTATTTAACATAACATCTAAGAGATCTGTGCCAATATACGTCGATGAGTTTACCATTTGTACGACCATTTGGCTGGCAACAGAGGGAGCCAAATATTGACCAGATAATGGAATGAATTTTAATTGGAAATCATCTGCTAAATACTTGGCAACCAAATTATTTTTTATATTAAACAAATGAGTTTCTGTCAAATAAACAAGATTTGACAGACTTCCTGGTTGAGGAATAATTTGAACAATCCTCTCATAAAAAATGTTGTCCAAATTCAAGGCACTGGCAATGTCGAAATGAAATTTTCTTGTCTGAGTAATATTTGCTGGCACATTCTTAAATTTTTTTAAGATATTTTGTCGTGTTATGTTTTTAAAATTTTTCTTAGCATTTGATACTTGCATGGATAACCACAAAGAATTGCCATCTCTGTAAAATATATTTTCTGAATACAGCTTTCTGAATAAATCCTTCGGGACTATAATTTGATGCTGAGTACCGTAAAATTCTGAATGATCCAAAGCTCCTTTTACTATATTGGCGTGTAATTCGTCAGGTATAACCTTAAATCTGTAACCACGTAAATGTGATTTTTTGTAAATTCTTTTGAAATCCACCACCACATAATATTTTATAAATAAGTAGATTATAAACTGGTATGAATTAAATTTTGGATAAATAATTTTTAACACAAAACGAGCAACTTTTAATTGTATTACGTGAGGATCCATCCTCGGTCCGCAAACACATACGCAATATCGAGACTGAAAGTTTTATTATCCGAGATATCATATTATTACAATGAAATAATATAATTCACTGAAAATATATTTGAATGGGCAAGTCATCATTTTAAAATTCAAAATCAAAAATACATGTTATGTCAAACAATAGTGATAGCGGTGACAGCCCAGCGGTCATAGTCCATGGTTTATTAGTTTAGTATATTTCACAGAATTGGTATATTTAGCATAGAGATTGTCGTTCATTTTGAACTCTTCTTTTGGAACTGTTCATCGTTCTGAACGAATGAACTGTCCAGTTCACTCTCACCACAACCGTTCACTCTCTTCGTGCTGGCAACACGTGTATTTTATTACGTCCATTTGCGTCCATTACGTCCTAAAAGTTTTTTTATGATTTCATAGTTTTTTTTGGCTACGAACTTTCAATTAATATGAAGCGTTCCTTACTCTGAAGATCTCTGAAAATAAAAATTGTAGTTCGTGCTTTTTTCCATATTTTATTTTTTATATATTTTATATCCCAGTCACATCAAATTCTTCGTATCAAATTCTTTGTTTTTTTATTGTTACCTTTTTAAAAAAAAATTAAAATCAATTCAACCAAAAGAGACTGTGTGGGACAAGAAAAAAACCGGCGGCCCTGAAAAGGGCCTTTTTGACCAACCTTCACAGGTTGGCCATGATAAACTTTTTATAAAAGAAAAAGTGAACTTTATTTTTTGGTTATTTCTTTTGTTACGTAATATAGAATTGTTAGTTGTACTCAAATCACATAAATTGTGAGCGAGACCACTGTTCATAGAGCTGCGACTCAGATTATGAGTACCTAGTGAACCCGCCGTTAGACAGAGGTCGGTGTCGTCGGTTCCCCAGATGCCGACCTCTGACTGGTTATTGAAAATGCGCCTGAGCGTGCGGACCTGACAAATTTATTGAATAAATGACGTGATACAGAAACCCAGAATTCAGTTCTGCTACACCTGTGCTCACCACCAGATCTACTTGCGACTTTTACTTCTCTCCTACTCGACTCCAGCTTCAACCTTTGGACCGCTCTAAGATTCTCAGCGAAATTATTACGATCTCGCTTTCGTCTGAGAATCTGCGATATCGGTTCCATCAGGTTAACCTAACGGTAGGGCGGTGGAATCACCCCCTATTTTTGCGTGTTCTCGTCAGGAACAGAGACTTCAGGATAAATAACATATAAATTATATATATATAGATATATATAGATATAGATATAGAGATAGAGAGATATATATCTATATATATAGATATATATGAATATATATACACAATATATTATATTTTTTTTTTAGATGGCTCCAAAATGGATTCAACTTCTTACATTGAGGCTGCAACAGTCTGTGATTTAGAATACGAATTCAACAAAAATATAAATTACAAAAAGAATAGTTTCATTTACAGCTGAGGCCGTTACAATCCTTGAAACATTAAAATATATATATATAAAAATGAATCTGACCTGAAAGGATCAATGGGAGACTTCAAAATCATTAAAAGGAAAATGGTTTTCCGCAATACAGACTGAGACTGCTGGTTTTCAAAAATAAAAATGAACAAGTTCCAGGCTGTATGTTCCAGGATTCCTGTTTACCGTATGCGAACAGGACACTGATGCAATAAAAGTCATTTCTTTAAAATCTGCCTTTGGGACTTTTCTATGTACTTATGAATGCCGGATTGACGAGAAGTCTAGATCACAATTTTTTTCGTATACCCTATGAAAGACAATTACCCAAATTTGATTCAAGACCTTTCTTATTTCAATATCCCATCCCCCATCAACATCCCTATTATTTTCTAACATTCTAACAATTACTAAAATTCTAACAAATACCCAAATTTGATCCAAGGTCTTTCTTATAACAATATTCCATCCTCCATCAACGTCCCTAATATTTTCCAACTTTCTTCCATTCCTTTTCCATTCCATCCAATTCCAAAAATCACTTTAAAATTACTTAAAAGGTTCCTAAAAACTAACGGTATAAATATTAAAAAAATAAAACGGTATTTTGCAAATTTATCCTTCTCCATGACCAACAGAAATGAAACACTTATTGAATTTATTTAGAATAATGTTTATTCATATTCCAGAATTTCCATTCCATTCCAGAATCCAGTTTATTCTTATTACTCAGAATAATAATATTAAAATTCCACGTTCAAATAAAATCAATAATTTATAATTACAATTCCTAAACTAAGAAAAAATATGCATCCACACACCCCAGTTGACATCGCAGCAATATTATACTAATAAGTGGCAAAAACACTCCAAAGGGGAGAAACGCCAGGGAAAAAATACAGACTGCAATAACCCCAACTGAATAGAGTAATTTCACATTTTACAGATATCTATGAAAATATACGAAATAGATTCAGAAAAATAATTTATATTTTGTAACTCAGTATGGATGGTGTGGGATAATGTTTTTATTCATAATTTTTATAATAAAAATCTTAAAAAACACGATTCCATTAAAACGCGATGTGATAGTCGTTACGTTGTTTAGCAAGAATTATAGATAAACATACGTGATATTTGATGTTCATCACTGTAATTTGTTTCGTTTCTATGGTAACCGTTCGTTTTCGCTTTGTTTTTACTGGTATTTGCATGGTTTTTATGTAGATTTTGCCGTATTTGTGAATTATTTTAATATAATAACTATATAAGAACACAATTAAATAATGACGGATTTTCACAAGGAAAATCCGATAACCTACCGAAAATGGATATTTTAATGTTGGATTCATTTTTCAGTTTTCAGGAATGAATTTCTACATTTGGGTGCCGTATAATATCTACAAAAAATTTCCCTGACATTATGGACACACTATACAAAAAAGCCGGCATGTTTTGTAAAAAAAAACGAATGAACGTCTAAGGGCTGGTTGTTTCAAATTGGATTAAAGTAAGCGTTCTTTTAAAGCATAGATTTTTACGTTCTCCACCAATCAGAAGATCCGTTTTCGTAAAAATCTATGCTTTGATCGACCGCTTACTTTGATCGAACTTGAAACAACCGGGCCTAAGGGCCGGTTGTTTCAATATGGATCAAAGTAAGCGTAAATCCTGGGTTAAACTTGAGTTTAACCTCAAGGTTATGCAAAATAGTTGTTTAAAAACAGTTGTTTCATGAAAAATATTAGATTAGGGGTGTTGCAATTGTGTAAACTAAAAATCATAGACAAACGCACGCTCAAATAATTTTGCACATGCCATCACGTCATTTAAACGTCATTTGACAGTGCCGACAGCGCATTACTAAATTCCGCATCTGATTGTTTGTTGATAAATAATGATACAAGGTAAGTATTCATGGATTTAACGGTATTCAAAAGTTTATGTTGTTAATTAAATGGCAATAAACACTGATAACGATGTTTTTTCAGAGAAAGCAAGCAAATTTTTCGACGGATGACGTTCATATCGCCAGGTCTGGATAATAAAAATGCTGTTTTACTAAAGTAAGAAGTGAGGATGTCCACGAGAAGATGAAAGAATATAAGTGGGCCGCATTACGCAACGAATATAATGCTTTGTGGCTTTGCGCCTAGCAAAATGCATACTGTCTGACAGATTTTCGAAATAAGTTCGAGAATATCAAGAAATGCGCCAGGAAGATTAGACGATTATTGACGAAATTAAGTGTTCCTACATATTTAGTGTTTGCGATTACAATATGTTTTTATTTATCTATATTGTTTTTTTTTTGTTTTTCTGTTTATACCCTTTGTTTGCAGGTAATAGAAAATTGAAGCCAAAACCCACGACTCCAAGTGATATGCAGATAAAATTATATGCGGTTCAGTTAGAGATTTTCAAAACACTACTAAAGAATCAGCAGGAAATTCAAGAAGTTGTTTTGGAAAGGCATAAAGCCAGAAGAGATCTAGCTTCATTTAATTATAATTGAAAGTTGTATTTTTTTATTAAAATTTTCATTTTCCTGTTAATAGGTGTATAAAATACAATAAAAGAGTTTCATACACCGAATATATTAGATTAGGTTATATTAGAATATATATTATTTTAACTCTGCGGACGCCCTATGTTTCTGCCACCTTCGACAAACAATTTTCACATGGCCAAACCATGCGACAACATTGGTAAATAACATTGAAGTTCGTAGTCCAGTGGTCATGTCACTGGTTTAGGACGCCGAAGATTCCGGGTTCGATTCCCGATGAGGTCGCAATACATCTTTCTGATTTCTTTAAAATCTAGGTGTTTTTGCCGGATCGCAATTAATTGGGCCTTCAAGTCCGTTGTAGCATTAAAATTTTCTGTACATTTGGTTTGAGGGTATAATCCCGGTCTCCTACAATATAGCAATTACCAAATCTGGTACCTAGTACCGTTTGTCGTAACTTGATATTTTATTTGGACATAATGACAAATATATTTCTGATTTTTATAGTGCTCTTTGACTGAATATAATTATTATTTCTAAAAAATATTGTTTTAATCGAATTGACATTTTTATTGTTTTATTTTTTGACTAATTCAAATTTTTCCAATTAAATTATCTGAAAAATAAAACTCATTCATTGTTTTCATAATTAATTTCTGTTCATACTAATAATAATAATTCAATTAACTCGAATGTCTCTTCATTGTTTCACGAGAGTGACATTTCAGCGAACTCGGAAACACGATAACGAAACATGAGAGACGAGTACTCCGGTCAGCGGACGGTGACGAACTAAAAATGGCCAATCCCAGCCGAGTGACGTCATTGTTCTTTTGATGTGCACTCGAAAAACCGACAACCTCCGCCAACCTGCGCCAGAACCCCTGTACACATTGGGCCAACCTCGTCCAATGTGTACAGGGCTCTTTACATCTTATACGTCAGATTGGTCAGATGATAAAAAGTCATGCCTAACGTCACTTGGGAAAATAAGCGTTTTGGCGGGAGTTTAAAAATGTGATTTTCAATATTGTTTTTTAATGTTAATATACGTATTTAAAAAAATCTTTTTCGACACCGACACAGTCGGCGCGCCTATTTTGAAACAATCTGAAGCATTTTCGGCCTTCCCATAACAAAACAATGTGCTAGAAAGCACATTTTCGACACCCACGCACAGCCACCCCCACCAAACTCGCATATTTTCGACACCAAGGGCTATCCACCATCATAACCACCGGTGGGTGGTTGTGGAAAGAACTTGGCGGGTAGGGAAACACGGGTTTCTTTATATATTGATTACATCTTATATTCCCCCCCCCCCCCGGGAGAGGAGTCTTAATTATACGATTATATAGGCTGCGCCTCAATAAACAGCCTGGTATAACTCGTGGGATGCTTGAAGCTCTATTTTTGAAGCAACAGAAAAATATATCTCAAAGTTACGGCCCGTGGGCAAAAATATTTTATTTATTTATTTATTTTATTGTTAATTTACATTTGTTAATACAAATTACTAATAACTGCCACACTAGGTAAAAACCTGTTCTGTGGCAGTTATTCTCATATGATATTTATGTAATATTAACAAATGACAATTAAAGAAAGTATACACGTAAGAATGAAAGTAGATCAATAGCAATAAAGTAAATCATAGGAATTCAACAGATGAATTTCTTAAAAATTTCCTTTAATATTTAGGACTAGTTTTTTTATATCCATCATATAAAAAGAGTCGCAGCGCATCTGTTAATATTACATACATGTTTGTAAGTTGCAGCTTACTAGACTTATGAATTTTTTAGTTTTCATTTTGTATGTACTACAGAGTCTCCTACCCTTTATGTGACATGCCACCACAGAATTCAAAAATTCTTCTGCCTGACGGTAGAAACAGGTCTCTTTCTGTCCTGTCCGTAACAAATAATTCTCCTCCAATGTTTATCAGAATCAAAAATTAAAGGGTAAACAAAAGATTTTTAAAAAAAATCTTGTACTTTTTACTTAACATAATATCAATTAATTTTTTACCATAATCATTATTAAACGCGATCTGTTTAGTAATTTTTAATTCAATATTAAAATTATCAAATTAATTGTGTGTTTATAAATTGATTTGTAATGATTGTGATTATTTTTATAAAAGAAAAACACGTAGAAATTTTGAAGTTAGAGTTAAAGAACACTTAAGGTGTTTAAATAGTATTAATTATTCTGAATTTTCTAACCATCTTTTGGCAATAGATCATTCTTTTGATATTAATAAGGGGTTTACAAATTTTACATACAAATTATACAGAATCACAGTTTGATAAATTAGAAATTTTGGAAATAAGAAAAAGTGTTCATAGTAGATTGCATATTATAAATAACTAGGTCCTTTTTACAAATAGAAATCTTTTAAATTTTTTTTCATGTTATGTAGGTGCTTTATTATTATTATTCATTTTCCATATATAACTTTTTAATATTTTGATTACCGATACTTCGATTTTTAAATTTAATTTTGTACATTTGTTATCCTGATGAAGAAGAAATTAGCTTTGAAACATGTTGAATTTTTTTCAATAAAAAGTGTTGTATACAAAGTTAATTTCTATAAAATATAATTCTAGTTTAGTTGATTGTTACAGGTGTACAGAATGTGGTTAAAATTTCATCAACTCAACTAAAATTTCGAACTTGATTAATGTACTGAAAATTCTGTATATTATATTTAAAATAAATCTATCAATGACGTATGATAAGTAGTCAAAGTATTGTTGATTATTACGTCAATGATCATCACCATTGCCATGATAAAGAATGCCATGTTTGAAAATGCTTAAATTATATTTAGAACTTGATTAACGTACATTGAATATATTTATTTGGAATTCTTACAGAAAATCCTGTACAAATCCAAAATAATAAGTCTGTCATTGACGCAATAGGAAGTCAATTTAGTATTACGTCAATGATCACATTGCCATGTTTAGTAAAGAACCTCATAGTAATTAGTAATCTGTTATCGAAGTTTTCTCTAAGAAAACATCAAATATAATTAGGTAGACGCGTCACGGGGGCGCACATTTCTCGCTTGTTCGCACATTGTTTTAAGAGGGAAAAAATGTGTATACAGATATCCAAAAGTCTAATTTTTAGAATAAATCAATCATAGACAGATATAGACTTATTTTACATTATTTTCTGGCTTTCAAAAAATAATACTAACCTATTTATCTCACTACTATAATAAGCAACACTTTTTTATATAAGCGCACTAATACACTATAATACACCAATATGAAAAAAAAATCTTACACTACAGAAAGTAGAAATACTTGTCTACTGCCATTGGTTTGGTATATCATAGCAATCATATATTTACCCCTATTTTTATATATGTATAACATTGTACACTTCGTCAATTTTGCCGTGATGAACATTATAATGGATTAAGTTTATAATGCAATAAGTTATTTTAAAAGTTGACACAAACCAGTTTGTTTTGTATGCATCCACCAATGTCTTCATAATTGACATAGAAACATTAAAGTTTGAAAGATGTCCTGACATTTCTCATAAAAATTTTACTCTGCATTATAAATAGGTACCAACGTAGGTACCTATTTATACATATGTATAGGTCTTTTCATATAAGATTGCAATTGAGTTAGTGTGGGTACAGTGCTTGAGTATACGAATACGCGTCTCGTATCCGTAAACTTAACACAACGAAACAATACGCGTATTACACACAGTACAGTCGCCGGCAAACTTCTTGAAATTCTTTGGCGTAGTGGGGGAATGCGCAGAAGACAAAATTTGGGTTTCGTTGGTGGAATGGTACATGCGCAAACTTCCCCCCACTATGCCATAAATTTCAAGATGTTTGCCGGCTACTGTACCCATCCTAACTAAATTGCAAGCTTATATGAAAAGACCTATACGTCCCGATTATTTTCTTATTGGGATCAAAATCGCCATTTATTTATTTATTTTATTTTTATTTTTTAACAAACAGACCGTCAACGAGACATTATTAACCATAATTAATGGGTGGTCTCAGAGTGACATTAGAGTACAAAGTATGAATATTTTATGAACGTTTTGAATCTATATTATAATTACGCCAACCAATGTCGTACGTTTCTGCATTTGGATGATGATTTCTATTTATATACAATAATTTTGCCACGTTGCTTATCGGGTCCTATGGCGCAACGAATAACACGTCTGACTGCGGATCAGAAGATGCCAGGTTCGAATCCTGGCAGGATCGAATTTTTTTTACGGTCGAGAATATTTTTTTTGTTGAAATTTTAATTACATTTTTGGTTTCGAACATTCATTTTTTATATTAATTTTTTTATGTAACAAACCAAATTAAACAAAGATTATTTTTTTATAATGTTCTATAATGTTTTATAATGTCTCTTTTTTGCTAGTTTCGGCATCTGTGATTGGAACCATCTTCGCTTTACCAAAACATCAACAGATATTTTAGCGCACAATCATAATACTCTAGAGAGAACCTTTCTAAACTTTCTAGAGCATTCCGAAATCTTATAGAACTTTCTGGAATCTTATAGAACTTTCCCTTTCCAGAACCTTGTAGAGCATGATAATTCTTTCTGGAACCTCTAGACCCACCGGCGCACTCCCCCACTCAGTTTGAAATCTTATAGATCTTTCTGATAGCCTGTAGAACTTTCTCTTTTCTTTTTAGAGAATTCTCGAACCCTCTAGAACTTTCCGGAAACTTTTAAACTCACCGCCTTTCAGTTTGGAATCTTTAAGAAAGTTTTTGAATTTTTTCTTTCCAGAACCTTCAAAAGCATTCGAGAACCTTCATGAACGTTATGAAACCTTCTAGACCCCCAGACACACTCCACCTCACTGTTTGTAACATTAGAGAACTTTTTTTAGAAGAATAAAGAATCTTCTAAAACGTTCTCCTTCCAGAATATTCTAGAACTTTTTCAAACGTTCTAGAACTTTCTACAGTCACAGACATACTCCGCCACTTGGTTTGGAACCTTATAAAACATTCTAAAATCTTCTAGAACATTCTCCTTTCAGAATTTTCTGGAGCTTTATCTAACGTTCTGGAATCTTTTGGTCTCACTGACATACTCCGTACTCAGTTTACAACCTTATAGAACATTAGTGAATACTCTAGAACGTTGTCTTTATAGCACTTTCTATAGCTTTATCGAATTTTATGGAACCTTTTAGACTCACCAACACACTCCGCCACTCAGTTTGGAACCTTATAAAACCTTCTTGAACGTTTTCCTTCCAGAACCTTCTAAAGCATTCGAAAATTCTGGAACCTCTAGACTCACTGACACACTCCGCCACTCAGTTTGTGTACTTATAGAACTTTCGGAAATCTTCTAGAACCTTTTCCTTCCAGAATTTTCTAAAGCTTTATCGAACGTTCTAGAACCATCTAGACTCACCGGCATACTCCGCCACTCAGTTTGGGACCTTATAAAACCTTCTTGAACATTTTCCTTCCAGAATCTTCTAAAGTATTCGAAAACCATCATGAACGTTCTAGAACCTCTAGACTCACTGACACACTCCGCCACTCAGTTTGTGATCTTGTAGAACTTTCGGAAATCTTCTAGAACCTTTTCCTTCCAGAATTTTCTAAAGCTTTATCGAACGTTCTAGAACCATCTAGACTCACCGGCATACTCCACCACTCAATTTGGAACCTTAGAACCTTCTTGAACTTTCTGTTTCCAGAAACTTCTTCTTCTTCATGTGCCCTGTCGGGTCTCCCCGACGTCGGCGATCATCTGGGAGAAAGTTTTCCTGTCCAGGGCAGTGCGGAACAGCTCTTCCACGCTTCTTATCCCGGTCCACTCTCGGATGTTTTGAAGCCAGGAATGCCGCCTCCTTCCGACCCCTCTGCGACCCTCAATCTTCCCCTTCATGACGAGTTGAAGGATGGAGTATTTTTCGCCTCTCATTATATGACCAAGATATGAAATTTTACGAAGCTTTACTATGTTAAGTAACTGTCTGTTTGTATTTGCTCTACGTAAAACTAGTCATGTCAGTCCAAGATATCCTTAAAATTTTACGATGTATCCACATTTCGAACGCCTCTAGGCGATTTAGAGTAGTCAACGTCCATGCTTCAACACCGTAAAGTAGAAACTTCTAAGGCATTCATTCTAAGGACTTCGACATTCTAAGGACTTCATGAACGTTCTGGAACCTTCTGGACACACCGACACACTCCGCTACTTAGTTTGGAACCTTATAGAACTTTCTGTTTCCAGAAACTTCTAAAGCATTCGAGAACCTTCATGAGCGTTTTGGAACCTTCTGAACACATCGACACACTCCGCTACTCAGTTTGGAACCATATAGTACTTTCAGTAATCTTCTAGATCATTCTCCTTCCAGAACTTTCTAGAGCTTTACCGAACGTTCTGGAACCTTCTAAACTCACAGACACACTTCGCCATAATGTTTGGAATGTTGGAGCACTTCCAGGAAACTTTTAGAACGTTCTCCATCCAGAACATTCTTGAACTTTATCGAATGGTCTGGAACCTTATAGTCACAAACACACTACGCCGCCAGAACTTTCTAGACCTTTATTGAACGTTCTGGAACTGTTTAGCCTCACCTCGTAATTTGGAACCTTATAGAACTTTCAGGAATCTTCTAGAACACTCCCCTTCCAGAACTTTTTAGAGCTTTACCAGACATTCTGAAACATTTTTGACTCACCGGTACACTCCGCTACTTAGTTTGGAAACTTATAGAATTTTCGGGAATATTTTACAACATTCTCCTTCCAGAACTTTCTAGAATGGATTTTTCCGGAACCTTCTAGACTTGCCGTATCTACCGACACAGTTGGCGGGTCCATTCTGGAACAATCTGAAGCATTTGCGCCCTTCCCAAAACAAAACAACGTGCTAGAAAGCACATTTTCATCACCCGCTCCCACCCACGCTTAGCCACCCCCACCAAACTGGGACATTTTTGATGTGACACCAAGGGCTATCTACCACCACAACCATCAGGGGGTGGTAGTGTCTGGTTGTGGAGAAAACTTGACGGATAGGGAAACACGGGTTTCTTTTTATATATATATATATTCATGATTATAACAATATATTGTTATCCTGATGATAGGAGGAATTTTAAGCGCGAAATAAATGATAAATTTTGGTAGCTTGTTGGTCTTGTGGTTAGGACACTCGCCTCGTGATCCAAAGGTCGCGGCTTCGAACCTCACTCTAGACTAGCAAGTTAGTGCTATTTTCATTGCACAAGCGTTTAGCTTATTTTGAAAATAGTAAGAATATTGATGTGACACGTATTCCGTGTTCGCATCTCTATTTTAAAAAAAAATCTGTAACGGGTTTAAACATTTTTTTTAATGCAACGTCTACAATAAGAGCTGTATGGGAGAATAATTTGTGAATAATTATGTAATATTTCAACATTAAAATCAAGTGATATGGTAAAAATAAATAGATAGCGAAACGTTGATATGCTAGATAGCTAATTACCCTGTAGAGGTGTTGTAACCAAATGTCGCGGCCCAGAAGAGCGATTGATTATTTTATATGAATGCGGTTTTGATTAATTGGATGTAATTGTGTTGAAAGCGTCCAACCAAAAATATGGAATTGAGAAAATGGCTTCTAAAAAGTTGATGCTACAAAATTTAATATGTCGGTACTTAATTAATTATTGCATTTTTTTTGCATAAGGCTAACTGTAGAGATATTTTTTAATGTTTTTATATGCTATTATAAGAAAAAAAACTTTTATTTACAAAGATGTAACGCTGGGAATGTTGAATTGTTTCTACAAAATATCTAAATGTACAAAAAACAGTTCTTATTTTATTCTCTAAGGGTTGGATGTATTCTATCAAATATGAGCAGCGACATGAATTTATTCTACTTATAAAATTTTAGTAAACCTTTAAGTATAAACATGTCTGTTTGTTTAATCAGTTATCATTCCTGTTTTAAATGGTCTCTTGTATTAAAAAAATCTTTAATAATCTCGGGTGATTATTTTAAAAATTAATATTTAAAAATGATAAAACAAATTGTGGACGTTTTTCGAGTCAATTTAATAGTGATGGCCGTGATGTGGCTTAGAAAAATATCCAATTTACAAAAAACTACCGCACTCGGGTGTTTTCAGCACATAAATATATCATATAAGTACTTAGTGAACTGTCATAACCATATATCTCATTTTTAGCAATTTATGGGTTGAAGGCTTTCTGCATAACTACGTCCGATTATAAAATTATGTTTGAATATTATTAATCACTATTACCCAAGTAAAAGCTCCCCTCAGTCAAAAAGAATATATATTTTTATGTAGTTCTATATGAGTTAGTTTACCAGTATAGTTAGTGGTCATCATTAGCATAGGATCCCGATGTCTACTGTGTGTCCCTTACGTGTGTCAGCTATGACAAAAACGACCAATGGTAGAATAACCCAAAATAATTATATTATGAATATTTTGTATACAACAAGTGGTTGATGTAAGTCAAACTAATTTAAATTGCAGAAATTATTAAATAGTTTTAAAATTCAAAGAATAATCACTTCGAAAGAAAATTTCATTAGTTCATATGTATACATTTTGGTGGTTTTGATCTCAATCATTTTTTTCGTAAAATCCAATCATTGAGTTTTAAATATTGCACCTATGGGCGTAATTTCAAATCGTTGCAAAGTTAATCTTGATATCGCCATAGCAGCAGAACGCGGAAAGTGCAAAATGTGTCGCCCACCCTGTAGTTAGGAGGTACGTTACGTAAGATAAAGCCAGAATTTCTTATTAGATTTTTATAAGAAACTAATCAGAAAATGATCCATGAAAAGAAAGCCTTTTGCCAACACTGTGATCCGAAAATGTTCAAGCAACAATGTCCCAACTTTAGTAGTTATATTAGGAGATAAACGACTTCAAAGTTTGCATTTTTCTTTAAATATTTCTGACTTGTTTTCTATAAAACATTAGACTATCGTTACAGTACGAATGTTGACTAAAAATTCTTATTTTGTAAATAATATATAAAAAAAATATATATATATACATACATTTTTTGTATATTATATATTTTATATGTAATATATAACATGGCTCTCATAGTAAACCAGCAGAAGACCAAATACAAGACCGTAGGATGCACCAACAAATCCCAACTCTCTCACGTGGAACTCAAAATTTTGAAACGGTACCAAGATTTACATACCTAGGATCCCTGATAACAAACAACAATAATACTACAAAGGAGATCCAAAAGCGCATGGTGAGCGCAAATCGCTGTTGTTTCCGCCTAGAAACGCAGATAAAACCCAGACTGCTGTCCAGAAACACCAAGATATTAGTGTACAAAACGCTTATTAAGCCAGTGCTCACGTACGCAGCTGAGACGTGAAAAGAGGAATGAGCGAGCACTGGATGTTTTTGAAAGGAAAATTTTGAGGCGTATATTCGGACCGGTTCTAGAAAATGAACTTTGGCGTTACAAAAATGAGCTCTATACTCTGTTTACGGAGCCAAACGTCACAAAATTTATAAAACTGGGAACGGTGGCTGGGTCATGTGGAGAGAATGTCCGAGCATCAAGCACCAAAGTCCCTGCTGAACTCAAGGCCAATAGGGCGAAGGAGCTTAGGAAAAAAAAGCTTAGAAAAATTAAGATGGAGTGACAACGTCCTCAAAGAAAAAAATTATCCTATAATTATCATCTCAACAATAAGCAACTCAACATCTGCACTCAGGTGAGGGATCTCGGTGTCATCTTAGATTCTAAATTAACATTCATCCCACATATGGAATCAGTAATTGCTAAAGCATATCGACTCCTTGGTTTCATTGCCAGAACGTCAAACCCATTTCGATCAACGTATACATTAATCACTTTATATTTTTCATTTGTACGCAGTCAACTGGAGTTTGGTTCAGTAGTCTGGAACACTCATTATTCTACATACAGTGAGCGACTTGAAAATATCCAACACAAATTTTTCAATATTTTAAATTTCCGTTTAGAATTCAACTCATACACAGAAAGCGAGTGTTACCATAAAATCCCTCCTCTATCATATCGAAGATGCATACAAGATCTATGTTATCTTTATAAAATCTTGAATAACTTGGTTGACTCACCCTATTTATTAGAGCAAATAGGTTTAAGTTGTCCTACATACTCAACGCGTTCAAATAATTTATTTTACGCAAACTTTGGTAGGACTAACTACTTAAAAAACTGCTTTGTAACTCGTTCCACCTCAAAATACAATCTGTTAAATTCTACAAATAATCTAGACATTTTTACTGACAATTTGCTTTTATTTAAAATGAAACTCCGTAATCTCATTTATGACTATTGATTTGATACTTCTTTAATTGAATCCCATTCCCTCCCTCTCCCCACCCCTCCCATTTTATGCATTATCATAATTTAAATCTTTGAAATATTTATTATTTATCACATATTCTTTATCATTGTTTTTTATTTAGTTTTTTTAATTTTATTACCAGCTTCGAGGAAACTTTACTGGTCATACTCACGAATATTTTTTTTTATATTATTAAAAAAAAATTAAATTGTACTGTATGTTTCCCAAATAAAATAAAATAAAAATAAAATAGAGACACCTCTGCCTTGGAGCTTCGGAACTGGAGAGAGCTGCCACTAAACCGAGATGAGTGGAGGAAGACTCTCGAGGAGGCCAAGACCCACCAAGGGTTGTAGTGCCAAGATGATGATGATGATGTAATATATAAAAATTTAATATTCGTTATAATGATTATTAAAAATACATTCGCTTCAATACAAATTAAATAAATTGATAAATACCTTTCAGTAAATTATATTTTATTTCATTTAATACAAAATAAGTCAGAAATATTGGAAAAAATCAAACTTAGAAGTCGTCTATCTCCATAACTATTGATATTAGAACATGGTTGCTAAAATATTTTCGACTCATAATTTACGCAGGAATCTACTTAAAAAGTTTTATAGACTACCTCTGTTACACTCTGTACCTGTACGGTATTTAACTTTGGATCGGACGCGGTCAGATAGTCCTCAGAATTGAACAGACCTGCAATATACCTATACAGATAACTTGTGTCACAGCTACACATCAAACCAGCGTAATCTTTCAAAGACGTATCGCGGCCTGCCAGTATCCAGTGTCATGCCCGCACGTGTATGACGCGGAATTCGATAGGGATGTGGAACCATTTGAGAATTTTTAGGCAATATTCGTCATCTGTCCAAAATACGACGCGCTAGCATCAATATTTTTTTAAATTGTTTGTGTTTTTCGAGTGAATTTAAAATTGTGCTGGTTGGTGTTCTTATCTATTACTGTCGAAGACGGACAATTTTGAGATTAGCCCAGATTGATGAATAATATCTATAACACTTATATTTCACATACCTACTCCCAACGTAGAAATTACTTGTGATCTGTGGAGTAGGTTTTCTGTTCATCGTAAACACTTTTAAACCAAATATTCGATAAGTGATAGTCTTATAAGTCATAAACTGAGTTCTCTGATTTATTACAGCATGTCACATGGATATATAGCGAGAGCATCGCTTTGTTTTCATATCGATCCGCATGTAAACAAAGGGGCATGAAAGTGACAGCCGAGTGGTTGAGGCTATCGCCGCCGCGAGCGCTGGCGGCGCACAGCTGTTGGGAGTAAAGTGCGCTCGAACGTTTTGTCATCCTACTGTCAGTTGGTGGGAAACGGAATACTAATAGACGACGGACGTACATGTTTGTGTTTACAAGGACGTCGTGGAGAACAAAGAAACGGGCCGATCCGACACTAGAGCCAGCGCGGGATCCACGGTGAGCGGAGCTCGCGGTCGGGACAGGACCGATAGAATTTTCACGTCTCGTAAATACGCGGTCCGAGCTCCGAAAGGAATATCCAGTTATTTACCAAATGTGAAAGTGATCTGTGTTTGTTTCACAATTAAAAGTCGATAAGGTTTAAGTATTCATACAATAATATCGAGATTAATATACTCGCGCGATTGCTCAAGTAAGATTTTAAATGCACTTAGTGACGTTTCGGCGTAGTTTTTCGTTTTATTATTATTTTTCGAATATTACGAAAATATTATAATAATCTAACTTCAGGTCGTAACTAGACGAGATAATTTATTGTATAATAAATAAATATAAAACCCGAGTGTAGGTACCTACTTATAAATTATGACAAGTCGTTTGTAGTCTCGTAAAAAAAGAAAACGATCGAAGCGAGAAGTCCCGGAGAACCGCTAACCCGCTGTGTCGGCAGTTCGCGCCGCGAAGTATCGGGAGGAGCGCGCGGACCAGCATCGCTGGATGCACGCAGCATGCCTCACTCGGGCCGCGGGGGCCCCCAGGAGGCCCTGCCCTCCCTAGCCCGCCAGGGCCACCGGAGGCACCTGAGCGCGGGCCCCGCGATGCCCCCCTTCCCCCGCTACGGGCCCGGCGAGTTCAGCAGCGAGGGCTGCTTGGACGCGGGGTGCGCGGAGGCGCGCCGCGGCGATCTCAACAACGCGAAGGTGTGCGGCAGCGCGAGGAGTCTGACTTCCAAGAGGCCGGCCGCGCAGAAGCTGGAGCCCTTGAAACGGTACACTGTTACTCCGGTCCCCGCGGATGTGCCCTTGGTGACCGGGGAAGCCTTCTCCAGCAGGAATACCTCTAGAACTATCGACCTCAGTTTCAATGACCTCTCCTATTCCGTGCCCACCGGATTCTTAAGAAGGGGTAAGTCACTCTGTCAGTTGCGCCTGAACGCCCAATCAAGGGCCCCTTGTATATGTTAGGGGCAAAGGTAGCGATATTCCACTGAGGCGTTCCTGAGATATATGCAAAAAAATTGTCACTACTACTGCTGAAATTTTTTTGGAAACTATAAAAGCTAGGTACATCTTATAGGAAATATTTTTTTAAAAACAATTGCCACCTATGTTTTCCTTTTACACACTTCTATAAATAAATATTTAACTTTTAAATGTGGATATTGCTGTATTTGCTACCAAATAGTGTACATTTTGCTGCTTTTGCTTTTTATTTCTGTCTTCGGTGTAGTGTTTCGTTCTGAAATCGACATCAACCCTCATTTTGCGGCCACTTTGTCACGTGGCACATCCTTGGAGGTCGATTGGTTGAAGTGGATATTGCTGCCTTTGTTTTTTACACTCCCAGGATATTGCTGTCATCAACAAGCTGGAAACATGATTTTGAAAAGGATAGAGCTATATTTCCTATAAAATCTCAAGTTCAGTATTTTCTAAATTAGTAATCCTCGGTGACTACATTCAAAATATTTTTTAAAAATATTTTGCCTTTGCTTTTATACCCCTTATTTACAGTATTCTATGTAAATATATCAAATTGACAAATAATTTTCATCTTTTAATTTCTATAATATTCAAACTTATATAAGTATTTTCAAACATTGTCTACTAAAAAAGTTCCTATTTCGCTTTATTTCGATTTTCGCCTGGCAGTGATGTTCCCAACCAATCGACATACCTTTAAGCGGGGTACAGCTGTTTAATAATGTATCGATAATGTTTTCTTGGTGTTGTGAATTAAAAAAAAATTATAGGAGGATACCTAATAACCAAATGTATTGTTAGTTCGAATGTATTGTTAGGTGCAGATTTTTAGGGCCCCAATGTAGGTCAATGGCTGCATTGGCCCTGCATCCTGTTTATCCCTTCGTAAGATTTGACATCTTTTAGACTTTAACACACTTGAAAAATCGTAAAAACCTTTTAATAACGACAAAAAACAAATACGAGTTTAATAAAAAAGCCACTGTTACGAAATAATCGCCAAGAAATATTATAACCTATAACGTCTCAACGAAGACACACTTGTATTATGCAATTGAGTATTACGAATTATTAATTGTGTATGAGGCCTGAAAATGACACGAAAATGCATAAGCGGGAGGATGCAAATTTTGCACAAAATACGATTATAAAATTAAAAATCATCTACACAAATAATTTATTTATAAATATTAAATTTTCTTAATTGAAAACTTTGATAATTGACTGATTATAATCGTCAATTTATAATTTTATATCGAAGTATATAGCTCCCTAAACTTTTGATGTCCAAGTCACAATTTGCAATCCAATAATACGTTTCACCCAAACAGCTTTGGAGGTTATAAAGCTTGTTAAATAAACTGTTAGATTTTCATAGCAATCAGATGATAAAATAATATGGGTTATCCTGCCGTGGTCGGCTGCTACTAAATTCTACCCACGGCACAACATCCTTAATAAATTCAATTATCATTTCTCGTTCAAAGAATGCAGAATCGGCGACTACCCTAGCGGAATACGCAGTTTTAGTTCAAGTATTTGGTCAAATTACGCATTAATTAGGAAAATGTTTAATAACTTGGATTTGTTTGACAAGTTCCTGGAATCTGGAATAATTTCCCAGTTTTGTCCAGAAATGGAAATCGAGGTCAGATGGTCATGCGATTTTCGCTATTTTTTCCTGATCAGCATTGAGGCTTGTATGCAGTATATACATTTGTACATATATTACTGATACTCTTCTTTTTATTTAATCATTATTTTTGTGTTTTATATTTATTTGTAAAATAAATATCAGTACATAATAATGTTTTATCAGACTTTATTTAGAATTATGTTCTTGTACAATTATGCTCAATAATAATTGCACTAAATTTTTAAATATTAGTTAGGTTATTATTATTATTAAATTTTTAGTTAGGTTAGGTAAACTTGTACTGATATTTTATTGTAAATATTATATATTACATATTACATATATATTAAAAAACTGATTAAACTTGTACTGGTCAAATTTTTTAAAGCATTGATGTTTTATGATTTCTGACCGGCTATAAAATAGTAATTAAAAGTTTTTAAAAATATGGTCTAGAAAAATACTGGACTATTAATAGTCAATCCCGTAGATTAAATGTATTATCATCATCATCATCATCATTCTTGGCACTACAAACCTTGGTGGGTCTTGGCCTCCTCAATAATGTATTATACAATGAGTTTGATATCTTCTTAATAGGGAGGTTATCATTGATTTATAAACGTATTTTATAGTACTTATATTTGTATAATATCTGTTTTCATCTATTCTTAAAGTCGTGTCTCTTTGTTTTTCATAACACCAAAAAGTATTCATGTAATAAATATTTTCCTTGGATTATTTATTATTTGCGTAGCTCTTGTAATCTTCAAAACAAACTCCTATGTTTTTCAAATTCCAATATAATATATGTTAATACTTTTACATTAGCAACTAATATGGTTCATATTCATAGTATAATAATTTTTGCGAAACGAATTTTCGACATGTTATCTTATTTGTGTGGATAACATTTGCGGAATGCGTAGCAATGTTTTGATACACTAACATATCACATGACATGTTTGAGTTTTGAAGAAACAACTGTCGTAATGAAAGATATACGTTCACGCCACAACTAATATCACTGGTTTCTCTAACAATATTATCGATTCATTGATTCTGGAATTGTGGATAAAACAACGAATTAAGTTATAAAGTTTTTATAAGTAAGCAATGATTAAATGTTGTGTTACTAAAATACTGAGTATCAGGCGTACTAGTGAGTCATTTTATACTTTTGGATGACGTATCGAATACTCTTGGTGTTCATAGTTTTATAGTGTAGGTAAACTATGTGGTTAGACAATTCTGCGTAGCTCCAAGTGGGTTAAACAAGTATAAATCAATTTCGTGGTTTATACAAAGTTGATTTATACAGAACTAGTCCAATTGTTTTATAAAATATAAAGTTTTAAGTTTATCAAAATGAATATCGCATATTCAATTAAAATTCGAAAATTAAAATAAATAGTAAGTAAAACCTTTGCAGATTCTGCACGTGAATTCGAACAGTGAAATATTTGTCTTTTCATAAAATTATTTTTAGTTTTTAAACATAATTTCTCATTCTTTATTCACCATTATATACCAAAAACACGACAAGTGATATTACTATCGCATGCCCTCTCTTCGTGGTCAAATATTGAGCAAAACGTGTAAAATAATTGTAAAATTGTGACCCTTACGATACCAATTATTTAATCGTTTCACTGATCTTAAAATACTATCTTTAAATAAAAAAATTTTGCTACTGCAATAATGTGTTTAACGTTTAAATATCCACTAATTATTGAAAAACTGATCACTTCAAAAACGAGTTGTTCGATTAGTTGAAAACGTAAAAATCTATACTTTAATGCTATCTAATTTGCTTAATTATTACTACTGATAAAACAATCAGCTCTTAGTGTCATTGCATTTGTACGAATAATGTGTTTCACATTGACAAACCGGCCTTGAGTGATGAAACTGAACGGATTTTCTTTTGTCAAGTCACCGGAGCAAAGCTAGGAGAGAAATTTTCATTTGTTTAAGAATAATACTTACCTATATCATATTAAGGGTATCTCGTAGCTAGTGGCAAAAACTTCCGCAGAGTCTTCTTCATTTAATTTTGAATAGAAAATATTGTTTACACTTTGGGTGAAATGTCGACAGTTACGGAGATAAGCGACTTTATAACTGACTGACGATTTCTGACTTATATTCTGTAAAACGTTGGACTATAACTACAGTAACCTATATGGAATATTAAAATTTCATTCGCCTTAATAAAAGTAAAAAAAAAAGACAAAAAACTTATAAAAAATATTTTTCAAAATCAGATTAGTGATGGTATTTTAATCGGTGATAAATACACGTATCCTTATTTGAAATTTTATACGTATCACCGATTTTTCCCAATTCGGTACTCGGTACCAGACAACAGTTATAACAGTAAAATGATTAGCCGGTTAAATTAACGGCTCAGACGAGTACAATCTTTATTGGCAACACATGCCATTGTATGTCTATATCGTTGTTGTTATTAGTTAGTAGTGTAACAAAAGGACATGCCTAGTGCACTATTAGCCACTGTTATGCATATACCAATGAATTACCATTGATTTATCTCCCTACATCCTTTTTATGTTACCCTAAAGTAAAGGAAACCGGTTATTAATAAATTGGCAATACATTGGTAACGACACTGGATGAAAATTCATTAGTAGCGCACCGATGTTGATACCATAACGATATTTTGCAGGAGGCCAGTACCTAAAAAAATTTAAACGAATGAAGTAGTGATGGTTAAGCCGTTAATTTAACCGGTTATTTTCGGTACTTGGGATTTTTATCTGGTTGTATCGATGACTGATAACATAACTAACATATAATTGCTGTCTAGTTAGTACCGATGGTTTCCCGTCGAATTGCAAAAAATCAGTTCTCAATCTTCGTCATAATTAAATACAAAATAACGGTTAGTGTGTCACCGGTTAAAATATCACCATTAGAATGAACGTAAAACTGTATATAAAATATCTAAAATTTAGCTTAATAAATAAAATATAATTATACTTACGTACTTATCTCCCCGACGGAGAAAAGAAAACGCTCGATTTAACATGAGAGACGTTGCGGCATCGGTACTTAGCGCCTTCAAAGTATTTTTGAAATAAAAAAATGTTGGTGGTGCCTGGTATGGATCCCGGTACCGGGAAAGGTGAAAATAAAACACAAGGTTTCGCACAGTTTTCTTTGCAAATTTTATTAGAATACTTAATTGTACTCGCTGAATAAACGTACTCTTTGTTAAAAGTATACATAATAATGTACAATAAATAAACACACTTTACCATACTCTTTGTCGAAAATATAATTAACACCCTTTTGTTCTCTTTGTAAATTATTACAATATTTGACGTTTAATAGTGTGACCCATTTTGCATTTAAACAAAGGATGTGAGTCACAGCAACTCAAGTCATATCGCATCATTTTTAAATGTTTGGCCGATGTTTTATAAAATTATTTGAGTAGCTTGGTACTGTGCGCTCTAAGCATCTAATACTTTAAGTTTTGTTTATAAACAATAATAACTATACCATGTCGTAACATTCAGTTGCCTGACAGATTCGTGATGTCAGAAAACAATGTGGTTAGGTTTTCAGTGTTTTCACAGTTAAACAGAGAACTAAACCAATAAAATAAACGCAGGTTGTACTACAAAATCAGTAATATTGTTTTCATTGAGAAATGAAAGATAATTGAAGAGATATATCTTCACGTGTTCATTTACTGGAGATAAATAAGTACCTATCTAATAAATTATTGCACTTTGAACATTTCTTTGGTAATTTTTGGGTATTCTCGCGTAGTTCAGATATAACATATTCTTAATATAATTGTATAAAGTATTGTGACTTCATTGTTTCATAATATTAATAATTAGCATATTAACGCGACATATAAAATTTTTAATTGATTAAATAATTGTCGTGTTTGAAAAGGGAGTATATTGTTATTACAATGAATTAGTGTTGGTGACATTCATTTTTACTTATTGTTGATTATTTATTTAATAATACTTTAAGGCGATCGTCCAGCAGAGTGAGCAAATTTCACAATTTTTTCTCATATTTTCTCTTGCGTTTTTTATCACATTTTTGTAGGGAAATATCTCATTTTAAAAATTTATTCATCAGATTACATATATTTTAAATACGAATATCTTGTTAAAATTTCACAAACTAAATTATATAATTCATTAATAAATTACCAAACCTTCGATGTTTTAAAAAATAAGAAAATTGCTCCACTTTGTGGGCCTTTTATCACTGAATGGCCTTTTGAGATGTCTTTTTTATTCAATAATATTACAAAATAAAGAAGACATGAGAAAAAATGGTGAAATTTGCTCATTCTGCTGGACGATCGCCTTAAATGGTACCTACTGGGCTGTATTACTTCTTCTGTCAATTTGGTAATGAGCTGTAGTATTTATTTGGTTTTGGTATCATAAAATTCATATAATAAGTATATTCTTCTTAAAGACATTTTACAAAGTATGCTTCTTTAGTTGCTAAAGCTCCTTAAATATATATTCGTGTTAAGTTATACTTAATATATCTACATTTTTGTTACGTGTTGTTAAGTGTTACCTACTTAAAGACACATTATTAATTATTACTTGATAACCATTTAAGTGTATGGTAGGCAATTTCTTTTAAAATTTTTAATTCTTATGTATCACGCGTTTTATTTCCAAATAAAATAAATGAGTAAACACTTGCTACATTAATACATTTGTAATCTTCGAATTTGAATGTGAAAAATCTCAGTTAAGATTTTCGCATAAGTAGGCACTCCAACACCAATTATCATCAAAAATAACGGCATCACGTGGTCTTATCACTTTGATACGAGATACATACTTGCATGAGTAATGAATGTTTAAATCATGTCTTGCACGATGCGCTTTGTGTGTGGTCCCACTTTCCTTGCAGCGCCGGACCCAACTGGGGGATTTACGAATAGATAGATGCCCGAGGTGCCAAAAATCGCGAATCGATTGCGCTAATCTAAAATGTCGTTATCGTGCGAGGAATGCGAGCTACTTAAAATGTCCATTTAGAATCCTTATAAATGACAGATCACGCAATAATAATTCAGCTATCGATACAACGCGATCTGTCGCCACACAGATTATTTATGAGATTTGTTGAGAACGAACATTGTTTGTTGCTTATTACTATTCATTAATTAATTCAAAATAATTAACTTAAAAATAATAATTTAACTTTGTTCTTAAGATATGCGAATCTTTTTAATTGGTCTATGAAATGAACATTGTGTTTTTACATTATATGTTTAAAAAAATTGTTAAGATTCCTTAATAAATAAATAAATAAAATAAATATATTAATTAACCGTAGTAAATTTAATGACTGCTTTTTTTCTCTATTTCTATATTATTATTATAAAGACTAATATTATGTTTATACTGAAGGTGATTAATTTAGCATGTAATGTTCCGTTATTGACATAATTCGACAATAGAAATTTAATATAACACGGTTCTCCGCGCACAGAGGGACTGTAAAATTTGCATAAAATCCATTGAAACTAACAGAACAATAATAAACTAACAAACAACTAATCTAATCTCCTTGTACTGTCACAAATCACATCAAAATATGTTAATCACCAGTCTGCATTCATTCTCTACTTAAATATATCTCTACCTTTGATCGTTAGAATATCTGACTTTATAGAAGTGTTTTATGTTTGTTATAATAAGGAAATTATTATTATTTATTAAATGGATAATATTTTTGGCTTATACGTATCAAAATCCGTAGTAAAATTTATATATCGTTCTCTGTAATTTATTCTAGAAAGTTAAATGAAATATTGATCAAAATCATTTTTCTTTTTAACATATAGCGTTCTTGAGATGAAATTTTTACGAAAATGGCGCCATATAAATTATCAATTTTTATTATTGGTCATATTCAGTCAATCCTTAATATTGATGGTTTTTTAACCGGTTACACTATAACCGTTCCATTAGATTTTATCGATGATTGGTAATTGATTGCATCTGATTACATGAATGATTGGTAACTGATTTTTCGCAATTCGACGGGCAACCATCGGTACTAGACAGCTGTGAATAATATCTCAGTTACCGAACATAGATACAATTAGATACAAATCTCAAATAACAGCACCATGTATATATCCAGATAAAATAATGATTTGACCACTAATACTTAGTCTTTACATATTTTCATCAGAATTTAGCAAAATGCCAAACAAGTAGTACGCTGTGGCAAGTTAGAAACCGGTCTCCACATCTTATGGAAATGATTTGATTTTAAAACTATAATTATATGACCCCACGGACGCCGTTGATGGTGGATGGTTTCCTGGCACCCTCCGCAGCTGGACATAGCTAAGGAAGATTAAGCGCCCTTGTCGCGTCGTCGCTGGGACAATACATTACTTATTTAAATCATTTTTTTTAAATTTGGCCTGATTTAAGCTGAACTTTTTTGATCATAAATTATACTCGTATTTTCAACATTAAAAAACTCACCCATAAAAACCAAGTTTTTATAATACTCCATTTCTCATTGAAACAGGTTTCGCGCCTACTCCACGCGTCGGGCTCGAAAATTAAACAATATATAAATCGTTAAAATTTCTAAAAATCCAAAATTATAATATTATAATTATTAAAAAATTTTAAACGAAAATTTGTCACATCATGTTTATCATGTCGCCACGAGTCTGCCTGCAAAATTTCAGCTCGATTGGATAACGGGAAAAGGGTTATTAATAGATCCAAAGTTTTTTCGGCAGACAAGCAGACAAGCAAGCCTACAAGCAGACGCTACGAGTTAAAAGAAAGGGAGTAAAAATAGGTTTTATATAAACATATATAAAAACGGCGCAACACCCACCATCGGCCGAGTGTTTTATTGCAATCGCAATACAAACACGGATTCATAGTGGGTATTTAAGATGAAAAACGTTCATCATTGCACGAGCGACCGTTTCCCGTATGTCGTAAGCGACTCAGCTTAGTTTATAAGATTGCCAACTTTCGTCGTCGATTTTTTTTTCTCATTATTTTATCATTACCGGAAACAGCGCTTTTGAAATTGAATACAGCGCTATGTATTTTTAACCGAATGAAATGAAAAACAAAACGTGGTTTCCAACAAACATTTATATGTAAAAGCGAGATGTGTGTGGTTTATTTCTAGCCGTCAAATATTCTTCTTAATACCAGCTGCAACCCGTAAAAAAATGACGGAATACGGTTTGCGTCTTTGCTAAGCCCTAGTATAAATTTATAGCACCTTTTTGACGCACGGAGAGGCGGCCGTAGCAACATGCGTTGAACGGCCGGTTCGGTTTTGGTGGCCCGGGGTTCAAGCCCTATCTCCGGCCGTTTAATTTCGTTTTCTTTACGAAATTAAACGGCCGGAGATGGGAACGAAATTACGGAAGTTACACGAGGTTACGGGGAACGTCGGAACGAAATTATTGTTAGATGTCAAAAATTAGACCTCAAAAATGCGGGATCGCAGGAGTCTCACATGGAATAAAGTACATAGTTAATTTGTGGTTTTTAACTTTACGCTATTTTCCATTAAGAATCCCGTAAGATAGGTAATTATTATGAAATCTCAGCCTATTCAACTATACTAGCATACATTTCTCGCAGTTCGAGATTTGTCTATTATTATCGTAATTACATTTCATTTTCTCGACAAGAAAGCTGTGCAGATGTTTGAAGGTGCTGTCATTAAAAACAATTTATTTACGTCGACTTATTGACGATTCCCGAGAAATTTACACGTAATGTTAAACGTCAAACAAATTGATCCGCTGCGCAATATTTTCTATGCATACTTTGTGGTTTATAGGTAGGTATTTATAAATATTACGATTTGAATCAATCACAACATTAGTTCGTTTCGATACACGTGCGTGATAGATAGGTGGCAGCCAACCATTGTTTTAATAAAATAATGCTTATTTTTACTTACTTGGAATACATGACATATCAATATTCTTATTATTTAGATTAAATTGTGTTTTGTGAGTATATATTTGTTTTAGAAAGCTATAATGTGTAATTCTAGTTAGGGGTTAATACTGGTTGGATTATATTATGTACTAGGTTTTTACTGCAAAGGCAGCATTTTTACCACATTTCAAGAGTTAACCGAAAAATGTTTAAAAAAATGTCGATTAATTGTAATGAAGTTGATGAAAAAAAATGATTAGTGAAAAAATATATACTTACATTTTTTATCGCCATTTACGCATGTTTTAAAAATATTCTTTTAAGTTTTGGTCTTAGAATCGCGAAACGTTTTTGGCATTTTTAAATGTTACTTGTAAAAGTCAATCTATTCATTTTTGTTATGTTTGTGATGTAAAAATGAGTCTAATAGAAAAAATAAGACAAGGGGCCGGTTGTATCAACATGGTTGGTTTAATCGTAGATTTTTGCGTTTTCGACCAATATTACATCACGTTTTCATAAAAAATTAAGCTTTAAACGAACTGTTACAATAATTCAAGTGAATACAATCGGTCTTAACACGACTATGCTCGAATCCTTGATCACTCGGGTCCTAAGCATTGGGTATAAACACCAACACAACGAAACAATATGCCTCGCGAGAAGGGCTTACACATACTAATTCGATTGTCTTTCTTAAATGGAAAAAGGGTTACCGCTAGTCCGAACAAATTTTAGTCTGTTCCTGAATATTGCTACAAAACATAATAGGAAACGATTTAAAAAATAAAATGTTCATTTTTAAGGGTTCATTTTTTCACTCCCCTGTTTTAATGCCGGCCTTACTGGGCTTCGTGCTGAGCTGTACATCTTCCATTCCAAGATTGATAAATCATAGAAATAATTGTCAAAGATACACACTATATTGTGCAAGTCAGTTGTTTGTCAGTTTGTCAGATGTTGGCTTCCAAATGAGTACTTGTAGTAGTCTATGAATCATGTAGTCAAGTTGGCGAGATGACTGTACTTTGGACACATGCTGAGTTTTTTTTCTACAAATTTTCATCGCACGTTTGAAATAAATGGCTTCTCAATATTTTTTTAATGTATTTTGCGAGTGAATTGTGTAACATGGGTGCCACAAAAAGGGAACTTCTTTGACCATATTTAGTGCACAACTTAGGAATTGCTATAAAGTTCTCATTTAAAAACTTTGGGTGTCAATTAATTCCAGCACGTTATGGACGGTACAGATAGACAATTATATAGAGATAGAAATTATTATATTTAGATTTAAAAATTTCACCGGATCCTCTGTAGACTTCTTCCCTTTTAAGAAAGACAATCGAATAATATCAAGGTGTAAGCCGTACGTACGACGCACATTGTTTCGTTGTGTTGGTGTTCACGGGTATAAACACCAACGTAACGAAACGATTTGCCTCGTACGCACGGCTTACACATACTAATTCGATTGTTATTCTTAAATGGAAAGAGGTCTACGTCATACGTACGGCTTTTACGCCCGTCCTGGGACGATTTAAAACACCAGCAAATAAATATACCTACGTAATATTGACATCAGCTGTCGCTGTTTTGTTTACGTTATAGCAGTTGCACATTTTTGAGATCGGACATGTGTTCGAGTATGTACCGTTTTGATACACTTATCAAGTTTAAACATGCATCATACTCGTAAATGTACGCATAATAATATTATTATGTATGTTGTAACATTTTAAATCAACATTGTTTTCTTAGTCGCAAAACAATATTCATTATATGTTTACTATATCGAGAAGTATTTATGTTTAAATTTACAGTTCGAGGGTAGAAATCCAAATGGGCGTTAGTGATTACTTAGAACTTTACAGGAGAGCAAAAGTATGGCCTGTCAATCTGATTTTGTCAATATTTATTTTATTATTAAACGATTTCCATATGTGTTTTAGATTAACAAATACGGAAATCGTTTAATAATAAAAAAACATTGACACAATCAGAATGACTGAACTTCCTTTAGTTCTCCTGTAACGTTCGAAATAATCGCTAACGCCCTTTCTTTCTTGGCTAGAGTTCATTTATGGTTAAAGTGTAGTGTCAGTGGTAATATCAAATAATAAAGTTTTTAAAAATTTTAAAAAGCACGACAAAAGTAAAACCATTTTATTGGTATAGGAAAGAAAAATAAATTTCTACAAGATGATACAATAAAGGAGAATACATTATTGACTAATTTTTGCACTTTTTTGTGTTTTGGCTTTTTGTCCTCTTCATTTGCCTGTCTTTATTATTAAAAAATAGCAGAATGATGCCAAATGCAACGAACACTAAAAAAATACACTTAAAATGTAATTAACGACATGTGACACACCTCTCCAAACCAAACCTATTTAATATTCGATTTTGACTATTTTGTACATAGCTTCATTTTCGTCTTTCAGTTTAGGTATCTGAATATCGTAATGAATGATCCAAATCGTAATTAAGGTGTCGGTTGTGACGGTGATTGGTAACCGTAATTCGCTTAACAATCATTGGTGGGTACATAATAACTTAAACCTCCAATTGTTAAATAACACTTACCAATTATAGTTACGGTTGAACGCCAATCAACAACAACAGTTTATCTCGTCATTAGAATAAAAGTTTCGCGAGGTGAGGCTTTGCGGTCGTACCTACTTTGCTTAAGCCGCCGTATCAGCTTTTATTATTGTTTAGAGTTAATAGTTAAATTCGTCATCATTTTATTGAAATTTTTACGTGAATTAATGTCGAAATTTTACCAACAAGAAATTTTACCAACAAATTTACCCGCTGGTGACATCGAAGTGTTGCGAACATTTGCTGTGATCGTGGCCTACTACGAAATATAGATTTTGCTCTGAATGTTTTTGCTGACTCTTGCAAATCTCAGAGTATTTTGCACTTGAATAAGTACAACTTGCTTACATTCCAACATCAATTTCAATGTGCATATATTATATTCCAAATAAGTTATGCAGTCCAAACCAGCGATGATATTTTAACTGGTGACACATTAAGCGTTATTTGAGATCGATTACCAAAAAATTCACTTAATGGACAGGTCAGTAAAATGGAACTTGGTCGATAAGTGAGATCTGGCTTCGCGTTATTTTTTTTTACATTATTTTTTAACAATTACTTATATATGAGTTAGATTTTAGAAAAGAAGGAGAAGTAATGGGGTGAATAGAAACATGTCGTGAATGGAAACAGTTAACACTTAAAAAAATTAATAAATAAATACCATTAAAATAAATATTGTGTAAATGTATAATATTTATTCAATTGTTATTAAGTTATTATTATAAGTAATTAAACAACATTTATATACTTTTGAATACAATATTCTCAAAATAGAATGTTACAGAAAAATCTATATACATTAAACGAAAAATTATTAATATTTTTATGAGTATACTTCAAATTTCTCTTACTTCTCGGATCCGGCTTTTAATTTGTTTTTATTAGCAAGACGAATTGTATAATAGGATTATTCTTAAATGAAAAAAATAATGTTTAAACGAACACAAAATAATAGCCAAACGCGTATTTAAATTTAAAAAATATATTGTTTTTATTGATCCCATTATTATGTCCATTCACCCCCACCGATCATTTCTATTTACCACATTATTCGTTTCTATTTACCCCACTTATTGTTTCCATTCATCCCAATAATTTTGAAAATGTGACGAATTAAAGCTTTACGAATAACTAATGATTTTTTATGATAACATAATTTCTATTATATTATACTCTTATATTTTTATCATACTCTTATTTTTATAGGTTAAATAAGTAAGTTTCAACTCTATACAAAAAATGCAGACTTCCGTAACTGATATTTAACTCGTAATATTTCAAACTGAAAGAAACATTATTTATGACACAATGTTACCACAGGGTAAAAATAATATCAAATGAAAGTACCTACTTAATTTATTCTTATAAAATATACGACTGTCTCAAAGTTTTTTAATGAAGAACCCTGCAATGGGATCCGAAATATATATACGGTTCAATATCGATATATACGGTTCATTATCACAGAAAACTACACGCAGAAAATTCTGAACAGCTGTGGAAACCGGAGAACATTTTTCGCTTCAAAGTTTTTACCGAGAATTGCTTCTATTCACCCCATTGTACGATAGTTAATTAATTTAATGGTTGTTATCGTAATCGAAATAATTTTTCGGTTCATGGATATTTCATTTATTAGTCAATCTAACGATGAAGTTAATTATTTACCATGTAATTATAATTTAACAAACACATTGAAAAACATTGAATGAGTATATTATTTTTATTTAATTATATAATCAACGAAAAAATTATGACAAATCCATATGAAAATAGTACCTATTTTATTTAAAATTATTTTCTTATCACTACTAATTAATTAATACATACATAATTGACATATAGATACATAGACGCAAGGCCTGTGTTATACTGGTGTACCTTAATATATGAGTATATTTTTAATGTCATTACTTTTAATTTTTTTCTATCAACATTACAGCAGCTTTTAGACGAAGCTTAATCTATTTTTGGAATAAATTCCATTCCTCTGTCTAATACAGGGCGCTCAATCCAAAATAAATCGCAGTGCTAACAAAGAATGTGCGATAGTGACGAATATGTAGAAGGATCTGTACGATTGAGACAAACACGATGATACAGGGAATTGACTCCTTGTCGAGATAGGAAACAAATGATTTAATATTATTACTGTATCACCTCACACCGCTGAGTATGTTTTTTTATCGTGGTAATTACTAATATTTCCAAATATTTAAGTTCATCAGGCAATAGTGAAAATACACGACATTTAAAAATATAATATGTATAATCAATTCAAAAATACTAGCTTGTTTACTTCACACTATAATCATTGAACTAAAAATTAAAACGTTTTCGATGCTTACTGCATCATCTTCAGTAATAAAATAAAATTGAAGACATTTTATCGACTACATTGGGGACGGTATAGGAGCGGGGCGGGCTCAGATGAAAAGTGGAAGTGGCTGCGCGGCAGGGCTAATATGGATAAGAGGGGAGATGTGATAGGGGTGTTTATATGTTAAGTGTATTAACATTTCTTCGTTTTCTAAAATGCCTAATTATGTCCAATTTTTTTTCTTTAGTAAAAATAGAAAAATTAGACTTTAGTTAGTCCACAAGTAATTTTAGATGCTTTCAAATATTTCAAAATTACATTTGTTTAATCTAAATATTTCATGAAGTAAAGAATGCACATTGTGCCATTTAATCTCTTTTTATTTAATGGAATAATAGTTATCTTTAATGGAACGCAGAAGGCAGAGCTTATAATAACATAACACTAAAACAGAGCTTATAATAACATAACACTAAATACACAGATGCTTCTCAGGACTCGCTACGGTTTCCAAGTATAAAGGCTTATCTGTAAAGACTAAAGACGCAGGAATGCGTCTGATTAACTTAACACAGGCTTTCTCCTACAAAGTTATTTACACAGAATGTAACAAAGTTGGAACATAATATTTTAGGTGGATATCTTTCTAAAATTTATGTCGAAAATCTTCAACCTATATGCGCAAAATTTGAGCAGATTCAGGAATACAAGAAGTATTTTGCAGAGATATACGTATGACGTCATACATTGACGGATGTAGGTTGATTTTTCATTGATTTTAAACGATATTGAGTACAAAAAATAGTAGTATTTGGAGGGATGTATTCCAGGTACACAAGCACTTTCTGATAGTACATTGGTACATATTGGCAAAAAAGATAAAACTTTGATCGCTTATCTCCTACTAACGACATATCACGCACTGTAAAAAATATTTTTTATTTAAAATTGAATGAAGAGGCTCCCTCGATTTTTTTGCTACTAGCTACGAGATACCCTGTGTATTGTAGAACTGTAATATAAATACTTTCTTTGACCAAAATAATCATACAATTTCGGATACTATCGCCCGTTTCGGTTTATTAAATTTTCCATTTGAAGCTCTGATGCGGATTTGATACATTTCTGTATGCAATGTAAATATTATACTTTGTGTATTTAGTTGACTCTGACTTTTTATTAAACGCACGTGCGCTCCCGAAATAACATACAACACGCATGGCCACGAGCGCGTCGTAAATGGGGAGCCAACAAAAAAGTGTTCAAGCGCGGGACGCGTGAGCACAATTATTATATCTATTCTCTTGACTATTGAAGTAAAAAAGTTGTCAATCGTGTAAAAAGAGTTGAAAAAACCATGCGATTAATACTTGATTAAATATCTAAAATCAGGAATATCGACAACGATTTAGATTTTTTTTTGTTTTTATTTTAAAATTACACTGTCTATACTTTTGACTATTGAAGTAAAAAAGTTGTTAATCATGTAAAAAGAGTTGAAAAAACCACGCAAAAAATATAATATTTTTATTCAATATTATTATTGTTTTTTGAAACATAAATTGTAAGTAAACAAACTGACAGATTTTGCAATAATTTTGTTAAGTTTAGTATAATCGTTTATTTTGTAATATTATTGAAAAAAATAATAATTCATTTTGTGTCGTTTTAACAAAATAACCATTATTAACCGCATTAAAAAAATATTTAACCTGATGAATAAATTTTAAAGTGATATATTTTCATACAGAAATATGATAAAAAATGCAAGAGAAGACATGAGAAAAAATGGTGTTTGCTCATTTTGCCGGACGATCGCCTTAATAAATATGCTTATGCTTTGTTAGAAACAATAATCCAATTTTTTAACATCGTCAGATAACATAGAGTAAATTGGATGATTTGAGATAGTAAAAAGAAAATGATTTTTTACATATTCGACAATATATGTAGGGACCGTCGATATATTAGTAGGCCATTGTGCTTTACGTATACAATATATTAGACAATGAATGACTCGCGCCACGCTCAACTCTGTCTTATTGTGAATATCGAGATAAAAGTTTCATCCGTGTACAAGATCATTTGTCAAAAATGGCCAATTGAAGGGATGTCTGTGAAAGGCAAGTCCACAAATTCCCTGCGAAAAAAATATATTAGTTACCCACTCCATAGTTGGCCTTATCTGCCCAGTTATTACAATCGATTCTTAATAATATTGATCTTAAACTAACCGGACTCAACCGAATTCTGTTGTAACCTCCTACTGCTTCTTTTTAAGCTTTGATAAGCCAAGTGACGAAGTTCAATTTTTGTAATATCTCCGATAAATAATTTATCAGCGACCTTTTGCCTTTATCTTCCATTTAACGTAGATTGTGGTTATTGGAGCATCCCAATAAATGACCCACATTCTTTATGTTGGTCACACTCACTTATTGAAGTAGGCTATTTACCTACACCTCATTCCACCTTTTGTCCAACTCGTGAATAATATTTTAAACAATCAAATATCGCAATCCGTTGAGTTTTCTTTTTGTTTATTTTTAGCTTGTTGGTCATGACGCCCAGAATACCGGCAAATTAGTCCTATTTTCATAGCACAGGCTTTTAGATTAGTTTGAAAATAGTAAGAATATTGATGCGACACGTATTTAAAAAAATAAATTATATTGAAAATTTGGAATGTCCCACAAAGTGTGAATGTGTTTAAAAATGGACTTGACAAACTGAACAAATGAACACTTTTGTGAGATCAGACGTATCAGCATAGCTGCCTGTCTGATAAAATCTAGTAACAATAATAATATGCAGTATGCTGATTAATTCTGTGCAAGATATAATATAAGATCAACGGCATTTTGCACGTTAACATAACCTATTTTTGCACAGCCAACATAACCTCTTTTTGCCATGTCTCTGCTACCTTATTATATACGAGGTGAAACTCATGAAACTTATTGATTTGCACATATTTCTTAATTCAATTTTTGATTTGGGAAGTCTTTATTTTGTTGTAAATATTATTTATAATTCCTCTCTATAATATCACAAAAAAGTGTATTGTGTAATCATGTTATCTTCAAAATATTCATAATATATTTATATTTGGTATTCTAATGTCACACTAGGACTATATATCTGGCTCAGTGTCGGTCTGTTTGTTAAAAATATAAATAAATAATGAGTTGTGCGAGAATCATATTTTTCATCACTTGTCATTACAGAGAATATACACGAACCATACGGCTTTCTTTCTTGTACCCCTTGATTGGTAATGTGGTCATCACAAGAGATCTAGAGAATACCACGTAAGGTGTCACACCACCTTGACATTTTCAAAAAATCGTTTTTTTTGCTTTTTCTTATTCAAAGCTTCAAAGTTATAACAATAATTTGAGACATCACTCATTAAATTCAATTTGAGGTTAGCGAGGTATGTGAATTTTTAAACTAATTAAACTATTCTTTTGCGCTTTTCTCGAAACTTCCTTTTTCAGAATTTCGACAACTATTTTTATCAAAATTTTGCCCACATCTTGCGAATAACATATTTTTCGATGCGCTACATTATAGAAATTATTATACATTATACATAATTCAACAAGAAAATAATAATCTTTTTCATTCTAACCCTGGTGACATGATTATTCCACCAAAATGACCTTGTGGGATTCCGCATAACGCCGCCATTTTCAAAATTTCACAACAATTTTAATAAGACGATTTTTATATGTGCGGTTAAATTTTAAATTTTTTTTTATGTATTTTTCATGAGTCAAAGTGATGTAAACTCCTTAATGGTTGCTTCTTATAACGTCCAGAACTCGATTTCGTAGAGCAGCACGGGTATGACGTAGGATGTTATTGCCCTCCGTTATCAAACATACCTACTTACAGAAAGTCCTGACAGAAAATGCCAACATTTATTATGAATAATACTAAATTAAAAATAAATACATTCACGTTGACTGAAAATTTAAAAAAAATGTTTAAAAATGATAATCATTGGGACAACTCTTCCTCAACTCTCTTTTTATATAACGCAGTTGGTGGAATTTTCTTTCTGTTTTAATCTAAATTGTTATAAATTATCATTTTAATTGACATTCAAAATAATTACTACTCGAGAGTCTAGACCAAGGCTGCCCAACACCAGGCCCGCGAATTTTAATACTTACGGGCCATTTATAATGCAGAATGTATTATATGCCCGTAAGTATTAAAATTCCCGCCAAGTTGAAAAAGTGTCAAGCGCCGCAAAAACAAGTGATGCGCCTTGCCCACTGTCATGCTATTGGCTATCCTGCTTGGAAGATCATGGATATAGTCCGTCTAACTTATCTGAAGAATGGCCAAATTTGGAACTAACGACGCCATATTGGATTATCTACAGCTGACGGACCTTTGACAGACTTTGTTTACAGAGAGGTTCACGACTGTTTCGATAGTTTTTTAAGAACATTTTAGATTGTCACCATGCCAAAAACCATTAAAAGTGGTGTTCGGGAAATAATCTTGAAAATGCACACGTTTTTTGAAGAGGAACAACGTCTAAAAGCCCCAATTATACCGTTTGATTTTGTTCATAGACTTATTGCCGCCACTTCAGGTTAATGCTGCCTGGTGCTGCCATGCAGTTATAATGATTTTCCCATACTTAGTTTTTTATTTTACTATTATACACTTTCTTCAGGTATTTCTGAATCGGCAATTTACAAAATAGTTAAAGAAGGTAAAGTGGCCGTGGAAATGGGCATTAAAATATCTACACCCGGAAAAAAAAGAACAAGGATAAGTGGAAAAATTGAATTAGAAGCCGTAAGATGAGAAAAGTTTTAGAAAATATTTTATTCGATAATTTTTTTACATAGAATTTTTATTATTTATACTTTTTATTACATAATTCATTAACGAGTTCATTTGTATAAACATCTTTTTTCAAAAATAAACTTTTTTATTTATGCACATTAAAGACTGGTTGCATCAACTTACTTTATAGCAATAGTTCGTTTAAAGCATAGATTTTTACGAGAGCAAGTGATCGGTGGAAAATGCAAAATATCTATGCTTTGAACGAAAGATTACTATAAACCAAGTTGATACAACGGCCCTAAACCGATTGATATCCTTAGGTGTTACTGAGTTAAACGTGGTGGTCATGATCATTAGGTATGAGACACCGAATAAAACCGGCGCCACACTGCGAATCTTCCGCCGCGTCTCTTCTGTCGCGGAACATCGCTACATTTCTTTCCATACAGTATGCGCTTATTAAACACACTACGCGGATGATCGGTCGATCTATTTGCTTTGCTGATTTGGCGCAACGGAAAAGACGCGGCGGAATATCTACGTAATGTGGCGCCGGCCTGAAAGAATTATTATTGTTTGTTTTTTTTTCTGAAAATTGTATTTTTCTTTGATTTTGAAAAAACGCCATTTGGTGACGTGTATTTTGATAAATTTATTTGTACATTAATTAGTTTACATTTTTTGTTTTTTATCGTGTCATATACTGCTTAATAAATTGTTTAAGAAAAAACGAATTTGCAAAAAATTCCCTAAAAATGAGATAATTTTTAGACTGTGGGCAGCACTACAACGATTGGGACGCCCTCCTTTATTCTCCAGATAAGTTGGACGGACTATAGCTGGTATGTTTTTTGTTTCAGTTACAGAATCGTTCGCGCACATACCTTTTTATTGACAGCTCCAGTAAATTATTTTCGATTAAAATTAGACGCTTATTACAGTCGTTTGAGAGCAGATTCCAGGACTTTGAAAGTATAAAAGAAAATTTACAAATTTTTGTGAATCCTTTTATAATCAGTTTCACTTATATGATCAGTTATCCTGCCAATATTCAGCTGGAACTCACTGAACTGCAAAATCATTCTGCACTAAAAGACCTTTTTGGAGAAAAAATACTTTCAATGTCTCAAACTTGTTGGGAAGAATTTGTAGATGCCACCGAAAATATGTTAGATTTAAAAAATTCATCATCGAAAAATTTCAACATCAATATAATGCACGGACACCTGGATAATTTAATTCTTAAATGTTAAATGATTGAAATATAAACAAGTTTACTCTCAACATTTCCCGAATAATATCAATTTTAATTTGTTTCTGTGGTAACGACTTTATTATGTGACTTTAGTTAAAGTACTCCATCTAATTCAATGCATATCTACCAGTACGCTATGCATTGGTCAAATTTTATAATAACAATATTTTTTAAATTATTTTATTTTTAAAAAATCTACAAAGATTGCCTTGCATGTAAGAGAAAAATGTATGAATTCCCTGGAGAGAAAGAGAATTCACTTCGTGTACATAATGATATACTTATTGTGATACAAATCAACTAAAGTAAGTTGAACCTCCTGTTAAATTATGTACAGCAGGTAACAAAGAGTTCTTTGTTACCTTATCTCGACGGGAAATGTTACGTTAAAAATGTCAATGTTTATTTAAGAAACCTTTATTGTTTAATATATGTATATATGTATTTTAAAAATAGAAATTCATTTTAAATTGACATAATTTAAAATTTCTTCTTAACGAACCTGAAAGCTCGTGAAAATGATACGAATGGAGATTACAAGAAGCATGCCGAATTTTTAAAAGCCTAAGCTCTAGTTCTAGAAGCATATAAATTAAATTTTATGACAAAAAACATTTGTAAATGGAAACAAAATGAGAAAAAATGCAGCACTAAATTTTATTACAGAATGCTATGCAGTGCTCGTTCGTAATATTTATTTTTCAGCTTAACTTAATCTATTAGCGTAAACACATGCATAATCAAACTTATTTCTTGATTTTTTACCCTGCTTTTATATAATTCAGAACGAGTCTTGGATAAACGTGAACCAATGTCGATTAACTTTTAGTGTTTTTTTACAGATGGCATATATTCAAAACACATACAGGTGTATCGTTGCTCGAAGAAAAACCGCCGGGAGTCTGCTTCATTTAATTTTGAATAGAACATCTTCTTTACACTTTGGGTGCAATGTCAACTATTAACGAGATAAGCGACATCAAAATTTGCATTTTTTTCTCAATATTTCTGACTTAAAGTTAGACTGTCATAAAAGTAATTTATATTGAATATTAAAATTTCATTCGTTTTCATACAAATCAAATAAAATTATTTATTTAAACCTTTATAATTTATAAAACTGCTTCAAATTTCTTTTGACTTGTACTAAAGTGAAATGAATTTTTAATGTTCTATATAACCTACATTCATGATATTAGGTCCTTACATATGAAATTGACGTTTAGTATGGGAGGAACATAAAGCCGATTTTTTTTTATTATAATATATTTATTTAATCAAAGTATGTACCATTGCTATCTATGCACTTTTGCCATCTCATAGGTAGTTCATCGATCCCTTTACTAAAAAAACCATTCGGACGGGAATCAATAAAATCTTTGAAGGCGGTTTGGACTGCCCCATCGGAGTTGAATTTTTTCCTTTGCAAGAAGTTATCCAAATTTCGAAAAAAATGGTAATCTGTTGGGGCAAGGTCCGGAGAGTACGGTGGATGTCTTAGACATTCCAATTGAAGCTCCTCTAATTTGGTAGCCGTCTGTTGTGCAGTGTGTGGTCTAGCGTTATCATGAAGCAGCAGTGGCCTAGAGCGATTAACCAGCCTCGGTTGTTTAGCAGCTAGCTTTTCCATCATGGTTTGCAGTTGCTGACAATAGACATCTGCCGTAATCGTCTGGCCAGATTTAAGAAAGCTGTAGTGAACGACACCAGCACTAGTCCACCAAACGCTCACAAGTAACTTTTTTGGAGTCAATTTTCGCTTGGGGCATGGTTTGGCTGGTTCGGCAGGGTTCAGCCATTGCGATGAGCGCTTCCGATTATCGTACAGGATCCACTTTTCATCACAGGTAATGATTCGATTTAAAATCCCTTCATTATTGTGCCGGTTGAGTAATGCAACGCAGCAGTCAACGCGCGTTTGTTGATTTGCTTCACTCAATTCGTGAGGTACCCACCTTTCAAGCTTTTTCACCTTACCAATTTGCTTCAAGTGGATTAAAACAGTTTTATCACTAACACCGCAGCCTGCAGCTAACTCGGATGTGGTTTGCGATGGATCCGCTTCCACAATAGCCTTCAATTCTTCATTATCAACTTTGGTCTCCGGCCGTCCACGGGGCTTGTTCTGCAGGTCGAAATTTCCAGAACGAAAACGTTGGAACCAAAAACGCACTGTGTTTTCTTTTGCGGCACCGTCGCCATACACATCATTAATCCTTCGAGCCGTTTCTGCAGCACTGGTGCCACGGTGGAGCTCGTACTCGTAAATAACGCGATATTTCAAGTTTTTCATTTTGTAAACTGAGTGACGCAAAGAAAAAAACAATTGAGGAAAAAACAAATGAATTATAATTTTCAAAACACAAATACATGAGTAAATAGCTGTATAAATTTGGATTTGGAATTCCTAACCAAAGAGAAGATATTTGAGATCAAATTTGCCAGTACGGCAAAACGTCAATTTCATATGTAAGGACCTAATACTACAACGTTTTACAGAAGATAGGTCAGAAATATTTTTAAAAAAATGCGTACTTTGATGACACATATATTCTTAATTGTTGACATTTCACACAAATTGTAAAGAATATTTTCTATTCAAAACTGAATGAGAAAGACTTTTCCGATGTTTTTACTGTTGTTGTTGTTGTAGCCGGGCCCCGTGATCGAGGATCCCCTCGCCATTCTAGCTTACGAGTAGTTGTTGCTGCGCCTCTCATGAGCTTTGCGATGGGAAATAAAAATAAATTCGCTTCCTGAAACAGCTTTTGGATCAACGTCAATATTGCTATATTTTGTAAAATAATCTACACTTAATGTGTATGATCTGTTATATTAAATATGAAGCCTACTTTGGAATTTTTTCTTACTGAAAATAAAGACTACAGGCATAGATTGATGCGTCCCTGCGTTTGAAGCGTATTCAAGTGCAAGGGAGGAAAATTTTATTCCTGGAATGAATACACATTCAAACATATTATGTATATATTTCATTAACTGTAGGAACCATATAACTGTGCACTAGTTGATCACTATCACCTTCAAAGTACATCTATACACTGACTTAGCGTTCTCATTTCCGGTAATCTTTTTCCAGAAATCTGTTGAGTACCTGTCTCGCATTCTGATACATATCAATTGTATTAGAAAATCTGTTAAATGGATATCAATTATATTAGAAAACCTACGTCCCTTTAGCGTAGCTCTTAATTTTGGAGAAGAAAGACAGAAATCACAGAAAGTTTCTTACCGTGAGCACACGAATACTGATGTAATTTCGATATAATGACGACACGCGCGGCCATTCCGGGAATTAAGTTATTTCACCTAGTATTCGTACGAAATAGCTTAACGGAATTCAATGATTAAATATGCAGTGTTGGAGTATCAATAAGAGCAAAGCTGCATGAACTTAAAATAATGTATAGGTACTCGAAGGCGATATTGGCCGGTAATCACGCGTAGACCTCTTTCCATTTAAGAAAGACAATCGAATTAGTATGTGTAAGATGTACATGCGAGGTACATTGTTTCGTTGTGTTGGTGCTTATACCCGTAAACACAAACACAACGAAACAATGTGCGTCGTACGCACGGCTTACACTAATTCGATTGCCTTTCTTAAATGGAAAGAAGTGTCCGTCCGTAGAAAATATTTTGTTATTGGTACGTGACGGCGACATGTCGACCCATCTGCGCTATTGATCTCTGATATGACGCGATAGTAATATCGGCCACGATCAGTCCTTTGACGTACGCAATGGACTTACAGTAAATTCCAAGTATTTGTAAAAGTTTTATACGGCAACAGCGGTCGGCCGTGACACAATGTGAAGTAAATAAATTTATTCAATCTTCCGCGTTCTCCTAAACAGAATCTGGTTTAACGTGACGCACATTTTTATAAACACACCGATAACTGGTAAATCGTGAGAAATATCATCTTTGTTGTAATTTGACGTGTGTAATTTGTAAAATTACGAATGTTGTTATCAATATTGCTTAATACATTTTCGTTCATTATGTTAAATTGTATCAAAACTCGAGAAATGAAAACTCAATTTATTTGAGAGTGATAGTTTATCATAATAAATAAGTCGTTATTTACCAGATTTATGTTTTTAATTAATACCCCCGGCAGCTGCCGTCAGTCGCGTGGGTTGGCACGTGTTGTAACTGAATCAAGTATTTTACTTTACGTATCATTATTGTTTCTGATTATTTCCATCCCAAATAATAATCATTTCGTTGTCTGTTCGTCCATAAGTTCCTGTAACATCTGTAACTTTAATATTTTTTTTGTAAATGAGTAAATAAATATTTACTCTTTAGGACCCGGCGTAAAACATATGCTAAATTTCCCCCTCCCCCTTTACCCACCCTCTCAACCGGTACATTTTCTATTCATATCTACACCTTTTGACAGATCTTACCCAAATTTTGCATACTAGGGCCGGTTGTTTCAAGTTGGATTAAAGTAAACGTTTGTTTAAAGCATAGATATTTACGAAAACGGATCGTTTGATTGGTGGAGAACGCAAAAATCTATGCTTTAAACGAAGGTTTACTTTAATTCAACTAGAAACAACCGGCCCTTGTTCTTTTGAAACCGGCACATGCCGGTACGTACTTTCACATGAAAATACGTCATTTTTGACGGATTACAGCTAGCTTTTTAAAATAAAATAATAATTAATAAAATAATAAAAATATAAAATAAAATAATAATATAATAAGGTAAGGATAGTGGGGACCTCGACAGACCGTGACATACCGGCATTAGCGGACAATACTACTACAAGGAATTGGGGAAGACGTAGACATTGGGCGCCATCTACTGGAAGCAAGAAGATGATGACGATAATAATTATTTAGTATAAATGTATAAAGTAGCGAAAAGCCTTAATCCTGGAAGAAGAAGATACGCTAAATATCATAGACAGAAAGGAACTCCGATAAAAATTTGGACAGTGGAGAATCCGGTAAAAATATGAACTGTTTGTTTTGTATGACGAACCATACATCATGCTATACTAAAAATCTCGCCTACTAGCGGTCAGACGTGCCTCCTTCAAGATACCCATTGCATTATCAACCCCAAGAAATGCAACCACGAGACCTCGAAGAAGATGAGACGACACTATCGAAAAAGCGCAAGAAAACTTGGAGTTCAGGACTGGAGAACTACCGCGCAGATAGATGACAACAAGGCAAGCATCCTCAATTGAACGTAACCATGCGATGATGAAATGTGAGGTATAAAAGCAAAGGCAGCAATATCCAAAAAATTACAAAATTGTTTTGAATGCAGTCACCGAGGATTATTAATTTAAAATATACTGAATTCTAGATTTTATGTATCTATCCCTTCCTAAGCCATGTAACCTATAAATTTATTATGTTATAAAATATAAAATCTCGAATTCAGTGCATTGTAAATTAGTAATCCTCGATGACTGCTTTAAATTTTTTTTTTGGATATTGCTGCCTTTGTTTTTTCAATAATTCACCCATTTTCTGACTGTCTTAAGTTTGACGTTGGTGTTCCGGATGACAATACAATAATCATTCATTAATTTTACAAAATCGATTTAAATATTTAAAATGCTGACACGTTTTTTTCGGATAGTATAGCTACATGCCGGCGACATTTGACGGTTTGTATTAAAAGGTTTGTATGTATAAAAACGAAAAATCTAATGATGTGATGAATAAACTGGAACCATTAATTAACACATTAAAAATAAGAGTATTTACGTGGGAATTATACATTTATAAAAACCCTTATTCGAGATAGGTCAGACTTTTTTCGTGGATTTAAAAAAATGGTGGCTGTAAAGTTCAATACGAGATCCACCGAGCCGACTGCATATCTTGAGGTTTCTAAAGGCTGTTGCTTCATTTTCATACTGTCTAACCATTCTTTATCATCGGTTTCTTTATATCTTCAGCCGCCGCCATATCGGAATTTTCCAACTGGAATGTCAATGTGAACGTCCATGAAATGTGGAATGTCTCCATATCTCTTACACACACCCTAGCCGCTGTGACACCTTTAAGGATCGCAATAAAAATATCTTGAGGTATAGAGTAATTTTCCACACCGGACACGTGAAAACCATAAATCTTAAAAAGAAAATTGACCAAAAAACAATATTATTTATAATGTTGCAAATTTTCTTATAATAAAATGTAGACTAATTTGTAGATAATTCATTTATATGACTTACGAACTAATTATCGAGTATATTTTGACAGTTGAGGTCGATGACCCTCATATAGAATATAATTATTTAGTATTCTTTTGAATAAACTTTAACCTCCTTAAATGCACCATTACCGGCGATATGATATGATTAGTAACGACTTACCGAGCACAAGGCAAATATAACTGTGTATACTCGTATAAAATTGTTTTGGAATTCCTGTCTAACATTCTAACAAAGCCCTTTACTTAAGATGAGTCGATTGGACTTAAATGAACATTTTGTTCCATTTATCAATTTCCTTTGTGTTTATTCATTTCAGTCGAATTGGACAACGCACACAAGTTTAATTTCATCGGGTTGTTAGGAATATAATTACGTTTTTTCTGAACTCTGACCTTGATTTTTTCAATGGAAGTGTTATTTCATCGTGTTCATATTAATAACATTTCAAAGTGAATTTTTTCAGTCTGTATTTTGGCAACATCGAATACGGTTTTGTTATCAATTTTGCTTCAAATTAGGCTTTTGAATTAAAGATGGAAGAATACACAAAAATATTTTCTGTATGAGCTCAAAATGTTTGGTAAATCGAAAGAAACTGATTTTGCGTGGGTGCTGATAAGGGATGTACAGTGCAATGGGGGCTCCAAATTTACGCACTCGGAATGAGGGCCTTGAAGATGAACGTTGCTAGCATTCAGTTGATTACGACCAATTGAAGGCTATAATTAAATCATTACCGCGCACAGCAATATAATTATATGTGCACAAAACTTATAATTTTTTTTCAATATCGTCATTATTTCACATTTCTTCTCATTCATGTTACCTAATTTGCTCTAAAAATACACATAATGAAAATTGTTTATATTCCACATCACAGTCGTTGGGATTGAACCGGCATATTTTATGGCTAACCTTGCCTAAAAATCCAATAAGTTACCATCGCACTGCTTGTCAAAAAAGCACTTGACAAACTACCAGTACCACTTCTTTGAACTTTTTTCTCAACAATCTGCCGATTTATTTCGTCGCCATTCATCTTCTTCATGCTTTCGCTGTCTAAATGATATGTTTTCATTATTTTTGTAAGTTTTCATTAAATACTATTCTATATATATATATATATATTATATATATATATAGATATATATATATATATATATATTGTATTGTTTTATGAGGTTTGATCAAAAAATACGTGGAATTTTTGTTTTTCTGAAAAATCTTTATTTATTCATCAATATTAATTTTATCCTCTTCAAAGTAGTCCTTATTAGATATGATACACCGATGCCAGCGCTTTTTGTAACCTTCGAAGAATTTTTGGAACGCAATTTCCATTCAGCCTTTTCTTCCCAACGTTATTTTTAGCCAGAAATTTTGAAATCTTTATTCTGTGTTTTCGATATACAAAAAAAATTGCAAAGCACACCAAAATACGTGCATTATTTTCGACTGCCGATAATAAAATGAGCATCGAATAACCTAAAGGTACACCAGGGATAAATGTTACAACACAATAAAAAATATTGCTACATTTGAACTTATTCTATGAATACCCCGCGAAATTAGAAAAAGTATTTTTTGGTCAAACCTCTTATTTGTTTTGAAGGCATAGTGACAGCGGCCATCAAAGTCGTTTTGAATTGAACAACGTATTTTTATTTTTAAATTCTTTATATTAATTTCGCCGCCGTCCTATGTGAATAATTAAACGTGGAAATGTCTTGTAAGTGAAAATTAACACACTTCCCGTCATACAGTAGAACTGAAATTTTGTATGTCGAGTCGACGTCGATGACAGCGCATTTTGACAACTTTATCGGTATGCACATATGATATCCACCCAAAATCGAAATTTTCTGTTTTTTAGTATTTCTTTTCAATATTTTGGCTTTTTTATTTTTTTAAATATTTTTTTTCGCAAAGTTACAAGCAAACACAGAATTATTTTACACTAAATCTGGAATTGTTTTCAAACATTTTTGAAATTGGCCTATAACCTTTCATGAAAAAAGATTCGCCATCGCTGTTACAGTGCAAGCTTCAACCTCTGACGAACAGCTGCACATCTAATATGTATACTATACTATGTATGACCACTCCAACGTACTGAAGATAAAGGCTAGTGACACAAAGAGTGCATTATCAGTTATCACGCTTGCATTATTAAGTGCCGAGGCAGTAAATCTACTTATCTACCGGTTGCCTTATTTATTGACATTATACGTCTTATTTGGTTAGGTACTAGATTCTCATTGACTTGTCGCGTGCGCTACCGTTCATAGGTTTGCGGGTCAAAGAGCGAACGAAGTAAAATTTTACTGAGTAATCTCATTATTTGCTCTATTATCAAAACATGTTTATAAATACTGCAACGTGACACTAATAAATGTCACACAGTAATGACTATGAGAAGATTCCTTCTCTATCAAAACTATAAACTTGACTATGTGCTCATTACCGAAAGATATTTTTTTATCATTACCATTCACCATCATTATCATTGTTAGCTGTTTTCTATCTACGGCTAAAAGAAGATTTCCGAAATATCTCCCACTTTTCCCGTTTTTTTGTCCTGTGGGTTTTAGGGCAGCCTGTCCGCTTCTCGATTATTTATTTATTTTTATTTAAATCTGTATCAATATTATTTTAAGACATCCTACGAAACTGTATGTACCATTTGTCTGTAGGAACAATATGCATATTCACACAATCATATTATTATATAAAATTCCCATTTCATTATAAATTTTTTTAAACATTTTTTTTGTCCTGTTTCGTTAAGTCCATCCGGTATTTTGTTAAATAGTCTCGGTATTATGTATTTTTGGTCCGGTCTCCGTAAAAGTTGTTAGTTTTTTGTCTTGTCATAATATCTGTTGTATTTTTGTTTTGAACCTTTCATCTGTGTATTTGTCTTGAGTCAATTTCTAATGTAGCTGTTTTTATATAAGTACGATGTTACACATTTTGAATAGGTTTTCCGTTTCATCCTTACAATTTTCCATTTTTACTTTATTTGCTTTTGTTTTTAATATTCTTAATTGTAAAATTTTTATTCTAAAGGGCCTACCACACGCACAAGTATCACCACACTTTTGCATGCGCATGCCGGTTTGTAAACGGGCCACGTGTACATAACACCAACTACACGCACGTCGCGTTTTTGAAGTAATCCTAATATAGATGGTACGTCGCCGTGTATGCGTTTGAGTTTGACACATTTCCAACGAAACGTATATTCTAACCTTAAAGTTAAACTTAAAGTATAATTGCTCGCAAAAAAATTGACGTAATAAAAGTTTCGATGTATTTCGCCTTAAAGTGACTCGAATCTTAAATGTTTCTACAAATTTAATAATCATTAGCTCGACAGCCCTGGGTGAGCCTTGACTGAATCTAGAAGTCTCTTTCACATTAAATAATATCTAAATGTATTTTAAAATAATCTGAAAAAACTCATTACTCGATGCGTATATAGCGCAATCATAATACTTATAGATTAATTAATTTTACAAAATCGGTTTAACTATTCAATAAAAATATTTTAAATGCTGACGCGTTATATTTTTGGACATTGTATCTACATGCGGTGACATCTGGCGGTTTACATTATTAAAAAAGTGATGTTTGAGTTTTGAGGTTAATAACATTTGGAAAAAAAACATGTCTTCGATGAAATTCTAATTGATTTCGAGATTTTATGTGACGAAGAGTAAAAGTAGAAAATTATGTTATATTAAAAAAAATAATAAAAATTATCTACCATAAAATGTAACTAAATGGAGAAAAATGTATATTTTAACAGCCAAGGTACTAAGAGCGATCGCGGTATGTGCGTATGTCAATAAAATCCAAAACGTAGGGCGCTTTTTTCAAACCCCAACGATAGTTTTTATTAAAATAGCTTACATTCTCATCACTATCACATTTCCTATAATAATTTCATTCGATTATTTATACTTAGTTCTGCTTAACACACACCACAAATGGCTAATATCCGTCCCACGCCTTTGATTTTATTGACATACGCACACACTGTGATTAGGGAATGCAATCCCGAGTCGGGATTGGCTTTTCGGGATCCCTACGGATCGGGATCTCGAATACTTTTGTTTTTTTTTGTATAATAGCAATATTAACGACAATGCCTTGCATTTTTATATCAGCAATTTTAATTAAATGTTCATTATTAATCAATGCATTAAAGTTTTTGTAGGCGTTTTTCCAAACATCAATCATTCAACGTAGTAAAGTAAAAACTACAAACTAGTAGTAGTTTTTATTACTATGTTAAGTTGATAAAATACAGCAAATATTATTCAAAGCTATTTTCATTATTTGAATGTGACATGAATACAAGTTTTAAGTAGGTACTTACTAAAAGCTCTATAGACATATACAATTAAACATACAAAACATAATAAATGCTGATCAATCCCGATAATCTCGTCCGATTTTTCGGTTCGGGATTGATCTTGTAAAATGCCTCTAGATCTCGCGGGATCGGGATTGCATTCCATAACTGTGATCGCTCTCAGCGACGTGGCTATTAAATATATATTTGCTACTTTTAAGTTATTTTTCTTATTGATATTTGACGATGATTCCATTGATATTGAACGATTTATTAATTACTTTAACAAGTTCACAAAGTCACTGTACACGAATTTAATTTAAACACTATTCTTTAATTCACATTATTTCGCAATCACATACACGTTGGTAATGCTGTCTTTGCTAATGGTATTATTGCAGGTTAATGTCATGCCGGTAAATGACAAAGTAAACTTGATTCGCCGCGTCGTTGGTTCCGCCTTTATGTACGAAACACGTTAGTTTTTCGAACCTCCGAGATTATTCTACACATTCCTAATGTTCACAAGAATGTTCCCGTCCCTTCCAGACTGTTCCAGACGTCTCCCGAGTATTGTAGGAAAGTTCGAGAGATTTCGATTGTGGTGTTGTTCTCGAGAGGTTCTGACAGTGCGCAATTATCTCGTTACAATATTTTATATTGATTTTGCTGAATTTCCGAATATTTCTTTCGAATTAGAAATACATTCTACATGCATAGTTTGGCATTATACATGCATTTGAGACATGTAAAGCGTTATATAAAACGTATGGTAATGGTGCGTAGAGACGTGGCTTGCCTAATGTAAATATTGCGTTCACGTTATAATATAGACCGCAGATTAAGGTCGCTTCAGACATAACGATTGCGTTACATTAGTAAGTAAATATTGGTATTCAATACAACTTTGTGGTCAAGCTCACTTGCGCATTCTGCCGTTTCTCTGTATGGTTAGACAACATTGGCAAAGAAAATGCTCAAGGTGCTTGGTTTTATTAAAGTCACAACAAATAAACACAATGGATTTGGCGTGCCTAGTCATATGGTACTCCATGAACTTACATATGGTACGAGTACATATTAGGAGGAAATTCAATGTCCTTAGAATTTTAACATTTCAATGCCTGAATTTTGATGCCATTGTGTTTGTATATAAATTGTTCGCTTTTTAATTTTATTTTCCTCATTTCCTGCCAAAACTAATGTAAACCCTTTAAATGCAAGTATTGAATTAATTTACAAATAGGTACCGTTTTAATTAAGGGGTTTTCTATGATAAATATCTGCTGTTAATAAAGTAAATAGTTATATGTATATCTTATCTAAAATATATTTTATTCAACCCCCAAAATGCGCGATTTAAAAAATGCCGTTTTGCAGTTAAAAATGCCATGTAATGTTTAGATTTACGTAGTTGGTTTTACCACACCCTCCTTACTCTCCGGACCTTGCCTCAACTGTTTTCTAAATGGATAGGAAAGATTTCCGATATGACGCAGATTGATGATTTCGTCATTGGTTTTTTCTCTTGAAAAGGGCCAAAATTCGAAAAAGGAACTAATAAATACAACTCCAAAAACAGAAAAATAATTCGTGGTGACATTATTAATATAATTAATAAAAATAAACTTTTCACTACTTTTTGTATTGAAAAATATCAACATGTTTCAATACGTAAGTGGTGAAAACTAAGTGTATGTTTATTAATTATATTTATAAATTTTATGTTGAATTTCAATACTAAAATGTCACTTTTAAAATTTTATAAAATTGCCACGGTTGTCCAGAAAAACAGTTTTCGTGTATCGAACATTTATAAATCCAGTACATTAAGTCCGCGTCTGAAACTCGGGTACTGACACTGACTAAGAACAATGAACGTGCACTGGATGTTTTTGAAATGAAATTTTTGACGCATATCTTTGGGCCGGTTCTAGAAAATGAATTCTGGCAAAGACGCTTCAGCAATAAACTCTATTATTATTTGTTATGGGGATGGGACAACCGAACAGCAATCACCGAAGTCGTTGGTCAATTGAAGACCGACAGGACGCAGGACCTTAAGAAAAAAGCCAAAGCTAAGATGTAGGTGATACTGTCTTTAAAGACATATCTATTTTAGGATGGATGGAAACGGGTTGTGAATGAATTGATGGCGAAAAATTCTCGAGAAAGCTAAGAACAGGGGTTTTAGAAGCAATACTTATGGTACAGTGGTCCATTATCCGACATGACGGTTTTTACCGTTAACACAAGCCCATATGTACCACTTTTATGAAAACGGACAAATACCGAGAAAAAAAAAATGATTATGGCATTGAATTTTCTGCATTTTAAAAATTTTGTTACGGCCTGATTAGATATATTTCAATTCCTTCAATCTGTATTGTATCATCATCGAAATAATCACAATAATCACTTTTTTCTATTCTCTCTTGTGTTGCCATGAATACAAGAGAATTATTACCAAGCTTGCGAAATTAGCTGCTTAGTCTATTTGTTCAGTCTCACTTTGTTTAAGCTCGCTTTTCTGTTCTTTCGTGTATATTATGTTTTAGCCTTTACTTTGTAGCTCTATGTTTGCTGTGTTCACATTAAAGTGATGAAAAGCATTTAAACTTATTGTATTATATTTGTGTTGCCTATATAATTTTATGTGTTTTTCATTGTTAGTGAACCATTCAAAAATAAAAATACCAACAGATCCATTTTAGAAATTCATGACTGTAGAGAGATTGCTGGAGGAAAATGCAAGACCTGTCAGGGGGTCCCACTCACCTAATGACATAACCTTAACGATTACTAAGGTTACGTTCTTATGTATGTAAAGTGAATTATAATGAAATAGAGTTATCGAGATGAATGCATTATTTAAAAGCATGATTATACATACACCCAATGTACATACGAGTACATTCGTGTAAGTAACACTAACATATTGAAGATAAGGCCGGCGGGCGTTCGTGGTGAGGCGGTCATTAACCGGTGAGTGCAAAAATCAAGGGGAACAATCAAATATTTTCCCTATCATTATTCTCGTACAAGTAAAATTATCTTATCGCTGGCGATACCTTGTCACCATCTGTTGGACGCCTCATGGGCTCCGACTTACCTGACACCTGCTTCGATAAGACGTTTTGCCGACAATTTGATATTAAAACGGTAGCTATTAGCTATTAATTAATGTGCCCAATGTCACATTGATTTTCTTTTACCAATCTTAACACTCGTCACGTTTATTAACGTTTTATCTAATTAATCTCACTTCTGAGTATTTATAACGAGTGGGCAGCTGTTTCGCCACCTCCAGGTAATCTGCCAAATAGTTATCCACCAGATAGAATACCTACCTGTATTCAAACTCTATACTTCGTTATTTTGATTTTGTCGATAGATTCTAAAATAGCTTGCTTTCCATCTAGTCCAGTTAATCATCAATTTATTTACGAGATAGCGTTAACAAGAGCTAATAGAAAATTAATATTATAGATACCAGGTGAAATTCCGTCAATGACCGCAAGAAGTTATATTTTTAACAATATTTTTATATGAAAGTATGTTCTAAGAACACAGTTACTGGATTTGGTCCCCAGATTTGTATTTTGCTATTAATTTGTGCTATTAGCCACAAATAAATTATTATTCAATAATTGTAAAAATAACAGTGGTATTAACAGTGGCGTTGAATTCTATATGTTAACAATTTTTAAATTGAATGCTAAGAAGAATCTCCCCCCACCATAAAACCAAAAATAACATTGGTAACTTTCTATAAAATGTTAAAGATAAAGATCACAAATTGACTCACTCGGGTGTTTATTAAGTATCCCTCTTTTTATATTGAAAAAACGAGCCGTAATTTTGATATTAGGTTTGAAGCACATATAAGACGCTCAAATAATTCAAATTTTAATTATATAATAACCGTCTTCTGTCATCTCTGGATGTGTCAAGGGAGGAGAGTATCGCATTCTTTCTTGTTTGACTGTCCTTGGGGTCTAATGGCACATAATATAAAAATATTACTTGAAAGGCGGTTTTATTTTATTTTTGTGATGAACTTTCGACCTGGATTTAATATCTTATTTAGAACCCCAAGAACCAATTTTTATTTCCTAACACCGGCACCTAATATTTCCACAGAACACTAACCCGTATTCATTGAGTTTAAAAAAAAAAACAAGTACACGTTTATCTTTTTCTTGGCACATATATCATAACGTATCGTTATTTTAAACTTTATGAATTTGCTTGTAATGAATTAAATTATTTTTTTAATTCAATTTTTCTATCTTGTTAAATTTCCTGTCGACCTTTGCAAATCGGTGATAGCGGTGCATTAAAACGAGAAATCAGAAATAAAATAGATAAGTTACAATGTATGGATATCTTATCCTGTTATCTTTTAAGTTTCATTAAGATCCGGCCAAAATTTTTCAAGAATACCTTAACAGTTAAGGTATACTTGTAGATATGGGTAAGATTTGTTCAAAGTGGTTTCAAATATTCCACGGTCTCTTTCTCGCCATTTTTGTTCTGGTATTTATATAATGACATGTTTTGATCAGGTTTATGGGCCTTTTTATCGTACAATTTCCAAGCTCAATCACGTCACGGCCTTTGCCTTCTGCAACGTCAGGGGTTATCTGGCTTTCAAAGAAATTTATGTTTTATCCATTTGATTCTACATTTTCCTAGAAATGTTTTTAAAGACAAGGAAAACAACACTCGTACCAATATATTGTCCCCTTTATCAACATGTCTCTGTATTCTTTTTGGCACGTAGTATGAAGAACTATTGCCAGACCGCATTCAAAAGAATGTGCGCAAAAAATGTGTGTGTTGTTACGATGCAAAAAATGAACACAAAATAAATTTTTCTGGTAAGTAAGTAACCTTTTTTAAGCTAAAAAATATATATTTATTTGGAATATTATATTAAGGCATATGTAATACGGGCTTGCCAGGCAACTTTCCCCCGCTTTCTTCTTACCGGAAAAAGCTACGGAATGGTCTTTTGATTGTGGTCGACCTATAGAGTACAAGTAGAAAAATAATAATCATTATGATATTCATTTATTTATGTTCATTATTTTTCAATATCTTTTTATAGACGGTTTTCGTTGGAAGGTATTTACCGTGTAAAAAAAGATTTGGACATACGTATAGGTTTTTTTAGAGATATAAAGTTTTAAAATTAAATCAATATTGACTGTAATGGAAAGATAATTATATTTAAATTTTTTAAGAATATGTTGTGTATCGATACACATATCGGTGTGCGTTAGCAACATCTATGCGATAAAGAGACAAAGCTATGTGAGTTCCTTCACGCCAGACAGTATGCAATAACATACTTGATGTCAGTGACGCATAGAATTAGTATCGGTTATGTGTGTACAGCGCGCGGTATATTGTTGTTTAAAATAAATGGAAATTTAACATATTATATATTAATATAGTAGAAAGCCGAAAGGGTGTTAGTGATTATTTCAAACTTTACAAGAGAGCAAAAAAAAGTTCTGTCAATCTGATTTTGTCTATATTTTTTTTATTATTAAAAGATTTCCATATTTGTTAATCCAAAACACCTTTTTTTTGTTTTAATTTTAACGCTTCAACAGGCCAAGCAGCCCAATTACAAAAGCGAAATACATCACAAAACACCTAGGCTGGAGTAAATCACATACATATATACATATGGAAATCGATTAATAAATGAAATATTGACAAAATCAGATTGACAAAACTTTATTTTGCTCTCCTATAAATTTCGAAACAATCACTAACGCCCTTTTGGCTTTCTAACCTCGATATTATTAAACCATTTTCAAAAATTTCCAAAACTTCTTGGTGGTTATCCATTTTCTTAATATAATAAAATATACTGTTCGAGTCATTATTCATTCTAAATCATTATAAAGAGTCATCATAAAGATGTGATTAATATTATTCCATTCCTTATCCATAAAATAATTAAATAAATCTATGTATTTATAATTTATAAAGTAGAAAAATATATACTTCAGATCCGTCAGGTTGTACACTGTCGTGAGTAAAAAATCGACCTGTAACAATCCACGTCCTAAATATATTGTTTTTTTTTTTAATTTTTGTTTTAAGGTGAAAAAAATTAATAATAGATTAATCGATTTTAAAATACATTCGTCATACAACAACACAGATGTGTTAAAGTTTATCTGATGCGGTGGTTAACTGGTGTATCGCTCGCGCAGGTTCCCGCAGCATCCTCCAGGGAGTGTCGGGCGAGATGCGGGCGGGGCAGCTGACGGCCGTCATGGGCCCCTCGGGAGCCGGCAAGAGCACCCTCATGGACATCCTCGCCGGATACATGTGAGTTCTACATCTTCTTCTTCTGTTGGTTCATCATTTTTATTACTCTCTTTATATTAACTCGTGGCTTCTGCTTGTCTCGCTTGCCGTCAACAAAAACTTTGGATCGATTTTTGACCCTTTTCCCGTGATCCAATCGATCTGAAACTTGGCAAGTAGACTCGTGGCGACGATCAAGAAGATCTATCAAATTTCAGTTAAAAAAATTAATAATTGTAGTATAATTTCGGATTTTTAGAAATTTTATTGGTTTTTTCAAATTGGAATCATTAGAAAAGTTTGATTACGGCGCACACTGGGTCGAAACCGTAATTTAAACCGTAATAACCGTAAAATACCTAATAAAAAAAATGAAATTTAAAATAAAATGACCTGCAGATGATGCTTTAATATATTGTCACGGAATGGAAAGCAAGAGGAATTGCGCACTGTCCGAATTCCTTGTAATCGACCGTATTTGAAAATAGCAATATTACTATTTCTGTATATTGACAGTATAACATTGTAATGCCGTTAATTTTGACGTTTTAAGTTTGACAAGTTTGAAATTAATTATTAATTAATTAATTCAATCAATCAGAAAGCTCTATTACGTAAAAAACATTTAATTATACACAATTTGTGAATAACTTCACAAAATCATAATTTTGTGTCAAATTTTATCACGATAGGTTGAGTATTTATGGCATAGCGCTCATTGAAAATCACAATTAATTAACATTCCACAGTTAATTAATTACACAATTAATTACATTAAGACACTTCTTCGAAGACACCTATAACACCGGATACCGCGTACGTTGTTGCCTAAATTGGTTTCATGCTTGGCTCAGTGCGGCCTTGACATTGACATTATAACATCCTATATTTGTCAAAGATGATAAGTTACGCAATCTTTTCACGCAAACGTAATTATCTATACAATACAGAAAATATTTAAGGCCTCGCATCTTCACGCTAATATAACTGAACAGATTTCATTACAACACAGTGTGTGCCTACTAGAAAGCTCTTGCTTAGAACGACAAATAACTCACCGTAAAATTGAATATTTTGTTTTTTTTTTCTTCGGAATTATTCGAAAATGTTCAATCAACCATGACTTAATATCAATAGATATGGAGATATGCGACATCAAAATTTGCATTTTTTTTTCAATATTTCGGACTTATTTTTTAGACTATTCGTGCAGTGACTTATATCGAATACAAAAAATTCATTCCCTTTTATACAAGTCAAATAAAATTATTAAAACCCTCCAATTGTAATTGGAAGTAAAATCCAATAGGAATTTCTATAGGATTTTTATCATTTTATTTAATTTGTATTGACACATATGAATTTTTCGTAATTGGTATAAATTACTGTCAATATAGTTTAACTTTTTGTAAACTTTGATATTGCATATCTCGATAATTATTGATATTATACCATGTTTGCTTGAATATTTTCAACTCGTTATCAAAGCAGGCAATTTTTATCGGTTATAACAAATTCGTTCACTTCAATACAACTTGAATAAAATGATATAAGCCTTGTAAAATAATTCTATTTTAAATTTTTGCAAGTTTTTTTTCATTTTATTCGACTTGTATTAAAGCGAATGAATTTTTTATACTGAATATAAGTTACTGTAATAATAGTTCAACTTTTTTCCAAAAAATAAGTCAGAAATATTGAAAAATAATTCAAATGTTGACATTTACATATCCCCATAATTATCGATGTTAGGTCATGGTTGCTCGAACATTTTCGACTCATTATCAAGGCAGGAATCCATCTGCAAATTTTTTTTGCAACTAGCTTTGAGGCGCCCTGTGTATACGAAAAAAATATTTTTCAATTTTCTTCAATTATTTTATTTGTTTTGTTTGTATAAAAGAAAATGAATTTTTAATATTCCATCTAAAACTCGATAGTCCAAAGTTTCACAGAAAATAAATCAGACATTGAAAAAAGTACAAACTTTGATGTAACTATCGACATTTTGCCCAAAGTCTAACGATTATTTTCTTTAAAATTGAATAAAGGAGACTCCCCCAAAGTTTTTTTTACTCCTTACGAGACACATTGTATATTAGGCCATTAAAGTTCGATATCTTCCTTTCGACTTGGAATTCCAAATTCGAATGAAGGTCCTATTAAATTTATGACTTTTTTTACAACATTAGCTATCCATTTTTTAGCGCCGTTATTTTTTCCTTGATACTACTTTTTTCCGATTATTTTTCTTTTATTTGGCTGAATCTGCAAACAAGGAAAAAATGAAAATTCACATTTTTTGAGTTCCGTCGTGGTACTTATGCTGCATAGACGGCACGCAATATAAAATCTCGAATTCGGTAAATTATAAATTAATGATCTTCGATAACTGCATTAATTTTTTTTTTATATTGCTGCCATTGCTTTCATACCCCACATATAATACTTATTCAGAAATTGATTGATTTCTGCCAACCTTTAAATTAATATTAGTACTTATTTTGTATCACGCTGACAAAATTACAGAAGTTTACAATGCTGGGTATGTCGTACGGGTCAAGACGTGAATCAATGAAAAAAGTCCTAGTTAGGACAAGTCAAAAAAGTCCTGTTGTTTGTGATCCTGCAATTAAGCAGATGCCTGCGCCAGAATATGACAGGGCACAATGAGAAGATGAATATAATTTGAATTTAATACCTCGAATCAACGGAGTTTCAATGAACACCTCCGCTATCTCAGACAACAAAATTACCCCGCTTATTCTTTGTTGTGGCTGGGCTCTACGTCACCCCTGTACACTCGTGCATACGTCATGTAGTCGGTTGAACGCCTCGAAAAATATTTTTCTTTCCTACACAATATTACCTTGTGCGAGATGAAATTTATTATAATATATTTTTTAATGAATTATAGTTTTCTTGAAAATTATTAAGAACTTGTCAATCGGGTTTTGAAAGAACATGCGTATTCTTTTCTAAATATATGATTAAATACATTATTTTTTTATCAAGCAGATTTAACTTTGGACTGGAGGCAAACATCCATAATATAAACATAATTCACTGCATGTGTCACTATGTAGCTATGTATGAGGTATGATTAATGTTTATTTATTCTTATTTTATTATAACGTGTATTTATCGGTTCCATTGTCCTCAGTTACAAGATTGATGTGGCTTGACTATTTCATATTTTTAACAATATTTTTAAATACATGTTCTAAGAACACAATTACTGGACTTTGTCTACAGAAGGATAGGTAATCATTAATTAAGATAAATGATCGAAGTAAACCAGCTCATGTAGGTCATAAGCACTATGGCCACCATATAAAACTCCATACATGTTTCCCGTATAAATAGATTCGTCTCTGTTAGACTTCTATAATTTATTTTAGTTAATTTCATATTTAATTTATTTAACAAAGAAAATAAAAATGCTACCATGTACAGTTGCCGGCAAACTTCTTGAAAAATTTTAGGGTAGTGGGGAAATGCGAAAAAGATCTTGAAAAATTTCAAGATGTTTTTTTACAGTTTTGCGAAAATTTACCTACATAAATATACTACGTTTTTTAAACAGCATAAAATATTTAAGATCAGATCTAGTCTAAGTTAATATAATAATAATGGCGGCCTTCCTAGCGCAGTGGGTATGACACTGGCTTCCCACACCGAGGGTTCCGGGTTGGATTCCCGGTGAGGTCACAATTTTAATCTATCTAATTTACTCAAACATGGGTGTTTTGTGATGTATTTCGCTTCTGTTATTGGGCCTCCTGGCCTGTTGAAGCGTAAAATTAAATAAAAAAATATATAAAAATATATTGTAAAAAATCATGTAATTTCTTAGGTCAAACACACACGGCAGAATATCCCAGAAAACTATACACAGAATATAATTTCTTCACAGTGTATGCCGTTTGTGCGACTCCGATATTTTCCTCGTGGAATTTCCCGTTATTACTTTTAATTGCATATTATTTAATGTGACACATTTATGTTATCGTTTTCCAGTATTGTTTCGCCTCATTAAATGAATCACATTTATAGTATCTCGTTTCGGATTGAACGACAACATTAAAATTGCGTCATACTGAATTGTTTTTCATGCATTTTACTAGATACCCGTATTATTTTGTCCTTGAAAAAAATCTGCTCATTTTTTGTATATTAAGGTCATTAGACCTGAGCTTACCTACCCTACAAAACTCCCATACTCGTTTTTATTTTTTTTATTTTTTTATTCTTCAACAGGCCAGGAGGCCCAATTACAGAAGCGAAATACATCACAAAACACCCAGGCTTGAGAAAATCACATAGATTAACATTGTGACCTCACCGGGAATCGGGAGCCCGAAACTCTCGGCGTGGGAAGCCAGTGTCATACCCACTGCGCTACGAGGGCCGCCATTTCTATGTAAATAGCTTCGTCTCTGTGAGACTTCTATAATTTATTTTAATAATTATCCCTCTGTGGACAAAATCCAGTAATTGTGTTCTCAGAATATGCAATAAAAATATTGTTAAAATTTAATGGTTTTGTATTAATTAAAAACAAAATCGTTATAATTACCCACAAACCGCATTAGAGCATTGGCGCAAATGTTAAGCAAACCGATTCATAATCGATTTGAAATATTGCCTGGTAAAGAAGTCTTAAGGGTTTACAAGTACAAAGGTTACCAATAGTGAAGGAGGACTATCAAGAATGACTATCCCATGTAATCAACAAAAACTTGTGTTTAAAGAAATAGATATTACATATCTCCAACAAGTATTAAACAACACAAAATCAAAAACAAGCGTAGATTGGATTAACATTCAAGTACTGAGAGATACAATGCTAATCATAGGAACGCATCTCCTGAGCATAATTAATGAATCTCTCTTAAATGGAAAACTTCAGTGGTGATCCCTATTCCTTAAGTTAAAAATACAAATAAATGCGAAGAATTCAGACCAATAAAAATGTTTCCGAAATACGAATAAATACTAGAAATTGTCATAAAAAACCATTAGTTGAATACCTAGAAACAAATAATTTGCTATGTGATGATGACTCTTGCGAATCGGCGATAAATATAGTTAAAGATATTTGGAAAAACGAAATGGATGTAAATAAATATATTTTAGCTTTAGATTTCAAACGAGCATTTGAAATGATAGAAAGGAAAAACTAATACAAAAATTAGAAAACATAGGACTTTCAAATATCGCTCTCAACCTATTCAAAGAATATGTTAGTGAAAGAAAACAAATAACAAAAATAGGTAACTCAATATCCGAACCAATAGAACATGAACTGGGAATTCCGCAAGGATCAGTATTAGGACCTATATTATTTATTATATTAAACACTGCAAAATAAAATTATTCGCGGATGATACTATACATCAGGCGAGGATTAAACAGATCTCCTAATTTCGAATGTCTGTCTGTCCGTAACCCGCTGGAATTCGGACGGAATTACAACAACGATGCTGATGATGACCAGCCGTAGTGAAGCCCGGGCACCCGAGTGTGACACGTCAATTAGCGCGCGGCTCGTGTTATACGAAAGGGTCGTTGTTAATTATAATTATGTCCCGTGATTTTTCACGGGTTTGCGGCTAGTGATTTTATCAATTGATTTACAAAGATTTTTGCCATTATTATTGAAATATTCTAAGTTTTTATTGTTTTTTTTTTTGAAAAATCGTGACTTAATTCAATATGCACATATATGTGTATGTACGTACTTGGGACCAAAAAATTCCGGACATTTTTGAAATATTGAAATAGGTATATGTATTTAGACACGAAGGCTGCCTGTGTGCTCGCAACAATGTGACCATCTAAGGGCCGATTGTTTGATCAGTAAAAATTGAGAGAAAAGCGTAGATTTTTGCGTTTTCAGCCAATCAAACAACTCGTTTTCTCAAAATTGTACTATTACTACTGATCAAACAACTAACTAAACTAATTGGATTTTATTTGTGTACTTCCTCACAATTGTACGAGCTTTATGTATTTCGACCCCTTCTAAGTAAAGTGCCGCAACAAACGAATCTTTAAGTTTTAGTTATTTTTCGATACATATTTTAAGGGGCAGTAATTTATTGTATCCTTTTGTGCTTTCTCGAACACACACGAAAAAAAGACGCCACTTAAAAATGTATCAAATTGACCCAACTAAAAACTGGCCTACACTGGAGGGGTTGATTTATTTTAAACACTTTTTTTAATATAACAATTTACTTTTAGAAGAGTGCAATTTTTTTAGTAAATTTTGTTTTATTTCGTATAAATTTAATTTACACGATGACAATAATAACACGCTGTATTGCTGATAAAAGGGACCAAAAAGTCAAACAGTCTGTCAGCCAGTGTCGTGTGATGACTGTTACGTTGATGATATACAAATTTTAATGTGAAATATTTAATATAAAATAAATTTAAACATGTGCTCCGTAAATGTAAATCCGTGTGCACAATTCCCTGAATCACGGGAATTGAATTTGAGTCAGTCTTTGTTGTGTGTAATTTAGAATCGCTTTACCAGCTCAGGCGTCGCTCATCGCCGGCTTCAGCCGCTTGGGTAAAATCCGGTGAGTGTAAACATCCATAGTAGAACCGATCCGCAGAGCCGGTGCATTCCGGGTGCAGGCGCACTCAACGCCCTTCCGCCAGATCGCTGCAGACTATTCGGGCCGCCTCTCGCTCCCACATCCCAGTGCGCGTGCACCGAATGAACTCTCGTGCAGAGGAAACGGGACAGGATGGGTGTTTCTCTTTCGTTCTTGCGGCAGGGTCGGCTTTAGTCTTAAGTTGAGCCGCGAAAAGTGGGCTTAAGATGTTTATTACAAAAAAGTAAGTAGTTAGTAAAAGTCTCGAAGCAATGCACTTGTAGCAGTAGAAAAGTCTGTCTAGCCGCATGTAGAGTATCTCAGAGTATTGTAGACTCTAAGGAATTGATACAGATTGGACTTGTTTTCCTTTCGATATTGCATATCATTGTATCAAGTATCCATAAGACGGTTAGTTGCAGATCACGACTAGCCTTGCTGGGAAGTTTTCCAGCAAAACCATAGACCACCAGAATATACGAGTACAGACATGACCTAACGTAAATTTCTTGGTACACAATCTGACGCCACGGCTTCAGGTTGTGTACCAAGAAATATATATCTGATCCGATAGGATTGATTTGTTTACAAAATTACTACGAGCTTGCAAATTTAAAAATAATTATGAAAAGGTCAAAGTATATATACTCTTTAAAAGTATAATGTCTTAGTAAATAAGTAGTGCTTTATTACTAGAAGATATTTTTATTCAAGAGACTTCGTTGGTAACAAATTTTTAAAAGGATAAAAAAATACATATATTGTAAAAAACACGTTTGGTTCACTGGGGGATTTAATTATGTAAGACTAAATACTTTATCTGCGGTATAAATGGGTCTTAAACATACGTGAGGGGCGACGTTATTCCGCTGTGACCCAACCCCCTTTTCTAAAGAACGGGTTTAGTCCATCTGTAACATTGTGTAAAGTAATCACTTAAGCCAGCCTTATGATAGGTCGTGAGCCCTATGACACCCAAAAAGATTTCCATACCTACTTTCCCACATAAAAAATAGATTTCTATTTTAGATTATCTAAATTAGACATCCCAATTATAATAATTTCCTTATCTGTCCGTCCTTCTGTTTGTCCCCGTAACTTCGTGTAACGTTCGTAATTTCGTTCGAATTCACGGCTAAAAAACTAAATTAAACGGCCGGAGATGGGGCTTGAACCCCAGGCGAGCAAACTCGAACACGGAACCCTACGGAGGTTGCCATCACCGTATGTGCGGGACCCTTCAAAAATAGACTACATATAGAACTTGGCAAAGACGCTAACCAATTATACCTAAAAATATTATTATAGAGCGCACAATATATTTTCTAAAATATTTTTACTTTAGGTGCACTGGCTTTATAAACATTTTCTCAGCGATCAATGACATGTCCTATGTGGTGCAGTGGCTAAGATACCTACCTGGCTCTGACCCAGGATTCTAATACCGGTACTCGGGTACCGGAATATTTTTTTTTCATTTTATTTTTGATTTTATTTTGATGTCTATTTCATTTATAATATTAATTATTTAATTATATTGTCGCGTTAGTTTTACGCAAGCACAATCGTCAGGGCTTAAAATAGTACCAATAACTGCCGGCAGGGGAAATGTTAAAATATTTTGATAAAAGTCGTTATTACTATTAGGAACCGGCATATAAAAGTACCGTCATTTTTGACGGGTTACGCTTTATTTATAATATATCTTGATTAATGATGTCCTCCTGGGGATAAAATCTAACATTGTGTTCTTGAAAATTTTGAGCATACTCGATTTTTTAAAAAAAAATAGAGATGTGAACATGGAATACATACATCAATAGTCTTACTATTTTCAAACTAAGCTAAACGCTTGTGCAATGAAAATAGGACTAACTTGCTGGTCTAGAGTGAGATTCGAACCCGCAACCTTTGGATAACGAGGCGAGAGTCCTAACCACAAGACCAACAAGCTACTGTGATTAGTACTGAGTGCAGAATATTAGTAGTCTGAATGCTACTAATATTCTGAACTTTGAAATAAAATTAAAAGAAATAGGTATTTCCGATTTTTTTCGGTTACTTTTGTCTTGACTCTGCTGATGATCGAAGTGTCGCTGTAAGGCTTTCTCTTAATTGCTTTCTAGTAGGGACAGTCCTGAAGCTATCGCTGCACAGTGAGTCAGTCTCCTCAATGCGCCACTGGCGTGGATTGAGGTGGAATCCTTTGAAAGTAAAACGTGTCTGCGAACAAAGAACCTCGTCCGGGGCGTTGGGTGCACGTGCACCCGAGCTAATGACTCATGGTTGCCGGCTGAGTGCGATCTCGGTGCGCGCGCACCGGGAGTTAGCTAACAGCATTCACGATCGTAACCATAACAGTGTTTTGCAACTCGCGGATGGTTTTTTTTACAGAAAATTGTCTGTTATTTCTACATCTTCGAGGTGAAACATAAATCATTGCTTGTTGTATTGGATCAATTTTGTACACACAGGGTGTCTAACAGCTAGTAGCAAGAACTTTACAGGTGGATTCCTGCCTTTTTATGAAGATATGCAATATCAAAGATTGTATTTTTTTTTTAAATATTTTTGTTTTAATTTTTGCAAACAGTTGAATTATCATTACAGTAACTTATATTGATTATGGGAAATTCACTTGCTTTAATACAAGCCGAATAAAACGACGGTTTTTTTGGGAAACTTGTCTGTTATTTCTACATCTTCGAGGTGAAACATGAATCGTTGCTTCTTCCGTGATAGTTCTAGGGATCGATTGTGTACACACAGGTGCCTCATGGCTAGTAGCAAAAACTTTACAGATAGATTTCTGCCTCGAAAACGAGTCGAAAATGTTCGAGCAACTATGATCTAATATCAATTGTTATGGAGATATGAAATATCAAAGATTACATTTTTTCTCAATATTTGTTTATAAGTTTTTGCAAAAAGTTGAACTATCATTACAGTAACTTACATTGATTATGAAAAATTCACTCGCTTTAATACAAGTCGAATAAAATGATAAAAATCTTTCAAAAATTGAAAAATAGATTTTTACGAGTTTTTTCATCATTTTATATGAGTTGAGGATGAGGAAGCGAATGATTCTTTCATAATCGAAATAAGTTCCTGTAATGATAGTTCAACTTTTTGCAAAAAATAAGTCAGAAATATTGAAAAAAAATGCAAACTTTAATATTGCATATCTCCATAACTATTGATATTAGGACAGGGTTGCTCCAACATTTTCGATTCATTATCGACGCAGAAATCCATCTGTAAGGTTTTTGCTACTAGCTATGAGACACTATATGTAGACGAGTGATCCCTATAACTATCACGGAACAAGCAATAATTCATGTTTCACTTTTAGGGTGCTTCGAAAATGTATGAAATTTTTAAAATACTTTTTTTTCAATGGGGTAACCTTTCATATATCTAAGTATTTTTTCAGATTTTACAAAGGAGTTTTAGAGGTTGCTACCAGCTGTAAAAATTTGTGGCTTAAAAAAAAATTGGTTTTCAAACTATAAAAAAATATTTCAAGCAATATTTTACAAAAATTAAATTAAAATTTATAGTAAAATATATGAAAAAATTATATTAAACATTAAAAAAATAAATATAGATTAATTCAATTAAAATAAATAATAATTATTCAAGATGACAGCAACGTGAATCTTTATTCACCATGAGTAAATATTGCATCTGCTCTTCATCAGTGGAGTGAAGACAATTGTCTTCATATCACCGACAATCCTTCCATGAGTACTGCTCCTCTCTCTACTATATCATTTACAACTCTCTTAGAATGTACAAAAGTCTTATGTTTATGTAGTCATCATCATCCTTCATGTCCTAACATTTTTCGTCAAGAAATCACAAGAAACAATGTTTGTGTTGAAAAAATTCAATGTATGATTTGTACCAAAATCTTCTGAGATTTTAACCACAAAGAGAGCGTTTTAGAGGGTTGCTCACTTAGGAGAAACATTCATGACCATCCTCTGTTTAGTTTCCAAAGAAACTGCATCATAGAAGTATACAAAAGCAACAAGCTCTTCAGACAACTACCATATACCTATGTCATTTTCCATGTTTTTTTTTATACTCACTTCACTTGTAAACGCCATAATATGGCATGATCGTAAATTCAGTCTAAAAACAAAAGTTATGTCATTTCTCTAAAACTCTTGTTGCGATACTAACATGTTTAAACAGGCTTCCTATTGTTAAATATATTATGGGGATCGCGAAAGGGATATGTTCAACCTATCCGCGGCTTATTGATGTTGCATGACATGTTTTATCTGAAGCTTTGCAGTCATTGCCCTGAACGGCCATTTATTCAAAACTTTGAACAATGGTAACAACCTCTAAAATTAATTTTAATGAAATATAAAAAAATACGTGTATATTTTTTGGCTACTGAAAGCATATAAAAGATATAAAATATATATTGAATATTACAAATTTGTTCTCAGGTTTTCACATTCTCGGCCGTTCAAAATCTTCTGTGTATAGTTTTCTGGGATATTCTGCCGTGTATATGTGACCTCTCTGGCTAACGTTTCGGATCCCATTGCAGGATCCATCATCAGGAAAAATATTCTGATGATGGACCCTGCAATGGTTACATATACATGGCAGAATATCCCGGAAAACTATATACAGAATATTACAAATATATTCTTTAATGCAAGTCGAATAAAGTGAAAAACCGAGGTATGCTTTAAAAGTGTTATTTTGTACTGCTAATTATGCTTTTAAAGTGTACTTTAACCTTTTAATCACTAAGTATTGTCTCTGTATTCGGGCCTTGAACCAGAATAATTTAGTTAGGAATCTATTTATAAATTTGGTAGTCTTTATAGCTCTGTTATTCCTGTATAACTCTACATATACATATAAATTACAAACATATTTTGTATACTGAAGAGGGCGAAATACACAACACCCGCGATGGAGCCGTATAAAATTTACTAACCATACTAGTCGTAAAGCCGTGAAAAATCACGAGACAATGATTTTTCTGTTGGAATTTTCACATCTATAGATAAAATGTAAGATTGTAGGAATTAAAGTACCTATCTATATTTAAGTCACATACGTACATTTGGTGAAGTCATTTATCATCACCGACATATTTTTTGAGTATAAGTCTTGGTTATATTATTAAAATATGAAAATATGTATTACCAATGTATAGATTTTATAGAACTATTTTAAGCTTTCAGTGTACATGCAATAATATCCCGAAGTTACGCGATAAGTGGGACTGATAAAAATCGCGTATGTCTGGGTACCATTTTGCATATACATGGATATAACTTGTGTTTAATTGACGAAGACTAACAAAAATACTAGTTACAGAAAAATCAATCTATATATATATATATATATATATATTATAATATATATATATAATATATATATAAAAAGAAACCTGTGTTTCCCTACCTGCCAAGTTTTTTCCACAACCAGCCCTTGGTGTCACATCGAAAATATGCGAGTTTGGTGGGGGTGGCTGTGCGTGGGTGGGAGTGGGTGATGAAAATGTGCTTTCTAGCACATTGTTTTGTTATGGGGAGGCCGCAAATGCTTCAGATTGTTTCAAAATAGGCGCGCCGACTGTGTCGGTGAGTCTAGAAGGTTCCGGAAAAACCTGCTCTAGAAAGTTCTGGAAAGAGTTCTGGAAAATTCACGAAAGTTCTATAAGGTTCTAAACTGAGTGGCGGAATGTGTCGGTGTGTCTAGAAGGTTTCTGTACATTCAATAAATTTATTGAAAGTTCTGGAAGGAGAATGTTCTAGAAGGTTCGCGAAAGTTCTATGACGATCCAAGCAGTCTTCTAAAAATCTATGCATGCGAAGCCGCGCGGGCATAGCTAGTATTTAATAAAAACTGTAGTTTTTTGTAGATATTCATACAAAATATATGTAAATATAAGTAAATTAACCTGGAAAAATTGGTGATTACTGGGAACTTAAAAGGACAAGGAGTAAGAAGTCGATGTCCAATAAAACAGACAGACCTAGTCCAATGTTTAGTTTAATCCACTCCTCTGCTTTAAACAAGGACCAGGATCACGAAGAGTAGTTCACAGAGGAGTCCAGCAGAGGAAAGGACCATGATGCTCAGTTATGAGCTCACTGACTAAAAAGATTTGGACCTTGGACCACTTTAATCCTAAATTTCATTCTTACATAATCATCTGGGGATTCCGCATATATCTGAGCCTATTGTTTTCGTTCCTCTGTATTGCACCGTAAAATTGGATGATTTCGAATGAAACATGTATATTCTTTGTTTAGAACTTCGTGGACCGGTTCAATATTGACCAATGGCCAGGAGAGGGACTTCAGACAGTTCCGGCGGCGAGCTTGCTACATCATGCAGGATGACCACTTGCAACCTTTACTCTCAGTTCAAGAAGCCATGAACACCGCTGCAAATCTCAAGTTAGATTCTAATTTCAACCATAAGGAAAAACAACTTAGGGTGAGTATTTTGACAGTTATTAGGGCTTGTTCAGACACGCGGGAATTGTGCGATTGCAAAGCGCGCGTTTTGAAACCGCAGATTTGTGTCATGTGTTCAGATAGCCGCGGTTAATAAGCGATTTGTGATAGCGTCAATAATAAACTTCAGTTTTCAGCTCTGGTGCCGTTCTCCATCTTTGAATATCAGAGATAAATTCTCTCATTACTTTTTGAACGACGGCCTTGTTCCATGGCAAGACACAAAAATATCATTCTGTTGGTTCATTTTTGGTGAATAAATTACTACCTACTTAATAATAACCTACTTACATAAAACACTCTTTTCTTCCAACGTGTCTTCACCATTTACAAATATCTCCACCAACTCCTGCCAAGCTTGGTTCATGGCAATTTTATTTGAGTAATCCTCATACTAAAGATCCCATATTGCAGGTCTTTTCTCCACTTCATCAATAAAAAGTACAATGTCAAAGCGATCCATTACGAGCTAACGTGTGCCCCTATTGTGAAGTGCGAACCGTGCGGTGCCCGCGATGCAACTGAACGCTGAGGAAAGGCTCCATAGTAATAGAATCGCGTGGTTTGAGTGACGGGAACCGCGCAGTTAGTCAAACCATCTGAACGATTACATACATACCTACACAAGTAAGACCCGTGCGGATCCCACACGATTCTGTAACCGCACAGTTCCCGCTGTGTCCGAATGTGTACTCAATGCTTAGTATTTTAATGCTTAAATCTGTTTTGTACAATTAATTTAATTTTAAAAGCTATGAAGATTGTTGTTACATGTTTAGTGTTTTGGTTGATTTAAAGGGCACTATGAATTTTTCATTCTTGTATAATCTATTATATGTATTCATTTTGTATAATCTATTATATATATTCTTATCTCTTTTAGAACTATTTATAATTGTTCAGAGTTGCTTCAAAAGACATCTGCTTTATATGGGTTATTATCAATACCCTTGAATTTGTGAAAACAAGTGCTTTAAAATCTACCATAGATCAGAAAATTAGGAGATGTAATCAAATACATACTTTGTTGTAATTGAATAATCATTTTAATCTTATCATTTTTCTGTGTACTGTATTGTAGAAGAAAGGTGATTATGTTCTTACTTGCAACCTTTGATATTTATAAATAAGCGAACTGTTTTACACACAATTAACAGAAATTACTTTTCGTTTTTTTCTTTTCGTTTTTTTTTCGTCTTTTCGTACATATTCGTTTTTTTAATTTTAAGAGAGCTTATTAGATTATATTAATATCTGATTCTTAATGTGCTTATCATTGAGCTACTAAACTTCCGAACCCTGCATCCGATCCCGAGGGCTTTGCTCCAAAGATATTACAGCTTTCGGTGAACTTCATTAAAAAATTTTATAAGACCACGCTCGAAAAATATTTTTTTCTGTAATTACATTCCATTTCGATTATGTTCTTATATGCAACCTTTGATATTTATAAATAAGCGAACTGTTTTACACACAATTAACAGAAATTACTTTTCGTTTTTTTCTTTTCGTTTTTTTTTTCGTCTTTTTGTACATATTCGTTTTTTTAATGTTAAGAGAGCTTATTCGATTATATTAATATCTGATTCTTAATGTGCTTATCATTGAGCTACTAAACTTCCGAACCCTGCATCCGATCCCGAGGGCTTTGCTCCAAAGATATTACAGCTTTCGGTGAACTTCATTAAAAAATTTTATAAGACCACACTCGAAAAATATTTTTTTCTGTAATTACATTCCATTTCGATTATGTTCTTATATGCAACCTTTGATATTTATAAATAAGCGAACTGTTTTACACACAATTAACAGAAATTACTTTTCGTTTTTTTCTTTTCGTTTTTTTTTTCGTCTTTTCGTACATATTCGTTTTTTTAATGTTAAGAGAGCTTATTCGATTATATTAATATCTGATTCTTAATGTGCTTATCATTGAGCTACTAAACTTCCGAACCCTGCATCCGATCCCGAGGGCTTTGCTCCAAAGATATTACAGTTTTCGGTGAACTTCATTAAAAAATTTTATAAGACCACACTCGAAAAATATTTTTTTCTGTAATTACATTCCATTTCGATTTATGATAAGGATGATGTCGGTGTTACAAGCATACAAATCAAATATTTTGATTATATGATATGTACAAGCAAATGAATTATTTTGCAACGATATCGAGGGTAGAAAGCCAAAAGGGTGTTAGTAATTATTACGAATTTTACAGGAGAGCAAAAGAAAGTTCTGTCAATCTGATTTTGTCAATGTTTCTTTTATTATTAAATGATTTCCATATTTGTTAATCCAAAACACAGATGAAAATCGTTTAATAATAAAGGAAACATAGACAAAATCAGATTGATAGAACTTTTAATTTATTCTCATGTAAAGTTTGAAATAATCACTAACGCCCTTTTGGCTTTCTACCCTCAATATGTTAAGCCACTCTCACACTCAAATTGAGATATTTGACTTTAAAGATTTTATATTATTATTTTAAAAATAGGAGTGCATACTTCAAGGTGCAGTGTTGCACGGTGTGCGTGTTATACTGAAGAAGTCATTTATCTTAATTTGCTCAAATTGAGATATTTGACTTAAAAGATTTTATACTATTATTTTAAAAATATGAGTTCATACTTCAAGGTGTAGTGTTGCATGGTGCAAGGTGTTATACTGAAGAAGTCATTTATCTTAATTTGCAATAAAACCTTAAGCTTTATAAATTACTATTTTGTCTTATTTGGAGACTTGTTGATTAACTTCATTCTGCCTTCTCACTCCGAGGGTTCTGGGTTCGATTCCCGGTGAGGTCACAATTAATCTGTGTGATTTACTCAAGCCTGGGTGTTTTGTAACATTTTTCGCTTCTGTAATTGAGCGTCTTGGCCCGTTGAAGCGTAAAAAAAATACTTCCTTGAAATTTTGGTTGAAAATACTTCATTAACGTCTATGCTGCTTAGAGCGAATCTTATAAAGGATAGACCAAATATCCATTAGTATGTTGATAATTCACTAATGGATGGCCATTCATTAATAAATATTACCAAATTTATTATAAAACTTTTTTAACACTCCGTAAGTATCGCAATATTTTACTGCTTTTGTCTATGGTTTTAGAGCTGTCAGAGATGAAACATAACCCAACATTTCTCTCTCTTTTGTTCTTCATCCGACAAATTGAATACAATAATAGCTCGTCATCAATACCTGAAAATGTAGCAGCACAAAATATATAAATTTTATACAAACAGCACAATTGGCAATTGAGCTAACCTTAAAAAATAATACATCCAATTGTCATACCATTTAACTAATGGGCAGTTAACTGGTTGTTCGACGGTTGGTATGGGCCCTCAGTAAAATTTGACTAACGATTCCTTATAAAATGGAAAAAATGTTGTTTGGATCAAATTTGGTCAGAAATTTAATTAACAGATGTATATAAGATCGGCTCTTAAACTTATTATTGCACATAAATAGTATGTCTTTGTTCAAGAATCCAACAACTAATGTTTTTTCCATTTTGAGATTGCAACTCTGTTGCAGTACACCAACCATATAATGTACCACATATTTTATCCAGAATAATTCAATGAATTGGTTTAGAGATAATTGGACATACATATGTTTCACGGCACATAGTAACACTATGGATCATACAAACATTGTAACATGTAATCTAAAAAGAATATTCCAGCTCCATTGATATAGATAATGGAGATTAATTAACTTTTGTGTATGATTTATTATCACTAGAAGCATTGATTTGATCAAGTCTATTTTGCCACAGGTGCTGCTTTAATCCTTTTTGTCTATATAATGTTTATTTATATTAATATATTTTTGTTAATGTTTTCATTTTTTAATAATTTTTTTCAACTACAAAAAATAGAGATGCGAACACAGAATTATTACTATTCTCAAAATAAGCTAAACGCTTGTGCTGAAATTAAAATAAGACTAACTTGCTGAAATTAAAATAAGACTAACTTGCTAGTGTACTGGAATGAGGCTCGAACCATCGACCACTAACTAGATCATTAGGCGAGCGACATGACCCCTACACCAACAAGCTAATTACAAATTATGCAGGGTTATTTGTAAAACATTAATGACCTCGCAGTACTATACTCCTGCCTTGATTATGAATCCAAAATGTTCAAGCTACCATGACATAATATTGATAGTTATGGAGATATGCGACATCAAAGTTTGCTTCTTTTTTTTCAATATTTCTGACTTATTTTTTTATAAAACGTTGGACTTTCATTACAGTAACTTATATCGAATATGAAAAAAAAATCCCTTTAATACAAGTCAAATAATAATAAAAATCTTCCAATTCGATGATTGACTTTGAAAATGGAATTTCTGCAGGGTTTTTATCATTTTATTTAATATTTTTCGTAATCAATATAAGTTGCTGTAATGGTAGTTCAACATTTTGTAAAAAATAAATCAGAAATAGTGAAAAAAAAATATAAACTATGATATTGCATAACTCCTCCATAACTATTGATAATAGGTCATGGCTGCTTGAACATTATCGACTCATAATCAAGGCAGGATTATAGTCCTGCGAGGGTATCAATGTTTCCCAAATAACCCTGTATATATAAAAAAAAAACAAATATACGTAGATACCTACCTGTATGTTTTTACATGTAATATTGCATATTACTTTACCAACTAAAAACTATTTAAACATCTTTTGTTTCAGATAAAACAAATTTTAGAACCACTTGGACTTTACAATTCGAGAAAAACGAGAACGGGAAATTTATCTGGCGGACAGAAGAAGAGGTTAGCAATTGCATTGGAACTAGTCAGTAACCCGCCGATCATGTTTTTTGACGAACCAACAAGGTAATAATTTATTTTAGATGGCGGTCGTTGACAATATCTATTTTGCAGATAATTGAATTTACATTTAATTAAAAATGTTTTTTTAAATTATGTGTTTATTATTTTTTCATCTGCAGACGGGAAATTGTCCTTGATTCATATTTATATTGCATCTAGTCTAAGTAATTAAAAATATACAACCTTTTTTGGGTCTCAGTACAAAAACATTTTTTGTGACAGCAAATTTTGCAAACCAGAGTAGGCAAGTGTTACCTCCTTAATAGTCCTAGGACTGGTTGTTTGATCAGTAGTAAAAGAATAGCATAGATTTTTTCATCTTCCATCAATCAGCCGTTTTTGTAAAAATCTTAGCTTTTTGCTAAACATACCAATGAACAATGACTTTATAAACCATAAACAATGATCAAATAACTGGCCCTTAGTAGTGATGGTATTTTAGCTGTTTATACAATAACTGTTTTCTGAGATTTGTATCTAGTTGTATCAATGATTGGTAAGTGACAACAGCCAACCATCGGTACTAGACAACAGTTATATATCAGATACCAATCATCAATACAAACCTCAAGTACAGTTAAAATCACGGTTTGACCATCACTCAGTTTTAGTAATAAAGCTTTGGAGAAAAATTCTCCTTTATTTTAATCACCACTTTTTAAAGATAAAAATTTTGATACAAAATGTTGGAGTTCTTTTATCTGAATGGGGTAACCCTCCCACCTAGTGGAATTTTGCAATTAAACAAAATGTATGCAATATTTTTATGACATCGTAGGTTTGGTAATTTATTAATTGATTAAATGATTTAGTTTGCGTCATTTTAAGAAGATATTCATATTTTTATGTGTTAAATAAAACGGATATTTTCCTTAACCGTTTAAGTGCTAAGCAGCGCTATCACGCTTCTTCTGCATCCTCTCTAAAATTGCATGAAGCGTGACGACGCTGCTCACATCAGTTTTTTATAAAAGTGTGTCTTCGCGCGCGAGTTAGATAGGTAAAAAATATAAACTTGCCGAGTGTCCGCGAAGTTTATATTTTATCAAATTCATAGTTTGTGTACAGCTATGATTTTTTTTCTACTGTACCAATAGAAATTAAAGAAAATGGCTCAGCACAAAAACGGTTAATAGTGATTTGATTGACTCAATAATCAAATGGAACATTTGAGAAATGTATTAACAAGTATATACATATGTATTTTTCATTTTCGGTGGAATATACAGTCAGTCCCACATGTTACAAATGTTACATTTGTGAAAAACACGAGAGAAGATATGAGAAAAAATTGTGAATTTGGCTCACTTTGCCAAACGATTGCCTTAATAGTAGTTTGATTGACTCAATAATCAAATGTAACATTTGAAACATGTGTTAACAGTATATATTTTTAATTTTCAGTGGACTAGATAGTTCCACATCGAAGCATTGTGTTGCTCTTCTCCGTAAGTTAGCTTCAGAGGGAAGAACTGTGATTTGTACAATCCACCAACCTTCTGCGTTGCTTCTAGAGATGTTTGATCACATGTATGCTTTAGCTGATGGAAAATGTGTATATCAGGGTAGTGTAACCAACCTTATCCCATATCTCAAAGATCTGGGATTTCTGTGTCCACCATATCATAATCCTGCTGATTTTTGTAAGTCTATTATTTAATTATTTGATTAATATATTGATATTCACATCATTCATGCTGTGAATACAATCGCTAAATATGTGCTTTTCTTGTCTCGTATAATACTTAACTTGGTTAATCATAAGATTATCTGACAATCTAATCAGTGTCCATAACTTTACATACCTATGTAAAACATACAACCATTCTCTAAAAATATAATTTTTACAATTTTCAAACAGATAGATAAACTAATAAAATCTGTTTTATATAAATAAGAACTATGTTTTAAAATCGCAACTTCTCAATAAAATGTGTTTTCATAAAAAAAATTAATTTAATTTATCAATAGGTTTTTGGGTTTACACAGCCTTTTAGAATTTTTCACATTTTCTGTGCCACTTTTCCATGTCTGTCTTACTTATTTCTAATTTGACGGATTCTATTAACCATTGAAAAAAAAAATAACTTGAAAATAATTAGCCCGCCCCTGAATAGATCTGTATTTTTTGTGGGTCCATAGTTTGCGTAAAGAACTTGTTACATAGTATGCTTATATCACTGTAATCCTCCTATCTTTTAATAAGCAGAATGTTTCATATCAGTTGACAATTTTATTGAAGACAGATTATCAATTATTTTTATTGATAATTGTTTCTCTGCTGCTAACCGCTTCCCACATTTTTAATTTCTTTCCTTTTGCATATAGAACGACTTACAATACTAAATTCTATGCTGGTAACTTCTACACTTGTGGCAGGTTTTCTATACCAAGGAGCTATACCAAAGCTAAACATTTTTAATTTCGGCCACCTTGTTTTACAAGGTTTTTTTCTACCATCCCCACCTATGTAGATAATTTTTGTTTAGTACCCTCTCCCCTTACCCTTTTCCCCTAATAAGACTTGTCTAATTTTTAAAAAACAGCTGTATATGAGGAGAGTTTCACGAGCGCCTTTAGATTTTCATTTGATATTTTGCATTTGGTGGTTTATTTTTTTGTAAACTATTCGTTATAAAACTATTTTGTGGTTTATTTTTGGATAACTCTCAACAATCCAAAAAAATGTATAAAGTTGTGGCGAAATTGAGTCATTAAAAATTTGATTCTGTAATATGATACAACGATTGAGGAGATGGAATATATTATAGGATACCAAGCTCACAGTAGATCTTGCTACCGTCATCTTTGACAGTCACTATCTACTTTACTACTAATACCAACTGTTAAATGAAATCAATTAAAATTTATTTTAAAATGAAATTAATAATATTTAAATGATTTTCAGTTTTAGAAATATCTACAGGGGAACATGGACCACATTTGAATAGATTAGTAATAAGATGTGATAATGGTAAAAATAATGACTGGAGAAAGAAGAGAATCGAAACAGCACAAATCAGTTCTATAATGCACATAGGTAATTTATTATGTTATTTTATCAGGACCAAGTAAAGGGGGATGCCCAAGATAATTTACCTTCTACATTTATATATATGTATTTATATAAAAAAAAATTAAATAGAGATGCGAACACGGAATACGTGTCGCATCAATATTCTTACTATTTTCAAATTAAGCTAAACGCTTGTGCTATGACAATTTGCTGGTCTGGAGTGAGATTCAAACCCGCGACCTTTGAATCACAAGGCCAGAGACCTAACCAGAAGACCAACAAGCTGCTCCTAATAAAAATATGCGATCACAGATGTTATTTACAAATTATATTTTATTATTGAATAACAATGTATCTGTAATGAAGATTATAAAATATCGGTGTGACTAAAATTATTAATTTACATTTAGATAAATACATAATACAAATTTCAAATCTAAAAAAAAAATTAGTTAAAGAAATCAACAATATGTTAATATGTATTAATATATGTGTTTAAATAAACAAGCGGAGCCAAATGTATGTATTTAATAATTTACCTATTTATTTATTTATTTCTTTTATTTTATTTTTTTATTTTATATTATCACTGACTTATTGTTTCTTTTCAATCTAAAACTTTTTGCACTATAATATTGTAGCAATTACATTACCTCCATTTTTAGAAATGAATAAATAATTCCTGTTTTAAAAATGCTATTTGTTAATATTATCAATAATAATAATAATACTTATCAAATAAAAATAATTATTAAATTATTACACTAAAAATAGAATTAACAGTATTTTACACTAATTACCTGTGCTATATAGGTACTATCATTTTATGTACAATATTAAAATAAACACACAGGTAGTTCTGATTAAAAATTAGGGAGCGTGTATGTGCATGTATGAACGGTAGAAGTTAGACTTCTTTGGTGTGAATTGACAAAGCTAGACAATGGTTTTAATGTAAAAGATTAACTGTGAGGATTCTTTAATTTTCTCTTTTATTATTTTGTATTTCAATGTTATTAATAATTGTTAATGTGTTGTGTTGTTACAGAAAATTTGATGGCGAATGGATTGATGACTCCGATACGAGGTCCAATTTTACCAATCACTCCCTCAGTGCAGATTACACGAATGAATCACACATCAACTGTCCCAAAGAAGCTTTCAAAATGTAGTCTTATTATTAACCCAAGCGCCTATTGTAATGACGGAGTCAGCTATCCTACGTCCTTTATAACTCAAGTCATTGTGCTGATGTTGAGAAATATAAAAGTATTGACTAGGGACAGAGTGCTAACTTATATGAGGTTTTTGATTCACTTGAGTATTGCGATCACAGTAGGAATATTGTATTTTCAAATTGGAAGGGATGCTCAATACACATTAGACAATTTTAATTTCCTATTCTTCTCAATAATGTTCCTGATGTTCACTGCATTCAATTCAATGATGTTGACATGTAAGTTTAACAATTACAATTAACAATTTTATTTCATCAAGTTTATTCATTCATTAAATCAAGTTTAACAATTAACAATACTTTCTATATAATATAATGAAGAATGATTAAAGTAATAACTCTGAATAAGTAATTCCATGCTGGGAATCTTCTAATCATTTTACTGTCTGCTGTCAATACATACATGCATTTATTTTTTAATGCATTAAATATATGTATATTAATTTATTTTCTAGTTCCTTTGGAATTGCCGATTATCACGAGGGAACATTTCAATAGATGGTACTCTTTAAAAGCATATTACGTTGCTATTACACTATCTGACGCCCCAATACAGTTTCTGTGCACAATGGTCTTTGCAATTGTCACATATTTAATGACTGGTCAACCGCTGGAAATATTTAGAATTTGGTACTTTTCATTTATCTGCGTTTTGGTCTCCTTCGTAGCACAGAGTATTGGACTTTTGAACGGAGCCATTTTCAATATTCAGGTATATTTACTATATTTCTTTTAAGAACACAATCAAAACATAAGATTATATTCAGTATCAATTACAATACTTTAACATTAAATACCAATTTGCACAAGGAGAGAAGGGAAATTGAATCAATAAAATAACAATTGTACCTAATTACCAAAATGTATAGAAGATATTGTTATTAATTTTAATTATTTAAAAACTTTGTATTAACCACTCTGAGTAACTTTACATCTACCGGTTTCGATACCACGGTAGATGTAAATATCTTAGTCAGGACGTAAAGTTACTCCAAGTGGTTAATACAAAGTTTTTAATTATGTAATTAAAATTAATAATAATGTCCAACCACAAATATAACGCTACAAACATCAAAAATTTAGTAGATATTGTTTTTATTATGAAAAAGGTATAAAAAATTGTGAATTGTATCACAGTCTAATTCTTTACTTGCAGTAATTTTATTGAAAGAACTGAAATGAATGAAAAAAATAATAAAAAGAAAGAAAGAAAGAAGAAGAAGTAATATATGTTAAATTTAAGATATTTATATGTTTTTTTGCAGAATGGTGTGATATTTGGACCATTATTTATGCTGCCATTTACAATTTTCTCGGGATTCTTTGTTCACCTTCACGATGCCCACCGTTACCTGCAATGGCTTTTTCACATTTCCTACTTAAAGTACGGACTGGAAGGAGCCATGCTCAGTATTTTCGGTTATAATAGAGAAAAATTAGAGTGCAATGCCGAATATTGCCATTACAGATATCCTCAAAAATTTCTAGATGAAGTTGATATGGAAGATGCCAATTATACTTACTCAGTTATAGCATTGGGTGCACTGTACCTTGCTATTAGATTTTTAACTTATTTTGTGCTGAATTATAGATTAAGACATAGAAAATGCTGATGATAGCATTTAGAATATTATTTATATGTTTTTTTAAAAGCCTGTCAAGAATGATTTGTACTTCAAATTGTTTTGTTGGCTTTATTTTTTATAACCAATTTCTGTTTATTTATTTTTATTTCAGGAATACATATTTTTGACCAAATAAATTGTCTTAATATTACTCATTTGTACATTCTACAAAAGCTGTCACAATTAGATATATACATAAATTATAGTATGTAAGTAGTAGTAAGAATATTTTATGCATGTGACATGTATTCTATGCATGCATTTTTATTTTAACAAAATGATCTAAGCCACTATTGTGCCTTTGAGTAATCAGTATAAACATTCCTTATCCTTATATTATAAAATTGTGTGGGTAATTTGGCAGATTATTTAGTTTCTCATTTTAATTTAATTCAGTTAGTCATTTTAGTTTTAAAACATATTATTACACCACGGTTGATCCAATGTGAACTTAGTATTTTTGTGTTTTCATTTATCTTTCTCTGAACTGACTAAGAAAACACCTGGTCAGTTAGTTATGAAATACAAATGCAATCTCAAAATTTTCAAAACCTCCAGAATGTGAAATTTCTGAATTATTATATAATTCTGGACAAAGATTGCTGTAACATTAAAAAATATCGCAGCGAAGATGGAATCTAAAGCAATCTTTGTGACACATTTGAACATACAAGGCAATACAGCAATTTAGCTTTTACAAATTATTACACTTGAAACCAAATAAAAAATTTGTTCAGTATGTAACATTAGTATATAATAATAATATAAATAATACATTTCTTAGAAAACGTACTGAAACTTTCACATTGTCTTGTATTGGCACATTGTTTTTTTTTTTTTAATTTTTTTGTTTATATAATCATAGCATTTAACGTTACCAGTAGTAAATTCTTAGTTAAATTAATTCCTAATGTTTTAATTTTAAAAATATATTTTACTAATCTAAACTGTGTTTATTCACAAGCCTCAAGTGAGCAAATAAAAGTATAATCTGTGCCATTTTAACTACTTTCTGATTAGTCTTTAGATACCTCACAAGTATGTAAATATGTAATAAAAAATGTTTGCTCAAAATTATTTCAAAGCTATAAAAATCACAGGTTGACTCGCACTTTTGTTTGTTTTGATTCCCCCTAATAGATAGTCTTCAGGGGCATGCAGTGAGTACATTGAAGCATGACTTTTAGGTAAACATATATTTTGAAAAAAAATTTACAAAAGATATATAATATTCCTATCACAAGTATACACATCTCTTTTTTTTACATTTTTTTACACTGCTTTGAAATTATACAATAATAAGAAATTCAAAGACACACGACGATAATAACACATAAAAGTCTTTATTTTATTCAAACACATTAGATATTTCTAGTGACGAAAGCAATTATTGTCCAGTCGACCATAAACATGCGCATAGGTATGAATATACGTATCAGGTAGTGATGAATAGTAAGTTACTGAATAGACTTATTATTTTTTTATTGAATTTCAAATATATGTAATTTGTTTGTGTTGTCATTTCAATTTTTTTTTTCTTCATTTTAAAATGTAGGCATGTACGTATTAATAAATTTTGTAGAATTTATTAATTGGGTTTTCACAATTGTGTTAAAAAACACAATTATTAAATTAATTTTCTATAACACAACATATACTTTTTTTCATCTTATGGGGTTTTTTAAAGATGGATTTTTATTACATATATTTCTTCATGTTTTCCATTGGAGTGTATTTACCGTGAAAAGCGTTGTGTGTTATTATCGTATTATTCAGATTTTAATATGTATGTATATCATAATACTCTGTCTCGTATATGTTTATGTAAAAATCAAGCTTCAATAAAATCGCTCACGTGCCTGCTAGTCCTCCATTGACATGCCTTACAAGCCACCTTTTTTAAATCAATGTTAACTTAATTTTATTTTCATCTTAAAATTTGCAAGTCGGAGATGGTATGTATAATCAATCAATTATTGAAAAAAAAATTCATTAACCACTGAGTTTGAATTGCCAGATTTGATTATTGGTCAAACTATTATAACAATTCCCTCCAATACTCGCTAAAAATTTTGTTATACTCATAAAAAAATGCAAGAAATACTGTCTTAGAGCTGGTTACATCAATTTGGTTTATAGTAATAGTTAAGTTTAAAGTGTAATTTTTTTCAAAAATGGGTTGTTTGATTACCGGAAAATGCAAAAACTATTACTATAAATAAAGTGGATACAACCCCCTCTTAATATTTATAAGTGGCCTTAACAGTTAGTTTATAGTTCTTTTAACGTTTTCTCCTACGTGAAACATAAATAATAACACATACATATCTCGTTAGACACAACATTTCGTTGCTCTTCTCGTGCGTGACATTCTCATTTATGTGACTTGTTAACACGGGTTTACATCTAAACATAGATTTACAAATGTTCACACTCTAATCAGTCATTTTGATTCGAGTCACATGTAGGCATATCAGAGGCCAGAATTAAAGTCCCGATGCAGGACGGTGGGACATTCCATATTTCTATTGCATTTCTAATAAAGAATATATTTCAAGTTGTCTTTGTATCTAAAGGATTCAATTGCATGTCACAATGACTTTATTTTGAAAAAGCTTTATTTTGAAATAGTATGGAACAGATTTCTACCATCACGATTTGTAGTCACAAAACCTTTCATTTTAATTCTCATCTTGTTGAGTTATCACCTTTAACATAAATGATAGAAATCTCAACATAAGGTTTATTAGAAGAAAAAACGAATTGTTTGAATGTTGGATTGCAATAGAGTTTCTGCTCTCATTTGTGTGACTTTGTGCCCTTGAATTACACCCAATAATTTATTTTATTTTTAAGTTAAATAATATTTCTAAAGATATGGAATTCATCACATATGTGCCAAATGAATTCGGGAAATCATAATAGTTTTTAAAAATCATGTGATCGTCTAATATTATCTAATAAATATGAGCTAGGATATATTCTCTATAAGACATGTTTCTTTGTAAAAATATCTGTGATTTATTTGCTTTCGTATTATAATTAGTGTACATACATAATTTCTTCCTCAGAGCCAAACCCGGAAAGTTCTTCAATTTTTATTTTTAACTTCTTAAAATGCTATGTGATGATTGGAGGGCTTAATATTTTTTCAAAACAATTAAAACCACCTAAATTCCCTAAAGATATTTGAAGACCTGGTAGAAAAAATATAAAATGTTTACAAATACTTTCATATTGTAATATTACAGTAAAGATTAAAAATGGATGGGTTACCAGTGCGCAGTTACAAATTATGATCATTTGTGGTGGCAAATATCAATCAGACAAAATCATACTTGGTTATTATCAAAAATAAGGACTGTGTAAATAAACTGATAAATTACTTGTAAAAATGGATATTTTTATGATGCTTAACCAATATTTTAAAATAAAAAATGATACATATTTTCTAAATTAAAAACTTTGAAATAGTGATTGTCAAATCATGTACGTATAAGTAATATAAAAACTCAGTTGTTAAAAAAAAAAATTTAATGTTTAAAATTCCCGTGCCATTAGTGTGTAAATATAAAATCATAGGTCATTACCCGGTGCTAAAAATGTTGTCAGTAGAAAAAAAAATTTTGTACATAATTTCGTAAAAAAACGATTCAATGTTTCGAAGACATACTTGTTGGGATTTTTTTTAGTCCGAACAGTCTATGTATTGTACATATTCAGAATATTTCGAGTATGTTCAAATTTTTCAAGAACACAATACTGAATTTTGTCCCTAGACGGATTATTATTAATCAATAATACCATACTTTTCCGTATACATAAATACATAGTACTACCTACGTATACATAAATAGCTTTGTCTTTATGAGGCATCTATAATATACACGTCTTGATTATGTATTGTACGATTATTCGTACATCAATTTACCAGATGTTTCCCTCTTCAACGTTTGCAAATTTTTTAATCTTATATTTAACTTTGCATTTATAATATTATGCTAATAGTAGATTTGCATGTAAAAGTGTTGAATGTCCCGGCTTTAAAAATTTACCTACATTGTATCTTGGTAGTTTTTCTTATGTAGTGGTAGTCCATAAACATACTCATAACTGCGTAATTTGTTCTTTTTCATTTTGCCGTACCTAAAAAAATTGTCTTGAGAAATTACTGCCCCATTTTAAAATAGATTAATAATATAATTGAATTAAAGTGTAGTATGTAGTTACACATTTTTATCATTCTTATTTAAAATAGATTACATTTTTCGCCAACTGTATGGTATCACAAATATTTACTCTATTTACCAAATTTACATAAAATTAATAATTTTTTTTCAACTTTTAAAGATTACAGAAACCTCTTGATATTAAAATACTCCACCCAAAGCCAGAGTATTAGGATCATAATTTTTTATTTTATTATTAATAAAAATACTGAACAATGATATCATTATAACATAAAAGAAGTTTACTATAAAAATAAAAAGCGATAAGCACCAGAATCCTATCAAAGTATGATGACGGTAGTGAGTGGTAATTTCCCACTTTTTTCCCGTAAAATTATTAAACATCAATAATGTATCTCAGTTAGAGCCAGTTGTTCGATCAGTAGAATGCCACCAGTATAAATTGGCGTGCGAGGGAAGGCGTCCCTGTCGCAAAACAGAAGTTGCCAGGGTGTAAATTTATTACACAATACATAATATACAGAGTGTCCGATGACCGGTGTCAGAGCCTTTAATATAAATTTGGTCGGGCAACACTAAAGAAACAAACCAGTAATGGCGGCTGCTCTCCTAGAGTCCTGTCAAACAGTAATATTGGTCCATTATTTGCTTTTTCAGCTTTGCAAAACTTTAAAACTGTTCTTGCACCACCTGGGTTCGGACGTGGTGGGTTTTAGTTCCAAAGTAGCCGCACACCAATTTACGTTGGTCAAGCTCTAGCAATTGTTTACACTGTGATTAATATGTTTAATTTACATACACATAAGGAAAAAAGATATACTTTCTTAAAAATATTTAACTCCTGGTGTTTGTACAAACATTTATTAACATGGTTGTTTTTTCAGCAAATTTTTAAAATTAATATATCAGATAAATTATTCACTTGCATCATATTGAAGGAATGAAGGTAATTTAGTAAAGAAACATAAATAATATGAGGCATACGGTGTTATTAGTGGGTTGATTATCGCTTTTTGATATATGTATTCTAAATCTCCTAAACTCATTCTAAACCTCCAATAACATTCCTTGATAAATTCATTGATGCATTAATTTCATTTCATCATTTCGTCAGTGCCAAAATAACATATTCAAGATCGTGATGCATTTTGGAATTTCAAACATCAAGACTCAATGCAACAAAGTATTAGTACTCATGATTATTATTTATCTTGTAGAGATAATATTGCATTTAACCTCTACATTTTTTTTTTTATTCTTATTACTTCTATAATGTGGTTAGGTGATCCATGTATGAACAAAAAAAAGAATGTATAATAAGTTTTTGAAGTTGTTTAGTTGAAAATCTTGTAAAATGTAAGAGATCCAAAATATATTATAAACACATTTTGTAATGACTTAGAGAAGAATTTAAATTTGAAATTGCTTTATCCATACACTGTATCTCCTCATCTTACTTCTGTATCTTTTATAATACTTACTCCTCTCTTAATAATAATGACAGAAGAAGAACAACATCACCATACCTAATTATAAAAAAATTAAGGTGTATTGCAAATAAATTATATATTACATTTCCAGATTAGGACAGAAATATGCAGTGCCTTATCCTCTCTGCCTACCCTTATGGAGTAGCGGGATAGCACTATGTACATAGTATAAAAATAAATAGTTTTTTTTTTAACTAAACAAGTAATTTGATTTGAATATCAATATTACTTTCACACACATTTGATATTAGCTTTCATAATTATACTTGTTACTTGTGCAGTGTGATCCACGAACATAATTTATTGTATGCTTCAGTAAAGATTAACGAATGTCATTTTATTTTATTTTATTTATTCATGGGAAACTAACAGTACATATAAATCAGATTACACATGATTATTGAACAGTATAGAGACCATCTTACAAGTTTCCACAGAATTAACATGTTATGTATTAACATAGCAACAATAACTCGAGTTATACAAAAAAAAAAAGTGTAAGTTTCATGTATTATTTGTGATGGACCATTTTGTATTCAGTAGAAAAAATGTTTGGTGGAAAAAATATTTGCTAAAATAAACAATGTTAATAAATATTTTGCATAAAAATATTATATTTTCATAATTTGAATAGGTATAAATATTTCACCAGGTCTCAAATTTACAATATTGTATCAATTCTAATTGTGAGAAAATAAATTTTTACAAGATTTTTCAATGCAATTTTTATTTTTACATTTTGCAATGCTATCATCCATGCTTAGCATAACCAGATTTAGCATAAACTAACCTAACCATAATTTTTTCCACACCCAATCTCACAAGCCACTCCACGAATTTGACATATCCTCGCTACACACATAAATAAAAATATATCTACATTTTAATCACTGATATCAATAGTGAGCTGTGTTATAAAACCATATTTTTAATGTTTTATAGTTTCTTCAGGAATGAACGATCAATTTGTACCTTCTGTAAAAGAAGGGCATGTATAAAGTTTGCTTAGGCCCGGTTGTTTCAAGTTCGATCAAAGTAAGCGGTCGATAAAAGCATAGATTTTTACGAAAACGGATCGTCTGATTGGTGGAGAACGTAAAATTTCAGTTTAAACTCTACGCTTACTTTGATCGAATTTGAAACAACCGGGCCTTAGACTGAATGCAACTGAATGAAAAAATAAATTGACCTAAAAATGTACCTCGTTAGTGTAAAATCTAAATCTTGTAACATAAGACACTATACATATCAGTGTCTCATTTCACAGCAGGATTTTAAGCTTTATAAACTCTATTTTCCTCTCTATTCATTGTGTGTATTATAAGTATGTTTTAGGGATGGGTCGTCAACGTATTTATCGTCGATGAAACGAGACCGTCCATTTCCGTCCATCGACGAATCGATCAACTAGTTGAATTCGTCAACTATAGTTGAATTCGTCAACTAGTTGACGCAACTTCGTTTTTTTACAGGACGATGTGTCTACGGCTCGACGACTCGACCGTTGGCTATTTTTATTACGTTACTTTTTAAAATTTAAAGAAGTTCAAAGAAACATAGATCGAATAAAATATTGATCTTAGAAAAATATCTAGCCGGCCTTTTCGACTGTTAATTAATAATACTTTCATCGTATAAAATAAAAATATCAAAGTTTGTTTAACCCATAGATAACCTAAAAATTTTGCAGCCCTTTAAAAAATAACTGAGTAGATAAAAGCTGATATTTTTTTCAAACGAGTGTAGTTGTTTCATTAAATTCCTAATTCTATGAGATAAATTTAAATTATCCAAAGGCGTACTTTTTCAATGATGTATCTATATAAAAGAAAATAAAGTGTAAAATAATAAAACAGAATTGTTTTATTATTTTATACTGCGTAAAATTGGGAATTCACCGAAACGTCGCACAATGCAAGTGAAAAATAATTTTGCTATAAAAAATAATAGCTTATGATTAAGCCTGTCTCACCATGATCTCACCCTACGCGCACATTCAAATTTCAAGTCTGTCATAGTATCATGAACAGAGATCTGCACTCTATGGTGGTGTACTTTAGAGTTGAAATGCAGTTACCCATCGAGCCTTTTACAATTCGACAGCGAGAGATGAGAAAGAAATCAACGGAGACGTTTTGTCTTGCTCTCGCTCGTTGCTTTGGACTACGTTGAATTACGAACGAAGGATTCTTCGTTTAGTCGTCTACGTCTACGAATTCAACTAGTCCATGCGATAAACGTAAACCGTCGACGCGTCGATGAAACGTCAACGGTTGATTTCAACTAGTCCGTCCATTCAACGCCCATCCCTAGTATGTATCCTCATCGTACAAAAGAAAGTGATACGCAAAAAATGACAAAATTACAATAATTTACTTTTTGACATAGTATTACAATAAAGCCTGACTGATAAAAAATAAGTCCTGTTGATTCTACATTCCTACAGAAAATTAGTGTGAAAGAATATTGACCCGCATAAAGTAGAATCTGCAAAAATTCGATTTTCGTTTTAGTATCTTAATTCATCCAACTTATTCTGTATTTTTGGATAATTTTTAAAAAATATATATTTTCCTTTGATATATATTTTGTTTGAAATGCAATTTTTTTTTTACATTGTCCAAAAACAAAAAAGTAATTTGAATGATTTAAGATTGTAAAATGAAAAAAGAGTTTGTGCTGATGCGACAGTATATGTAGGGACCGTCGATGTGACCATTTACAAGCAAAATTGACCGAGTTGAATTAATCTTTCAGTAGTTTTGTGCAATGATGCCAAAAAAGCAATCATGGTCACAAACATACAATACATACACTACATCAAAATATGAGATGAGACTAATTTGTAGTGATTGTATTTTAACCGGTGACACACTAAACTTTATTTGAGATTTATATCTGAATGCGTCGATGATTGGCAAACTGATGGTTTGCAATTCGACGAGCAACCATCGGTACTAGACAATAATTATATCTTAGTTATCAATCATCGACACAATCAGATACAAATCCAAAATAACCAGTTAAAATAAAGGTTTAACCATGGTTACTAATTTGGTTAAGGCTTAACCTATAACTACCAATATAGTTTTTAATATCATTATTACTGGTGTGCGGTCTCAGAGATTTTGATTAGCCCTTGTAAAAAATGAGATGGTTTTTCTAAAAAAAATATATAGATCAAGAAATAGATTTTTATAATAAACTAAGCGTAACTATATACATAATTATGCAGTTTATTATAAAAATTCTTATTATTACAGGAGCACTCTTTGAACCCATATTTTTATGAGAAAATCACATGAGATCAGTTATCACATTACTTAACTAAAACAAAACTGTTAAGTAACAAAAATGATTATTTTACTTACACATTAATGAACAACCAACTAAAAAAAATCCTTAAAAAATCTAGGTCTAGTAACTACGAAACTGTCTAAGGGCCGGTTGTTTCAAATTAGATTAAAGTAAGCGTTCGTTTAAAGCATAGATTTTTGCGTTCTCCACCAATCAGACGATCCGTTTTCGTAAATATCTATGCTTTAAACGAACGCTTACTTTAATCCAACTTGAAACAAGCCGCCCTAAGCCTACAATAGGCAATAATTTAATTTGGGCAAATTTCTTTGACATACTGAAGGCATACACGTTTCTTGCAGGAATAGCATTTGTATGTAGGCTACCTCTTATGACTTGGAGGATAGGATAGACACGTCCATCTTGTTTTTATATTTTCAGCCATTACTGCTGGTGGATCTAGCTTGTCAGGATCAAGCATTCCGATCAAACTAATTCTGAACTCATATTCTCAAGTTGAATTATTGACCTCTTCATATGCGGCGATGCCAATTGCCAAGCCAACTTTTTATAAAATCACCTTGGTCAATCTTTTCTACATGATTTACCTGATGTGGAAGATGAGCACCCACAGAGATGATATCAAATATGTATGTCTTGTATCTAAGGATCATAACGATGATAATGGCATATCTTCATCTTCAGACAGTTCACATTGCTGTTCCTACGGTTGCGCCATTTCGGTGTATAAAAATTATCTCCATCATTATATGCTTCGGAGCTACCATTGTTTCCACCAAAGTGTCAAAATTTATTTGAGTAATGAGGCACTAACCTCTTACAGATGGACTCCGTCTTAAACTGACAAGCCACGCTTGTCCATTTTTTTAAAAACACGTACATGAAAAAATATTCTTAAAAAAAAATTACGTAAGTACCGACGTGCGGCCTCAGAGGCCAAATTGATTTCAAATTAATTCTACTTACTGATTTTGCATACACCGTCACTAACTCCATTCTTGACAGCGTCCATAAACCCGAAGCTGCTGAGCGGCTTGGAGCCCCTGCGCGTGGGGAAAGCGCTAAGCCAGTTAACTCAGTATCCTCCTGCGGCCTGTGAGACCCGCATGTCGACAGTTAAAGGTTAGAGAGAGCCAATACATACATAAATTTGCCATTTTTTCTGAATAGATAGTAATTCATGAAAATCCTCGTACCCCTTCTGCAGAGCTTATTGCAATTGTATTAAAAATATTTTTAGTTTTCTGGCCATTTCAGGAAGTTCATCGCGATTATCTCTTAAAATGTTATAGATATAATCTCTGAAATCATTTACATTTATTTAAAATTAATTTCAGTTAGAATCCTAATATTGTCTTTCCCGGCTCTCCACGGGTTGACAATTTTATCTAATTTCCAGGTATTCGGTTCAAAAGTATTAATTAGATCGTAAATTTTCATATTAATGCCACACATATTTTCACAAGCCTTTAACAAACCCACAATGATTTTTAAAAAATCAGTGTTTTAAGAACCAGCTTTCCGAGTCATTATTATTTTAGCAACCCGCTCGAGAGAGCCGGTGCGAATCCTATCGGCACACCACTGGTTATGAGTTTTATTTGGCTTCTACAGTGCGGGTAGACAGAGAACGGAGTGCCACACTCTTCTGTCCTGACACAAATCTCATCTCATCCATATTCACACACTTTTTCACGCGAGTTCATTAATTGTTAAGGCTTGTAATCAGGTTTACCTGGTTATTGGCTGAGGCTTCCGTGGCCGTCCTCTATTTCTGGTCCATCAACTTATATCTTTCTTACTATCCTCTCCTTACTCATTCCTTCAACATGACCAAACCACCTAATCCTATTCACTATGTTAAGATCAGGTTTACAATTTTTTTATAATTTTTTCAATATTTCCTCTATCATGTGATTTTGGTGTTTGGATTTTATTTCGATGTATCCGCTTTAAGGATGACATTTCCTCTTCATTAGTTTAGTTTCATTCCTATTCTGCCAACTTCTGATTTCACTCCCATACATTAGTGTCAGTATTAAAACTTAATTTTGCACCACTATTCTTGCCTCGGTTGACATATTAGAAATCATTGCATTAAAAATACCATTTGCTTTATTCTCCTCCTTTCAATATACTTCTCAGTCTTTCCAGAATTTTACACTTACCATACTCAATAATCTGGTTTAATTGCATGAATATAATAAAACTAGTATCTGGCAACATTTTAATACCCATTAATTCATTCTGATTCTGGGCACAGATGTATTAATCATCGCTTAGGTGAATATGATGGAAACAATCACTTGCTGCAGCAGAACACATGGCTATCTGTCTAAATGTTATCTGCCCCTGTCAAGCTATAAGATGAAACATGGTACCAAATCCACTATCATGCTCGCGTTTTGATCTTTGGATTCCCTTAGATAACACACGAAGTTTGGACACATTGTAATCAAGTAAGTCAGTGGTCAAGCATAACACAGATATGATTACCTCCTAGAACGTCTAGACTAACAGAAAGATGAACAATTCAAATTATATCTTAAACGTAACTGGCCAGCCTTGTTGCCTTGCCCCAGGGCATCTGAGTGCATCACAAACAAAATCATGTTTTGTTGCATGTTTCTAAATTCAAAAATTCTTAAATTATTATTTATTATTTTTACAACAGGTACCTACTTTACCAACTGGATACATAAATATCATTATTTTCTCTTGTGTACCTACATATTTTCTGTGCTTTACTTTTAATAGTTTTAAGCATTTTCCCACTCATATTTTATATTTCTGTTGTTTTTTAATTTTGTTTTTTTATGTATAACATCGCTGTATAATATATAATAGAGCCTGTGCCGTTTAGTACATTCTGAGATGAACGAATCGATTTGTCAAGTTTTCATATCGAGCCTTGGCCTCCATCAGTCCTCGTCTCCAACTCCTCCTGTCTCCCGCTGCGGTCCTCCAGTCTGTTACCTGCAGTATTTGGTTCGCTTCAGACCTCATCTTACCATCTTTCTTACTTTTCTTCTTCCACTCAGATGTCCCTCGAGGATCCTTCTGGGCATCTGCAACGATGGCATTCTCTGCACATGCCCCGCCCATCTCAGCCTATTCAGTCGAGCGAAATAATATTTCAGGCGTATTCTAGTGTAATGGTAGTAATTCGAAAGAACCTCATTACACATATAAAGGATATTGCTAATAAATTTCAAAAAATCAAAAATAGATGTCCCATTAGTGACATCTGTTGTCATTTAAGGGAAGTGAAAAAGCTTTGGTTGCCGGCCGCGCTGAGGATTTTTGCAACACGTATACGAAACATGCCGTATGATTTAAATATATTATACAACTTTCAAAATTACTATTACAACTTTCGAACATTACATTGTGTAAAGTGATCTCTTAAGCCAGCCGTACGATAGGTCGTAAGCCCTATGTACACCCAAAGACTTCTATACCTACTTTCCCATAAATAAATAAAATATATATATATATATATATATATATA